>SJYX01019280.1:76379-136887 GCA_006410675.1 Oreotragus oreotragus
GGATAAAATTGTTGATCACATGCTGTATAGTGTGAGGTGAACGAAGGCCTTAGGATGACCCTAAGGTTTTTGACCTGGATACCTAGAATGTGGAGTTATTTTATGGAGATGGGAAAGACTTGCAAAAATATTTAATGATAAATAGGCTGAGGAATAGCAGTAGCTTAGTTTTGCAGATTTTATTTCAGATGCCCTTTAGCCCACTCAGTTGAGATGATTGGAGGGCAATTGGATATATGAATCCAGAGTTCAGGGAGAGAACCAGCTGTATTCAGAAGTGTTTGCCTTTCCAATGTATATTCTGCTTCTCCCTACATGGATGAATACACTGATGGAAAAATACCGAAAGAGTGGCTAGAGTTCTTCCCTGTCCAAAATGGCAACCAGGATTCTCTGTAACCCTGGTATTGTTTGTTTGTTTCTGAAGGCCCTTCATATCCACTCCCTTCACTGTGAAAAAGTCTAATCATCCAAACGGAGCTTGATCGTTACTACTATGTGAAACAGCTTATTGTTCCTACCATCGAAGTTGTACAGTTTCATTTGCCTCTTCGGCCCAATAGTGTTATTTGTATCACATTAAGATACAGCTTACCTGTGTGTGTGGACTTGTACCTCTCCACACTGTGAGTTGTACAGGGAAGGGAGTCATGTCTTATTTATTTATTTTTTATCCTAAAGAACTAGTCTGGCCTGTTTGTATTATCTGCTAGATATTTGTTAAAATTAATTATCCTAGTAGGAGTTAGCTCTGGAGTTTATGCTGTGTTTTAAAAGTTGGCTGTATATGGCAAATGTATTAGCCAATGAATTATTCTAACATTTATTTAGTTAGTATTATTTCTTCAAGGCCTGTTTTATAGGTACTATTTATTTCTATATAAGGTATATTTTCTGATTTCAAGTTTCCATATTAATATAGGAAACCTGAACACAGAGTTTCTTAAAAGATTTTAAGGTAGGAATATTCAGACCTTAAAACAATGGACATAAAATATAGCACAGTTCCTTAAGAGTTTTTGAAACAGGAATTTTCATAAAGCAGATTTGGTTATGAATTTTATATTCACTAGGTTATTTGCTAACTTTAAAATGATTATATTTATTTTTCTAGTAATTAAGTTTGTCCTTGTTCCTTTGTCTTAAAAAAGATTGTGAATCTTTCATTTTAATATAGGCTCAGATTTTCCCAAGTGTGAGTTAAGGAGTTCATTATTCTTATCTCTGTCAATTTCCTAAGTTACAAATGAGCTGAAGCAATTAATTCTTTCAAGTCTCCTGTAATTATTATAGTGTGAGGCAGGTTTCCTTGTGGTTTTGTAATTCTTTTTGTCACATTTTCACTGTGTTTACTATCTCGACTTGACGCTTGTTGACATGCTGATTCATGTTTTAGTGTACTAGATGAGTTTTTTTCATCTGGAGGAATGTGCATAAAGAGGTCACATCTTATCATCACACTGGCATTTCTAGTATGTGTCAGCCATATATCTCCTTTTAATTTAATCTCTGAAAAATGTACAGGGATTTCTGCAGCTAAGCTGTAAAAATCGATAAAATTTATAATCAAGGCTTCCTAATCTCTAAACCTAATATAAAACTTCACAACTATTGATTACATGCGAAGGATCTGCAAGCTGTTAATCATGCATGAAAGGATAGAATAAGTGGTGACTTCAGAAAAGGAAACAGACAAATAATCCTCACCCCTACAGTCCTTATCTGTCTTTTTATTCCCCTGAAGCAAGCATGTTACCAGACACTTGCATTTTATTAAATCAAATGATGTGTTCCAGTATGTCAATAGCTACTATCTCTTTCAAAATTTGTATTACTATAATTTTTTTATCTTATCATTTAGAAGTTTTCTTGTCTTTTCCTCAGAAATGTGATCCAAAGCAAATTAGTCTGTTTTGTAAGTTTTCAGAAGGACTGAGAGCAGGATCTAAGTTAATGTATTAAATTCTGATTTTTGTAAAGAGTGAAATGAGCCATACATATTTGGAATATCATTATAATGTAATCGTTGTAGTTTATTTTAGGGGGCTTAAAGGACTTCATGTCATAAGATAGCTTCACTTAAAATGAGCCCTCTTAACTTTTCATTTACTACTGTTGGAGTTATGTAGTTGAGGAAAACATATATTATTTTTTTTAATTTGTTTATCTTAATTGGAGGCTAATTACTTTACAATATTGTAGCAGTTTTTGCCATACATTGACATGAATCAGCCATGGGTGTACATGTGTTCCCCATCCTGAACCCCCTCTTCCCCATCCCATCCCTCTGGGTTATGCCAGTGCACCAGCCCTAAGCACCCTGTCTCATGCATCAAACCAAACAGTGTTAGAAGGATTTGGATAATGTGAAAGAAAATGAAGTCGTTCAGTTGTGTCCGACTCTTCGGTACCCCATGGACTGTAGCCTACCAGGCTCCTCCGTTCATGGATTTTTCCAGGCAAGAATACTGAAGTAGGTTGCCATTTCCTTCTCCAGGGGATATTCCTGACCCAGGGAGTGAACCTAGGTCCCCCACATTGTGGGCAGATGCTTTACCAGCTGAGCCACAGGGGTAAAAATATATGTAAATGTATTTTTTCTGTTAGACCTACCCACTCGAAAGTAAAGAAATTTAGATTATATTGCTGATTCACTTTATATCTACCTAAAACATATTGATGTAAAAATTAAAATATTTAGTTTTATGTCTCAGTGAGGAACTAGGGTGCTAGAAAATGACTCTCAATTTTATTATAGCTTAAAATAAAGTATTGCGTGTCTTATGTCTTATAGAATTAGTAGGCCTTTATTTAATAAATTAGTATCTGTGAGAGCATAGTGAAGAAATGAACCTACTCTCAAAGAGCATACAGGAAATAAAAATGAAAATAAATTCATTTAAAGTCATTTTACGTCATATACTGCCACGATATCTGGCATATGTCAAGCCGTTAATAAATGTTAATTTCAAAATAAAAAGAATATAAATAAGTACATAGTGGCTCAGCACAATTCAGTTTTAGAGAAATAAAATTTGTTAAGTACTGTTCTATGCAGGGATCACTAATGTAATCTTCACACAAATGTTAAGGTAATTTACCATGTGAGATTTTAGCTGAAGCTCCAATACTCTGGTCACCTGATGCAAAGAGCTGTCTCATTGAAGACCCTGATGTTGGGAAAGATTGAAGGCAAAAGGAGAAGAGGGCAGCAGAGGATGAGATGGTTGGTTAGTATCACTGACTCAATGGCCATGAATTTGAGCAAACTCCAGGAAATAGTGAAAAACAGGGAAGCCTGGCTTGCTGCAGTTTATGGTGTCTCAGAGTTTGACACAACTTAGTGACTGAACGGCAACAGAGATTAAAGGTAGAGCTTATATCAAAATGCTGAGCAATGATTAGCCACAAAATCTCATCAGTGGCAGAAAGCCTCTGATGATCATGTCTGGCTCACAGATCTGCTGGTGGACTGGCTATTGGCTGATCTAGACAACCTTTGCTTGTACACGCAATACTTTATTTTAAGCTATAAATCAGCTGTGCTCCATATGCATCTCTTAGTCCAGAAGTGACGGGAGAGGTGTAAGAGCAGGAGGAGCTCACAGGACTTCTTGAGATACAGGCTGAAAATCAGCACAACACCACTTTTGCCTCATTCTGTTGACCAAAGCAAGTCACGAGGCAAGTATCAAATCAAAAGATGGGGAAATAGACCCCACTTCTTCGGTGCTAAGAATTGTAAAGTCACATGGTGAACAGTGTGAATACAAGGACACGTGAAGAACTGGAGACATCACAGAACTGAGTTCTTAAGTTCTATTTTCATTAGCTCTTGAATGCAAAGCATGTTAAAATTAGTTGCTTTATTTTTCAGGAAATAAATGTTCCAAGCATGCACTATGGGACCAACCACTTTGCTTGGTATACAAAATATTTACATCTTCTAGTTCAGTGTAAGAGTGTCACTTACCTTCTTTTTAGGAGTGGAGAAAGCACTGAAAATTCCCTCTAAAGTTTTGTGGTTTTTTCTCACTTTATTTATTTTAAATTAATTTTTAGCTGGTGGGGATTGCTTTATAGTGTTGTGTTGGTTTCTGCTGTACAACGGAACAAATCAGCCATAATTATACATACAACACTTCCCACTCGGGCCTCCCTCCCCTCCCCCACCCCTCCCCTGTAGGTCATCACAGAGCATCAGGCTGGCTCCCTGTTCTGTCATAGCTGTATGCAGCACCTCTCTAGTAATCTTGTTTTATGCACTGTATGTTATGAAGTAGTGTTTTACATAATAATTTTTAAGATAATATGCAATCACTATGTTTTTATGTCTGAAAAATGTTTCTGCTAAATATTTTTATGAAAAATAAAGTTTATATTATGGTAGGAGATTTTCTTTTTTTCTTCAATAAATATTTTAAAGTGGCTTTTCTTTTCCTATTTCATGTATTATCCACGTATATGTGTTTTATGTTTTATGTCTTAAGTGTTGTTTAAAGTATAATGTATAAGCAGAATATGCAATATCAGAGATGAATTAAAGTGGATTCACTGATTGTAGTTACATGTCTCTTCCAACAGTCTAATATTATTAGATAAAAATTTAAGTGAAAAACATTAAAGAGTCCCCAAATTTTCAAGTCCCCATATTTTGAGAATTAGGTTTAATAAGACAAACATTAGGATTTAACTTTTTTAAAAAGTAGTTATTTTTGTCTTTTTCTTTGTCCCTTTGTGAGTATGTATTTTTAAAAATCAAACAATTTCCTTATCATTATTGTAGAGAGGATGCAAATGTTACCAGAATTGTCTGATGAGCTTCTGTCAGGCTCAAGCAGTGAAGGCATATTTTGGTTTAATTTGGTGATGTGCTTAGTATTATTCTGATGGTACTGGGTAAATATTTCTGTGACTCTGTAGAAGAGCTGAGTGAACCATGCACCCCCTGTCATTCTATATCCCCTGAGTCCAAGCATGTCATTTCAACAACACAGCCAGAAAGCCAAAAGAGCTGACAGTTGGTTTGTGATTATTCCTGGACCTGAGGCTCCCTCATGTTACAGTACTAATCAAGTCATCTCACCAACTTACCATTAACTCAATTTGACCCGTGGGAGCAGAGATGAAATCTTTTTGGCAAGACTAATGATGCTATAAGATTGAAAAGATGTGCAGTGTAAAACCTTGATTATTCTCAGTCATTACCATGAGGAAAAGAATGAAAATACAAAGCATCAAATGGCGAAAGTAAAGACAGTGTCTTCCAGAGCACTTAAGCTTTCCTCCCCCATGGCATGCCAATGTTTTCTTCCTTATTTTTTTTTTAAGTCACCTTTGTTCAGACATTTCATCTCAATTATTTTTTACACTAACAAATATTTTCTCTGGCAGTCAAGAAATTCACTTCTCTTGCATTTGTTTTGATAAATGGAATGGAAATTGTACTTTGCAGTCAGCTTCTAAGCTTTCTCATGGAAAAGGAGCCAGGAACGCGGAGCTCCCTGTCATACTTCAGTAGTCTAAGTTTGTGACATCTTTGACAAGATCTTCCTTTTCTTCTTGGCATGAGCTTTGGGATAGCTTCTATTTCTCTCTGACTGACAGCTGGATAATAAGTTTTATCACTAAAAACTGATTCTAGGGAAATGTGATCCCTGCCCTCGATTCTCTTGTATTTGTTAAAGCTTTTGTTTTCACGACTCTTTCAGAATAACTAGAGATTATCACTACAGAAGCACCTGGATATTGACCATCGTGTCACATGCTGTTCAGCAAATACCACAATTTGAATTTCCTTTTATCTGTTATCTAGAACCACGTATTAACCACCCCTGGCTTTTACTTCTTGGCAATGGGTGGAAATATTTAATGGCTCAGTTTAGTGGGTGTTGGACGAATACGTGTCCTCAAAGGAGGGTTGTTTGTTCTGTGAAGGATGAGAGGCACTTTACAGAACCACTTGCTGTTGAGAAGTGATTCAAAATAAGCACGCTCTGTCGACCCATGTCTTAATTTTTCTTAATGTTTAGAGAGTTATTAAGCAGTTTTTCATTTTGTCCAATCAAATTGTATTAAATATTTGCCACAAAAACTATTACAGACATAAATCCCATGCTTGATCTGTTTAGAGTTTAAGTAAAGGCAGTGATGTTATATTTCCTTATTTATCTGCTAATTGTACATTACTGGTCATAGATTTGATATGCCACTTTTCTGCTACATCTGTTTATTTCTTCTTGATTTCATGTGACCTTTCTCACTGTAACAACTAAGAAAAAGGTGAACAATAAAAGGGAAGTGAGATGGGAAAAGTTGGTAACCCTAGCTGATCAACATTTGGCAGAAAAGATAAAGAAAACCATAGTCTACTGAAGTCACACTTCTTCCTGGCCTCTTACTCTCCACTAACACATTGCAGTGTTTGGACTTCTCCTCTTCCATTGACTGCACAGTTGACCCAACCGCCAACTTTATTTTTCTAAAGCAATTAATTGACTGTGTTAATTTCCTGCTCTGTTACTTTCTATTAGGTATAGATGAGGTTACTTCTTGTCATGACATTCAAAAATTTTTAAATCTTTTTTCAACAAATATTTCCTATATAATCTATTAGATAACTTGTATAGCAACCAAATGAGATTGCATATTTTTTCCAGTTTCCTGGAAAACCCCATGGGCAGAGGAGCCTGGTAGGCTGCAGTCCATGGGGTCGCTACGAGTCAGACATGACTGAGCGACTTCACTTTCACTTTTCACTTTCCTGCATTGGAGAAGGAAATGGCAACCCACTCCAGTGTTTTGCATGGAGAATCCCAGGGATGGGGGAGCCTGATGGGCTGCCGTCTATGGGGTCGCACAGAGTCAGACACGACTGAAGTGACTTAGCAGCAGCAGCGGCAGCAGCAGCTACATATTTATGCATCTTATTTCCTCTTCATTTGTATTATTTATCCAAACTAGTCTATAGATCTTCTTGCATTATTCATTGAGACCTAATACAAATGTCTCTTCTGTTTGACAGGTGGAATTAAATTCCTATAGTATCTTATTCCATTCCCATACATTTCTATCGTATTGTTTTAACTCTTTATCTTTTTTCTTAGTTTATCACCTTTACTAAATAAATGTTAGGCTCCTTGAAATCTATTATTGTTTTATTCTCTTCAGAATCTTCCAGTGTCTTGTATCATATACTTACATAGTAGGCAACCCATTTTTTCTTTCATAATAGATGGATGACTGGTTCAAAATATTTTAATATGATCCTTTGCTGAAGATCACTACCTTGCTGTATTTCTTCCTGGGTTTCCCTGGTGGCTCAGAGGTTAAAGCATCTGCCTGCAATGTAGGAGGCCTGAAGTTTCTGCCATAATTTTGCTCCACAACTTTTATCAATTGCTAGTTTTTTTCCAAAATTTCATTTTGCTAGAAAAGCAAAATGAGAGAGAGAGAACATGTGTGAAATACATAATAGAAATTTGAAAGTGGAAAGTTAAAAATTGGAAAGAAAGAACATTTAGTAAATTTCAAAACACTGAACAGATAATGTATTAATAAGTGGGATCCCCATTGTTTTATCGTCATTGTGGTGACCAGTGATGATTATTATAAATACTAGCTACTGTGATGTCTCTACGTGCCATTCACCACACAAGCTCATTACATAAAGCTTATGCTCAGCTTTATGTAACATAGTGAGTCCTGAGCAATATCCTGCTTCCATTTATTCTATAAAAATTAATTATTTCAATTTTAAAGCTTAAAATTTTTATTTATACATTCATATCTCAGAAATAAAATACTATTATTGTTAAACCATAAGAATAATGGATCAGGGTGAAAAATTTATGTAGTTTTATTGTCAAATTCTCTGATAGAATTTACTTTGAATAGATTTCAAAGTAGTAGAACATTATCACATCTCTACCTTTTATATTTTGATATTAAAAAAAAATCTATGTACACATGGTTGTCAAACCATGTCAGAGTTAACAGACTTCAGAGTTGTTGCATGGCAGAGTGCCTGTTTTATGTGTGTATGTATGTGCGTGTGTTAATATATGTATATGTGTATATATACATAAATGTACACACATAAGCACATATATAACATATATGTAAATATAGCTCAGAATGTCCAACTTCAATACAAACTGGAAAATATAAAGAATATGTCAATTAAGAAAAAGTTTAATTAGAGAGTGACTTCCTCTGACTTATTCCAGATGCCTTAGAGCTCAAAATAATTGAGTTTTGACTTCAGATGTGCTTCTATATGTGTGTGTGTGTGTTTACTTTGTTGTTTGTGGGGTTCTGAATATTGCCCTAGGTTAGAGTAAAATTACATTTTAAGTCACTATGTTAGTAGTAACAATTTGTTTTGCAGCATTTATTTAAATCATTGTGAAAAATATAGATTTTAAATACCATATTGACAGTGTAGAAAGATTCTTTGCTTATTAGAAAGGTATTTCTTTTCACAAATCTTCACTTTTTATACCAGTTAATAAAGTATTCACTACTGGTATTATTATTGCGGTTTATGCACATATGTATAGGATTTGTTAACCTACCTTTTCCAGATTTTGAATTAGAGTTTTAAAATCTAATTTATATTAGTGTCAAAGTAAGCAGCATTTAAGTACACCATAACAAAATTCTCAAAGTGAACTCTGTAATTTTTTACATATTACATAATAAATATGTCTTTGGTCAATTCTTAAAAATGAATAATTGATTGTGTAAAGTTGTGTCTTTAAGAGTATCTGGATGTACTTTTATTTTAAAAATTAAAAAGTTGAAATATAATAAAATGTGGGGAGTAGTGAGTTATTTCTGCTTTTGACAGTGCGTCCTTCAGTGTGCACACATTTGCATCTCTTCTTGCTCTTCCATGCCTAGAGAAATGCCAAGCTCCTGCAAACTCTGACTTGCTCTAGGGCTCTTCAGAATGTGAAGCAGTTCTAATAGGCAGTCAGCTAGTTGCAGCAGCTGAGCAGACCTCGAACAGCACGTACATTTCCTATTTTCAGTACTCCATAAAGTGGTTGAATAAGGGAAGCCAGAAGGTAAAAGAAATTGGATAAATGAGATTAGTTATGAGAAGAAAACTTCTATTAATTTTTGTAAATAGTTAAGTTTATAAATAGAGAAATTAATTTTTAAAATTATTTTATGATTATCTTGGGGAAAAATGTTAATAAGTAGTCAGTAATATAACAGGCTAATTTTAGTCTATGATGTATTAAGTAGTTTTTTTTTCTTTACCATTTTGCATGTCTACTTTTTTCATACTAATATGTACACCTTATTATTTCTTTCTTTTTTAAAAAGGATGCATATATGCATCTAAATCTGCTGTTCAGAAACATGGCTCCCTGTGATGACTACACCCTAAAGTCTTGTGTAACCTTTGAACCATTCCTATGATTATCTGCTTTTTTTGTTGTTCTTTGTTTTGGTGGGTGGGTGGGGGTGGTGTTTATTGGCCTTATAGTTTCTACTCATTGCCAAAGTTAGTTAGATAAAAATTTCTTCCTCTCCTACCAAAGAAGTTGTGCCATACATCTGTAAAACAGATTCCTTTTAAAGTTTTATTTCATTGTATTTTTTAATATATTTATACCCCTTTAACTCATTTCTCTGACACCTCATCCACTGCTTTTGGCAAATGTCAATCTGCTCTCTGTAACTAATCTATGATCTTTTTGGGGAGTTACTTTTTGTTTTTAAGACCTCACATGTTAGAGAGATTATGTATGGTATTTGTTTTTCTCTATCTGATTTATTTCACTTAGCATAATACCCTGGAAATCTATCCATGTTGTTGCAAAAGCCAAGGTTTCATTCTTTTTTGTGGCTTAATAGTATAGCATTCTATTGTACATATGCATATTTGCATATATATATAAATATATATGAAATATATTTTCTTTACTTATTCATCCCTTGATGGATACTTGAGTTGTTTCTTTGTAAGATAGCTGCACTGAACATGGGGATGCATATATCTTTTTGAGTTAATGTTTTTGTTTTTTTTCAGATACATACCCAAAATTAGAATTGCTAAATCATTTGGTACTTCTATTTTTAATTGTTTGAGGAACTTTAATGCTATTTTCTATCATGGCTGCACCAATTTGCATTCCCAACAGTGCACAATGCATCCCTTTTCTCAACATCCTCAGCAACACTTCCTATTTCTTGTCTTTTTGATAACAGCCATGCTGATACATATGAGGTGATATCTTATTGTGCTTTCGGTTTGTATTTCCCTGATGATTAATGATATTGAGCATTGCTTCATGTACATGTTGACCATCTGAATGTCTTCTTTGGAAAATATCTATTTGGATGTTCTGGCTATTTTTTAATCATTTATCTTTTGAATTGTAGGAGTTATATATGTTTTTAGATGTTAACTACTTATCAGATATATGATTTGCAAATAATTTCTCTCCCTGAAGTGGTTACTTTTTCAGTTTTTTAAGTTTGATGTCGTCTCACTTTTTTTTTTTTTCTTTTGTTGCCTTTGTTTTTGGTGTCACATTAAAAAAAAAAAATCATTTCCCAGAACCTGTGTCAGAAAGCTTACTGCCTATGATTTTTTCCTAAAAGTTTTATGGTTTCAGGTCGTACTTTCAGATATTTAGTTCATTTTGATTAATTTTTGAATATGGCATAAAAGAGTGGTTGTGTTTCATTCTTTTGCATATGACTGTCTAATTTTCCCAACACCATTTAATGAAGAGATAGTTCGTTCCCCATAGTATATTCTTGACTCCTTTGTCATAAGTTAGTTGACCCAGATATGTATGCATTTATTTCTGTGATCTCTATTGTGTTTCTTTGATTTATGTTTCTTTTTTAATACAAGTATCATACTATTTTAATTGTTATAACTATGTAATATAGTTTGAAATCAGGGATCATGTTGCCTCCAGCTTTGTTCTTTCTCAAGATTGCTTTGGCTATTTGGGTTTGTGTGTGTGTGCGTGTGTGTGTGTGTGTGTGTGTGGTCCCATACAAATTTTAGTATTATTTGTTTTATTTTCTTGAAAAAAAAATGCCATTGGAATTTTGATAGAGGTGAAAATTAACTCAGTAGATCACTTTGGTAGTATGGCCATTTTAACAATATTGATTTTTCCAATCCATGAGCATTGAATACCCTTCATTTGTATCTTTTTCAACTTCTCTTATGCTTTTCTTAGCCTTTTAAAGTTGTATTAGAATGCAGGGTAAGTGCAAATTGAATAGTGAAATAAAATGAAAAGATGTGTGAGAGTGAGTGATCACTTGGACAAAGAGAAATTTGTAAAGGGTAAAATGTCAGATTCAAAATGAGGGGTATATGAAAAAAGTATATAGCTGCTAGACCTAAAAAGTTAAAACTGAGAAATACATACTTACCGGTATTTTCTCTTACTGCTATATGAGATATTTTCATTATATATGCCAGGTATTTTCTGGAAAAATCTTACTTTTCATTCTATATACTTTTCAGATAAACTATGGACTAGCTGCACCAGGGCCACTCAGTTTCATGTGATTGTTACAACAATATCATAGTTTAACTGGGAAATTTTGGATGATCCTATCTGTGAGTGCCTGGCCAGTTTGTGGACAGTGGTGCCAAAGACTGTGTTTTCAGTCTAACTAGATGGAAATGAAAGTGTCATCATCTCACTCTTGTGCCTGGCAGGAGAAACGTTAACATAGCGGTAGCCATATAAAGAGACTTTTTTTTTTTAATGATCGAAAACCACATCTTTGTTCTAGCCTATTTAACATGCTTAAGAGAAACACTGAAGCAAAAGTGATAAAATAGGGAGACTGGATATTGTAAACAGTCAGAAGATCAGCAGACGGAATTTAAATCCTAAACTTTGGATTCTATCAAAAGTTTATATGTATATATGTGTATATACATATATATATATAANCACATCTTTGTTCTAGCCTATTTAACATGCTTAAGAGAAACACTGAAGCAAAAGTGATAAAATAGGGAGACTGGATATTGTAAACAGTCAGAAGATCAGCAGACGGAATTTAAATCCTAAACTTTGGATTCTATCAAAAGTTTATATGTATATATGTGTATATACATATATATATATATAATCTTATGATTTTAAATTAAATGGCCAACAGAGTGTAATTTAGGCTTGCCATCTGTGCACTATGCTGATTATTTTTACACAACTAAGATTTTAATCTTAAAAAATGAAAATATATAAAAACACTCATGTTGGACTTTTTGTATTTTTTATTATTTTTCTTTGCTTTCTTCCTACACATTTCTATTTTGCAAGAGCACTAACAATCCCTAATGCGTTAACAGAGGCACCAACAAAGCCTTGACCTTGGCCTTGACTTTGATCTCTTTTGTCAAATCAATGTATTAAAGTTTTGCTGTGTATTTGTTTGTTTACTATGTAGACTTTGCCATGGCCATGACTTTCATAGAGCAATTATTTTTATTAAGTTAGACGATTAAAGTTAGTCTTGCATGAGAAAAGTATACACTTGGGAAGCAGTGACGGATGGACTCAAGTCTTCAGAGTGTTTAGTTCTGCCAGAATTTTCCAGTTGAATGGAAATTCACCTCCCAGTTTGGTTTGGGTGACACTCTGTGGATTGTCAAACCTGAGAGTTTCCTAGAGAAAGACAAAAAGAGATCAAAAAGGATAGATGACAGTGTGAGTATCCACATGTGTTCTTGCAATTTTTCTCAGATATTTTTCTGCTTTGATGAACAACATCATTACTGAAATAATAAATGTTAATTAATATCTGCGTCATTTTTGTAAATTATAGTTTAGTGATACAATTAGACTAATTAGTATACAGCATAGCTTGGTGACATGATAAATCATAGAGCAGAACATGTTGACTCTTATCCATTATGATGTATTAGCTAATTCACTTGCTCAGTAATGACAAAAGATGGGGAATAGGGCAGTAACAATAGAAACAACTGTAAAAGCATCATGGCCACATTTTCAGGTTTTTATTTTTCTACCATGTTCCTGAGAACTATGGACTATGGACCTTTTACCTTTTTTTCTTTTTGCATAGGTAAATCATAGCCCCTGAAAGAAGCCTTCAAGAACAAAATCATGAGGAACTTCCCTGGTGGTCAAACAGTTAAAACTCTGCTCTTCCACTGTAGGGGTTACAGGTTCAACAGGTTCAACCCTTGGCTGAGGACCTAAGATTCCATGTACCACATGACGTGGCCCCCCGAATAAAATAAGATCATGAGTAAATAAAGAAACAATAAACAATGACTTTCCAATATTCCTAGGTTCACACATGTTGTGTTATGTGCAGTGTTATACTTTTTCAAGATGATTCATGGTAAAGCTGACAGCTATCTGCATATCTGATTAATTTTTCAGAACCTATGCGAACCCCAAAGACTTTAAAGATTGCTGAAATACAGGCAAGACGCATTGCTGTGGACTGGGAATCCTTGGGTTACAACATCACTCGGTGCCACACTTTTAATGTCACTATCTGCTACCATTACTTCCGTGGTCACAATGAGAGCAAGGCAGACTGTTTGGACATGGACCCCAAAGCCCCTCAGCATGTTGTGAACCATCTGCCACCTTATACAAATGTCAGCCTCAAGATGATCTTAACCAATCCAGAAGGCAGGAAGGAGAGTGAAGAAACAATTATTCAAACTGATGAAGATGGTATGGTCATACTTCTTTACTTTTTAAAGGGGAGATTATATCACAGGATTATGCACTGTCTTACAGTTTTGCCTAGAGTTCCAAAAATTGAATTGGATTCTAAAATCTGCTAAATAGTCTTAACAGGGTTAACTTTGAAAATAGTTTGTCTTAAACAAAAACCGTAATATTCTTCACAGTAGCATCAAATACTAGATGAACTCTTCCTTTACTGTTTTGTCTTTATACGATGTTAGAAAATTGGCAAATATACTAAAAATCTAAATATGGATTATATTAAATGTTCAAAAATAATTTTTACTGTTTGTGACACCATATCGATTACCTATTGGGGAAATGCACTTAACTAAAATTTTAGTTTTTTGCATTTTACAGACCAATTGTAATACTTTTCATTTCTTTTAGATTTGAAAGCAATATTGTTTACCTGTTGTATTCATTTTTAGACAGTTTAATTATAAATATAAAAGAAGGTTAAAGTTTATATTTTTAAGTCTGAATAAAGGTCTGTATCATATATTGGCAAGCTATCATCTTTTATTTATTACCACCCAAGTAATTGAATTATAATTTGCCCAATTTCTGTGTGTATTACTTCTAAATTATTAAATACTAAGAAGAAACATTTATATTAATATTATGAATTATACACACTTATACTATAGCATGTCATTAATGTGAATATGAATACAATTTTCTATTTTTAAAAATGTATCTTAGACAAAAGTAATATAATAATAACACTATGTACTTCCAAAGTAAGACATTTCATTTTCAAGACTTCCTTTTATGAATGAAAGTATGCAAGAAGGAAAAAAAGTATGATATACATATAGCATACTTTTTTTCCTTCTTGCATACTTTCACTATATATATATATAGTGAATTGAGGCAAACCTGAACTGGGAATTAGGAATCGTGAGTTTTCAATCCTGGCTCAAATAACACTTGTAACCTTAGTAAGTCCTTTCACCCCTCTAATTCTCTACTTCTCAGCTCTATATAAAAAGTTTAAATTAGATGATCTCGAAGGGTCTATCCTGTTCTAAAATTTTCCTTGAATAGCTTGTTAGGACTGCTACATTTTTATTTGGGTTTCAGAAAACAAGATGTATTTCATACCCTAGTGTTCCCAATTTCCNAATCTCATACATGCAGGCATCAAAATATACATCTGAGACTAAAGTTCAGAATCTGGGGAAATTGGGAACACTAGGGTATGAAATACATCTTGTTTTCTGAAACCCAAATAAAAATGTAGCAGTCCTAACAAGCTATTCAAGGAAAATTTTAGAACAGGATAGACCCTTCGAGATCATCTAATTTAAACTTTTTATATAGAGCTGAGAAGTAGAGAATTAGAGGGGTGAAAGGACTTACTAAGGTTACAAGTGTTATTTGAGCCAGGATTGAAAACTCACGATTCCTAATTCCCAGTTCAGGTTTGCCTCAATTCACTATATATATATATAGTGAAAGTATGCAAGAAGGAAAAAAAGTATGCTATATGTATATATACATATAGCATACATATAGCATACTTTTTTTCCTTCTTGCATACTTTCACTATATATATATATAGTGAATTGAGGCAAACCTGAACTGGGAATTAGGAATCGTGAGTTTTCAATCCTGGCTCAAATAACACTTGTAACCTTAGTAAGTCCTTTCACCCCTCTAATTCTCTACTTCTCAGCTCTATATAAAAAGTTTAAATTAGATGATCTCGAAGGGTCTATCCTGTTCTAAAATTTTCCTTGAATAGCTTGTTAGGACTGCTACATTTTTATTTGGGTTTCAGAAAACAAGATGTATTTCATACCCTAGTGTTCCCAATTTCCCCAGATTCTGAACTTTAGTCTCAGATGTATATTTTGATGCCTGCATGTATGAGATTGCCATGAAATAGTTCAATAATACCATAGTTTCTAGAAATTCTCCTTATCACTTTAAACATTTTCACTCTGAAAAATTAAAATGGTCTTGTATTGTTTTGCTGTTTTTGTTGAAATAAAGGGAAGCAAAAGCCTTTAAACTTCATTTAGCTCAGATTTTCAAGGAAACAATCTTGTCCTAAAATTATACATATTCCTAAAATTTCAAAGACTTATTCATGATAAATGTACTTTTGTCATCAATAGAACAGATTCAAATGAAATAATTCAGATTCATGTTTGAATTTGCACTTAATCAAAACATTAACAATATTATAAAGAACAAACCCTATTCTAACATATAAACACTTGTATTGCCTCCCCCCACAACACACATACAACACACATACTTATGAAAGAATGGTTGAATGTAGTTGTTTTATAGGTAGAGTATCAAAATGGGAAGTCTAAGCATGGATTCAAAAGCTCTGAAAAAAATGTCTATCTCATTTCATAAAATGCAATAATACTATGCCTGATTACACTAGACATTAAGTATAGTTTGTTTATCATATTTTGTTAGTTTCAGGTATACAGCAATGTGATTCAGATTGTTTTTTAACATTATATTCCATTATATTTTATTTGGTAGCTTCCCTGATAGTTCAGATGGTAAAAAATTTGCCTGCAATGTGGGAGACCGGGGTTTATTCCCTGGCTCAGGAAGATACCCTAGAGAATAGTTTAAGATCAGTTCAGTTGCTTAATTATGTCCAGCTCTTTGGATCCCATGGACTGCAGCATGCCACGTTTCCCTGTCCATCACTGATTCCCAGAGCTTGCTCAAACACATGCCCATTGAGTTGGTAAAGTCATCCTACCATCTCATCCTATGTTGTTCTCTTCTCCTCCTGCCTTCAATCTTTCCCAGCATCAGGGTCTTTTCAGTCAGTTCTTCATATCACGTGGCCAAAGTATTGGAGTTTCAGCTTCAGCATCAGTCCTTCCAATGAATATACAGGACTGATTTCCTTTNTCTCTTCTCCTCCTGCCTTCAATCTTTCCCAGCATCAGGGTCTTTTCAGTCAGTTCTTCATATCACGTGGCCAAAGTATTGGAGTTTCAGCTTCAGCATCAGTCCTTCCAATGAATATACAGGACTGATTTCCTTTAGGATGGACTGGTTGGATCTCCTTGCTTTCCAAGTGACTCTCAAGAGTCTTCTCCAACACCATAGTTTAAAAGCATCAGTTCTTCAGCACTCAGCTTTCCTTATGGCCCAACTCTCACATCCATACATAACCACTGGAAAAACCATAGCTTTGACTAGACGGTCTTTTGTTGGCAAAGTAATATCTCTGCTTTTTAATATGCTGTCTAGGTTGGTCATAACTTTCCTTCCAAGGAGCAAATGTCTTTTAATTTCATGGCTGCTGTCACCATCTGTGGTAATTTTGGAGCCCAAGAAAATAGTCTGTTGTTTCCATTGTTTCCCCATCTATATGCCACGAAGTGATGGGACAGATTCCATGATTTTCATTTTGAAGCCAAGTTTTTCACTCTCTTTCACTTTCATCAAGAGGCACTTTAGTTCTTCTTTGCTTTCTGCCCTAAGGGTGGTGCCATCTGCATATCTGAGGTTATTGATATTTCTCCCTGCAAACTTGATTCCAGCCTATGCTTCATCCAGCCCAGTTTTTCACGTGATGCACTCTGCATATAATTTAAATAAGCAGGGTGACAATATACAGTCACATTTCCGTTTCCCAATTTGGAGCCAGTTCGTTGTAAGATACTGAATATAATTCCCTGTGCTATACAGTAGATTCTTGCTGCTTATCTATTTTATGTATAATAGTTGGTACTCATTAATCCCATACTCCTTTGTCTCCTCTCCCTCCCTCCATCTCGCCTTTAATAACTAAGTCTCTTTCTGTTCTGTATATAGATTCGTTTGTACTGTTTTTAGATTCCACGTGTAAGTGATACCATGTAGTATATGTCTTTCTGTGCTTGACTTCACTAATTGAAGTATTCTATAGATCCATCCATGTTGCTGTAAATGACAGTATTTCATTCTTTTTATGATTGAGTAATATTTCATTGTACATGTATTTATGTGTGTATGTGAATGTTTATACCACACCTGCTTAAGTTAGATGAATCAGTGGTAAAGAATTCACCTGCAAATGGAAGAGCCACAAAAGATGCGGGTTCAATCTCTGGGTCAGGAAGATCCGTTTGAGAAGAGAATGTCTACCCACTCCAATATTCTTGCCTGGAGAATCCCATGGACAGAGGAGCCTGGTGGGCTACAGTCCCTGGGATCGCAAAGAGTCAGACATGACTGAGCACTCACTCACTTTCCTTAAGCCCGTTGTCTGTTGAAGGGTACTTGAGTCTGTTTCCATGTCTTGGCTACTGTAAATAGTGCTGCTATGAACCTTGGGACCCATGTATCTCTGAATTAGAGTTTTGTCTTTTCTGGATATATACCCAGAAGTGAGATTTGACTGAGCACTCACTCACTTTCCTTAAGCCCGTTGTCTGTTGAAGGGTACTTGAGTCTGTTTCCATGTCTTGGCTACTGTAAATAGTGCTGCTATGAACCTTGGGACCCATGTATCTCTGAATTAGAGTTTTGTCTTTTCTGGATATATACCCAGAAGTGAGATTGCTGCATCATGTGATTGTTCTATTTTTAGTGTTTTAAGGAACCTCCATATTGTTCTCCATAGTGGCTACACCAGTTTACATTCCCACCAACAGTGTGTGAGGATTCCCTTTTCTTCATATCCCCTCCAAGATTTATTATTTGTAAACTTTTTGATGATGGCCATTCTGACACATGTGAGGTGATACATCATTTTGGGTTTGACTTGCATTTCTCTTATAATTAGGATGTTGAGCATCATTTCATGTGCCAGTTCGTCATCTGTATGTCTTCTTCAGCAGAATGTCTATTTAGGTCTTTTGCCCACTTCTTGATTGGGTTCTTTGGTTTCTTTGACATTCAGTTGTACAGGCTATTTATATATTTGGACATTAATCCCTTGTCATTTGCATTGCTTGCAAATATTTTCTTCCATTCTCCAAGCTATCAGTTAGTTTTGCTGATGGTTTCCTTTGCTGTACAAAAGGTTCTAAGTTTGATTAGGTCTCACTTATTCATTGTAGACTATATATTTTATAACTTGTGAGTTTAGTAAAAAGAATGTACTCACATGTTTTATTGCCTACACTTAAAAGTGAAAAAAACCCATATATTTTCTTAATTGATATTAAGTCTCCATTATACAAGTTTTATGCTTCTTTAGTCAGTCATAGGGACTTCTCTGGTTATTCAGAGAATAAGGAATCTGCCTGTGATGTGGGAGACCTGGGTTAGATCCCTGAGTGGGGAAGATCCCCTGGAGAAGGAAATGGCAGCCCACTCCAGTATTCTTGCCTGGAGAATTCCATGGACAGAGGATCTTTGTGGGCTACAGTCAGTCCATGGGGTCACAAAGAGTTGGACATGACTAAGCAAATAATACTTTCTTCACTTAGTCATTCTCTAAAAATATCACTTATTTTGATGGTATTATTTGGTTTGAGATTTTAGTCTGCTTTTCTTTCCACAAACCAAAGAATGCTGTCAGGCTCATTATATTCCTTTTTTCATATTGCATTAAATTTTTTAATTAATTTTTTTGTACATATATGACTAGATTATTAGTTAGGAAGTGAATTGCCATAGAAATTTAAATTATGTCCTAAAGTTGATCAAACTCATGGCTATTCTATTTATTTTATCTAAAAAAAATTTTGTAAAAGTGAAATGGAACTATTTAGCCTGATTTCAATATTATTTTTTACCCTCCTTTTAACCTCTTTTTAAAAATGTTTTTATTATTTGTAATGATATTGAGTTGTATAGTATTGTTTCATGGTAGTAGAGTTACAGAGTAATTCCTTCTGCTATAAAGTTTTTTTTCTTGAGTTTTGCTTTATATGTAAGACTAAATGAAGTTCAAGCTTTCTATGAAATATTTGCAAATAATTCAGTCTTCAGATCAGAACTCCGGTTTCTACATAGGGTATTTGATGTGTTTCAGTGTTCCTGAACTGGGGACACAGAATATCTAAATCATAATCTATTGTTGGAAGATGGATGTATTGTGATGATCTAATTAAGTCAGTCTTACTAAATTATTGCTGCCCCATATACATAGAAAAATAATAAATTTTCAGTCATCTAGTTAAAGAATATAATTTCATGAATAGAATTCTGGGGACATCCATAAATCATGAGAGCAAAGCTAGAACGATTTCCTACCAGAACCCTAAAGTAGAATTTATATTTAATTTATTGCATGCATTTTTTTAATGTATAGGTAGAATTTTTTTATATGAGATTTTGTTTTCTTTTTTTTATTCTTGCATTCATAAAAATCAATATTGTTAAGTTAACCCTGCAGGAAAACCTGGTTTGGGAGTATTTTTTGGCTAATAGAAAGCTTTCTTTAAATGTGTATTTATTATAGTTTAAAGGCTGTTATGCTTATTTAATATTATCCTACCCCACTCACATTTCATTTTCCTCTCTTCCACTTTGAGAAATACATTTTAAAGGATTTTCTTATGTGAAAAAAAATTTTTTTATCTGAAACAGCTCCCAAATAAATTACAAGCAGGGGAATAAAAGTCAGCATCCTGTCTCCATTAAAAGTTGTTGATCTGGAAATGTGAGGTGACATTTCCTGCAATATAAAGACTGCAGTGGTGATGGTCTTAGTAACTTCATGTTGTGTTTGCACAGATCATGTGTACATATAGATGTTTTTGTATATAGAATTATCTTCCTTCAAATGTAGAAATTATTGAACGTACTCTGTGCCCACGCTCCTGTCCCTACACGTTTCATGTGTGTGTGTTCACCTTCGTGTAATTCTTGCTCTCATTCACTATACTGGCCCCAGTACAAGGGCAGTAATTAGAACTCTCTCAGCAATCATCTTCTCACAAACTTTTCCGTAAATGTATGAAGTGAATCCCATTGACAGAGTTGTACCTGTGTAAGAAGAGCAGAAAAATACACAAATTCTGGGAAGGCTACTTCTAATACTACTGTTCTCTCAATGCAGAATTTACTAACATTTAAAATGATCCCTATTTGTGAACAATTTGAGACACCCATGCCATTTCATCATTTTTTTTTTTTTTTTTGTCAAATCATGTTTGGTGAATGCCTATAGTAATTATAATACCATCAAATAAACATTTTCTCACTAACTTGGGCTTTCCCTCCACCTCCTCCCAACAGCCACCTTCTATGAGAGGTGGGAAAAGGTGAATAAAAGCTTTCCCTTAAGTTACGGTTGTAAGCTTATTTCATTTGTATGGAATAGAAAAAATAGATATTCTCTTGCAAAACAAACTGATGCCCTTGGTAGCCTCAGCAGATGCCAAAGATTATACACATAGGCCATCACAGCCCCTCTGCTTTGATAACTGCATAGCCTGTGCCAATACTGTGGACCTGGGAGTTTATAGGAGTGGATGACTTTGGGTAACTTTTTCCTAAGCCCTTGGTTATTAGATGCATAAACATATCTTGTAGAGTTTAGTCCCAGCATCTTTTCTGTTTACTGTGGGTTTTTTCCTTCATGAATTCATTATTAATGTGCCAAATTATGTTGGCTGTCACAGAGGTCATAACATCATTCATTGTCTCCTTATGGATCGGAATAAATCTTACTCTTTTGACATATCATTCAGAATTTCTTGATGCTGCTGGCCACATTGCAGTGCATTTCCTTTGACCCAGTGATTTTTAATTTATTTCCATCCTCACAAAATTGCTGTAGACTCTGAAACTACATTTCTAGATAATGTCAAGTGTGAAGTTTCATGTGTAACATTTCACTGAAACGTTAGATTAAGGAAAAATATTAATTAAAAAACTGGGTTGATATTTTCAAGAGAAAGCATACTTTCAAGCAAAGTAGGATGGATAGGATATATTTTTAACCATTAAGGGAACAAAAATGCTGGATATTTATGTAAATAAATAGCAACTGGATATTTAAATAAAATATATAAAAGGAAAAACACAATAGTAAAAGTATTTTGTATTTTGTCAATAGACGCTGACACATCATTCATTGTTGCCACTGGGTATTGTCAGTTATATGACATTTGCAAATAAGGACTGGAATGGTTTCTCAAATCTTGTCGTACCTGGGGACACTTCAAAGCTTGTTATGCTGATTGTTGAGTTCTAAAGAAGTCTGATGTTATAAAGTGGTTTGCTTCTTTGCTTTGAAAAAGGGAATTTCATTTAAAAGACTGAAGCAATGATTTTGAACCTATTCATCTTAAAGAGTTTGTTATACATTGTAATAATGCTCTTTTTTTTAAAAATTATAGAAATGTAATAAGTGTACCAATGAAAGACTGACTATTAATGAGCATGTTAATTCAGTACCGTATGGTTTGGCTTTTGAGTCTAAGGAACATTAATTATTATTATTATGTATTATTTTATGAACATTGTTTATAGAGAAACTTTAGGGGCTTATAATAATCTTCAAAAAATCATTCAGGGAAATCTTTCAGGGCAAGCTATGTTCTTGAAACAAATTACAAATGAGCCTTCACATTATTAGAGGGATACAACAGAGAGAACTAGACTATACTATTCAGCTCTCTGAGGTGATAGAAAATTCTGTTGAATAAAAATAACTTGGCAGTTGTACATAATCTGCATGAGAAGCTTAGAGATTTATTTCAAATTCACATGTATTCCCACATATTAAAAGCTTGTCATACAGCTTCTTTTCTTAGGGACACATTTTTATTTATTTTATTTACTTTTAACCTATTTATCCAGCTTACATGTTTACTTTTTTCTGTTTCTGATATAAGGAGACTTATAACCAATAATGTATTTATGTGTAGTGCCTGGCCCTGTACCAGTCAATTCTCTTCAAGGAACCTCTTTTGAAAATAAGATTTTCTTGAACTGGAAAGAACCTTTGGATCCAAATGGAATCATCACTCAATATGAGGTACTGAGAGAATAAGGAAGTTTAATGAAATGTGCATTGAAGGGGAGAATCAAAGAAAATGTTACAGAGAAATAATGGAAAAGAAGTAAATGAGAATTAGAGGATTAAAATCACTGTTAGTTCTTCTCTGTTTTAATTTATAAATTTCTCTAAATTAAGTATCAAAATGAATATTATATGGTACCTACACTTTTCAAATTCTTAAGTAAATATTGTTTTAAAGAAGTAGGATGGAACTTGCCAACAGACTTACTGGTGGTTGTAAAAGAATAAATTTTTACACAATTAAGGAATTCATATTTCATACTATGATTTAGGGAAAACCATTGAATGAAGTTGCTTTTTGGGTAGGGGAAAATACCTGAAAAGCAAAATATATCATAAACCTCTCTATTCCAGAGCTTCATCTCAACTTTGAATATCAATTGTTATCTTATTTGTAAATGTGAAAAGATGAAAAGAAAATGTCATTTTAATTGCACAGATAGGTAGTTCTGTTCTTGGGTACTCAGTGTTGTTTCCAGTATAAAATACGTTTTAGTGGCAACAGAGTGCATTATGAAAATGGAGAATTTTGTTTTTTTCACTTTTAGTTATTGGTCTGTTCCAAGTATTTTTTCTTGATTCAGTTTCGGTGGGAATTTCTGTGTTTCACATGGATTACATTATATATGACCATAAGATTTTATATAAATATGTATTCATATTTATGGCTTCCCTGGTGGCTCAGTGGTAAAGAATCCGCCTGCCAATTCAGGAGATACAGGTTCAATCCTGGGTCAGGAAGATCCCCTGGAGAAAGAAATAGCAACCCACTCCGGTATTCTTGCTTGGGAAATCCTGTGGACAGAGGATCCTGATGCGCTTCAGTCCATGGGGTCACAAAAGAGTCAGACACGACTTAGTGACGAAAACAACAACATTCATATTTAATTATATTGATTTACCTTTTGATGGAGGAAAATAAATGTATATTGATCCAGTCAGATAACTCTAGGTTTATCTGTAGATAAATAGATAGAGATGGACAGACAGACAGACAATAGATACAGAATAACAGTGAAATAACCATATCAAAATGAGAAAGAAAAGAAGGGGAAAAAATGTGATTCACTCCACACAGATGCCCTTGAGTGCTATCTTATTTAAAGGGTTTTTTTTTTTTTTTATAGAATGTATTATGATATGTATTGGGTATGTAATAGGAAATAATATTTCTTAAAACAGGTCAGTTACAGCAGCATAAGATCATTTGATCCTGCAGTTCCTGTGGCTGGACCTCCCCAGACTGTATCCAATTTATGGAACAGTACACACCATGTCTTCATGCATCTCCATCCTGGAACCACCTACCAGTTTTTCATAAGAGCCAGCACTGTCAAAGGTTTTGGGCCAGCCACAGCCATCAATGTGACCACCAATATCTCAGGTATGAAATTAATAAAGTACAAACTGAATTGGTTTGTAATAGCATATCCTAAAGAATCACAAATACCCTGAGTGTAATTCTCACCATTTTTTGAATCTTTGATATAGTTAGTCATGATTAAAATCAAAAATTTATAAATTCTTTTTGTTCTTCCATGTTCATTTTTATTATAATTCTACGGAGCAAAACAATTCAGTACATGGATATTTGATTTGAACTTTAAAACTTGGTTATAATCACTATATCTTGGGAACACATAATAATCACCCTAAGGCTAATGAAATTTACGGTTAGTGTGGTTCCCAGGTGTACTTGAACTTTTAAGGTAATCTATCGTTATTTATCCCTTGAGTTCAGTAATTCTATCCTTTAGGAATTTAAAAACAATTTAAAGTGAAATTGAGGTATTGGAGGCATGATGCTTCTCAGTATGATTTATGTGTGTGTATGTACAGTACACATACGATACACATACATATGTAATAATACTCATATACATTTTGTACCTATTTAATCTGTTTATTCTACTTCCTAAATAACTCCCAGATAATTTGCCTCTTTCTCATGTCACTGTTTCTACCTTTCCATCTGGATTGTATTTAAAGCTATCATTGACATATCTTTCTAAGTAGCACTCTTGCCTTTAGACTTATCTTGCTCCTGTGTTGTTTTTTGTTTTTCTATTGAACTTTGTACAACATTTATTTCTTCCTTAATTTTTTTCAAAATCTAATATATAATATTTACTGTATTATGCCTAGGATGATATTTTTACCTGATTAGCATTTGTGGCACTTCATTTTATGGCCCTTTTCATCCTTTTCTCCTATCCATGGGCTTCCCTGGTGCCTCATAGGGTAAAGCGTCTGCCTGCAATGCAAGAGATCCGGGTTCAATCCCTGGGTTGGGAAGATCCCCTGGAGAAGGAAATGGCAACCCACTCCAGTATTCTTGCCTGGAGCAGCCCATGGACAGAGGAGCCTGGTGGGCTACAGTCCATGGGTCGCAAAGAGTCGGACACGACTGAGCAACTTCACTTTCACTCCTATGCATAAATCCAAAGTTCCAGGCACAGCAGACTATTGTATTGTCCGTGTCCTTTCACATAATGGTATCTTCATATATTCTTTTTTTTTAATCTCTGGTATATTTTTCCCATGTTCTCTCTTTCTGATGAGCTTTTACTCTTAATATTCAGCTCAAGCATTGCCTAAATAATGAAGTCCTCTCTGTTTCATCTTCCTGGTTCCCAGCACTAGTTTAGAAGAGTGTGGTCCCCAGCATCAACTTCACATTAAAATGTCCTGGAAATGTACATTATCAGGTCCATCCCTAGACTTTCTGAATCAGAAATGGTAGACAAATGGGACAGCATTCTGTATTTTTATTTTAAGAGCCCTCCAGAAGTTACTGATCTCCCTAGTCTGAGAACCACTGTCTAATTAACTGTCTCCTATTTTGGTCACCTAAATTCTTCTATAAATTTTTGGTGTTTACAAGAGTGTCACTCTTGATAAATCTGAATCCCTCTATAAATGTCAAAAACCATGCTTCATTTGCTTCCATATTTATAGCACTTCTTGTAAAGTTTGACACATTGTAAGTATTCAGTAAATGTTCAATAAGTGAATGTGATACTTTAAACTTTTTATTAGATACCATTTGTTCATAGTTTCTCCGGTAATGTACGTATTTCACTGGTCATATCCTCCCTTAAACATCTTTTTGCATGGAAATGATCAAAAGCCATTTGAGGTTAGGAAGCCTCCTTACCCCCAAAAATTATCAAATATTTTGAAAAAATTTAGATTTCTTATTTTTAAGAATCTGGCAACGAGGACACTAATTATTGGTAATTAACAGCTGAAATGCTCATTTCCGTTCAGCATACTTCCTAAATATATCTCTATTGTGACCACAATGGTGAAAGTGATCAAGATCAATGCTAGGTCATTCCACAACCTTTAGTTCGAAGCAGCACCACCTCCCCAGGCAGCCTTTTACCTAGGTTCCTGCCATTTCTGTCTCCACATCTCCATGTGCAACTCCGTAACCAGAATTCCCCAGAGTCTATGCTATTAACACCTTCCTCCCATCCCATCAATGCTGGTTTCAAGATCTCAGGAACCTAGAAGTTAAAACATCTTCATAAAATGTTTGGAGTGTATGTCACAAGTTGCCAGAATATAATTTAAAATTTAACAAGTCTTAACTTCTTATCTTCTGCTGCTTTAGGTTCTCAGAGTTAACATTCAGTGGCATTTGTTAAGGTACAGTTTAATTTTAAGTATTAAATCGATTTTTTCCTTCAGTTCAGTTCAGTCACTCAGTCGTGTCCGACTCTTTGCAACCCCATGGACTGCAGCACGCCAGGCCTCCCTGTCCATGACTAACTCCTGGAGTTTACTCAAACTCATGCCCATTGAGTCAGTGATGCCATCCAAACATCTCATCCTCTATCATCCCCTTCTCTTCCCACCCCTTATCTTTCCCAGCATCAGGGTCTTTTCAAATGAGTCAGCTCTTCGCATCAGGTGCCCAAAGTATTGGAGCTTCAGCTTCAGCATCAGTCCTTCCAATGAATATTCAGGACTGATTTCCTTTAGGATGGACTGGTTGGATCAGGATCATCTATTCAATTTGAACTATGATGTATTCTTGTTTATTGACTGAAACTTTTTCCCTCATTAATCATTTATCAGCTCCAACTTTACCTGACTACGAAGGAGTTGATGCCTCTCTCAATGAAACTGCCACCACGATAACAGTCTTGTTGAGGCCAGCACAGGCGAAAGGTGCACCTATCAGGTAAGAGGGGAAAATCATAGTCAGAGGGGAAACAGCCAGTAGAACACATGTTTTCTCACAGCCATTCAGCGGCCAGTATAGTGGTTCACATTTAAGATATTCATTTGACAGCTAATATCAGAATGGTTTTATTTTTGTATTGTTTCTGTTTGTTTTTTCTTTTGGTCAAACCTATGAAGAGATTTTTAAGAGTAAAATTCTAAGGGAATTTTGAGATATTCATGAACTGAACCATTCACCTCTCTGTACTATTTGATTTAAGAGCATTGTTCTTTGAATTTTTTCTTTCTCTAGCCCCATTTCATTTCCTTTCCTCTGTTGATATCTGTGGTATATGAGCTTTGAAGGTATTTGTCAGGAATAGAATGAGAAAATAACCCCTGTACATTGTATTAAATCTGTTATGAAAAACTCCATATGAGTGAAATTATTGATTGAATAATAATATAGATTCAGTTCAGTTCAGTTCAGTCACTCAGTCGTGTCCGACTCTGTGACCCCATGAATCGCAGCACGCCAGGCCTCCCTGTTCATCACCATCTCTCGGAGTTCACTCAGACTCACGTCCATCGAGTCTGTGATGCCATCCAGCCATCTCATCCTCGGTTGTCCCCTTCTCCTCCTGCCCCCAATCCCTCCCAGCATCAGAGTCTTTTCCAATGAGTCAACTCTTCACATGAGGTGATCAAAGTACTGGAGTTTCAGCTTTAGCATCATTCCTTCCAAAGAAATCCCAGGGTTGATCTCCTTCAGAATGGACTGGTTGGATCTCCTTGCAGTCCAAGGGACTCTCAAGAGTCTTCTCCAACACCACAGTTCAAAAGCATCGATTCTTCGGCGCTCAGCTTTCTTCACAGTCCAACTTTCACATCCATACATGACCACAGGAAAAACCATAGCCTTGACTAGGCGGACCTTAGTCGGCAAAGTAATGTCTCTGCTTTTGAATATACTATCCAGGTTGGTCATAACTTTTCTTCCAAGGAGTAAGCGTCTTTTAATTTCATGGCTGCAGTCACCATCTGCAGTGATTTTGGAGCCCAAAAAAATAAAGTCTGACACTGTTTCCACTGTTTCCCCATCTATTTCCCATGAAGTGATGGGACCGGATGCCATGATCTTCGTTTTCTGAATGTTGAGCTTTAAGCCAACTTTTTCGCTCTCCTCCTTCACTTTCATCAAGAGGCTTTTTAGCTCCTCCTCACTTTCTGCCATAAGGGTGGTGTCATCAGCATATCTGAGGTTATTGATATTTCTCCCGGCAATCTTGATTCCAGCTTGTGTTTCTTCCAGTCCAGCGTTTCTCATGATGTACTCTGCATATAAGTTAAATAAGCAGGGAGACAATATACAGCCTTGACGTACTCCTTTTCCTATTTGGAACCAGTCTGTTGTTCCATGTCCAGTTCTAACTGTTGCTTCCTGACCTGCATACAGATTTCTCAAGAGGCAGGTTAGGTGGTCTGGTATTCCCATCTCTTTCAGAATTTTCCACAGTTTATTGTGATCCACACAGTCAAAGGCTTTGGCATAGTCAATAAAGCAGAAATAGATGTTTTTCTGGAACTCTCTTGCTTTTTCCATGATCCAGCGGATGTTGGCAATTTGATCTCTGGTTCCTCTGCCTGTTCTAAAACCAGCTTGAACATCAGGGAGTTCACGGTTCACATATTGCTGAAGCCTGGCTTGGAGAATTTTGAGCATTACTTTACTAGCGTGTGAGATGAGTGCAATTGTGCGGTAGTTTGAGCATTCTTTGGCATTGCCTTTCTTTGGAATTGGAATGAAAACTGACCTTTTCCAGTCCTGTGGCCACTGCTGAGTTTTCCAAATTTGCTGGCATATTGAGTGCAGCACTTTCACAGCATCATCTTCCAGGATTTGAAACAGCTCAACGGGAATTCCATCACCTCCACTAGCTTTGTTCTTAGTGATGCTTTCTAAGGCCCACTTGACTTCACATTCCAAGATGTCTGGCTCTAGATTAGTGATCACATCCTCATGATTATCTGGGTCGTGAAGATCTTTTCTGTACAGTTCTTCTGTGTATTCTTGCCACCTCTTCTTAATATCTTCTGCTTCTGTTAGGTCCATACCATTTCTATCCTTTATCGAGCCCATCTTTGCATGAAATGTTCCCTTGGTATCTCCAATTCTCTTGAAGAGATCTCTAGTCTTTCCCATTCTGTTGTTTTCCTCTATCTCTTTGCATTGATTGCTGAAGAAGGCTTTCTTATCTCTTCTTGCTATTCTTTGGAACTCTGCATTCAGATGCTTATATCTTTTCTTTTCTCCTTTGCTTTTCGCCTCTCTTCTTTTCAGTGCTATTTGTAAGGCTTCTCCAGACAGCCATTTTGCTTTTTTGCATTTCTTTTCCATGGGGATGGTCTTGATCCCTGTCTCCTGTACAATGTCACGAACCTCATTCCATAGTTCATCAGGAACTCTGTCTATCAGATCTAGGCCCTTAAATCTATTTCTCACTTCCACTGTATAATCATAAGGGATTTGATTTAGGTCATACCTGAATGGTCTAGCGGTTTTCCCTACTTTCTTCAATTTAAGTCTGAATTTGGAAATAAGGAGTTCATGATCTGAGCCACAGTCAGCTCCTGGTCTTGTTTTTGTTGACTGTATAGAGCTTCTCCATCTTTGGCTGCAAAGAATATAATCAATCTGATTTCGGTGTTGACCATCTGGTGATGTCCATGTGTAGAGTCTTCTCTTGTGTTGTTGGAAGAGGGTGTTTGCTATGACCAGTGCATTTTCTTGGCAAAACTCTATTAATCTTTGCCCTGCTTCATTCCACATTCCAAGGCCAAATTTGCCTGTTACTCCAGGTGTTTCTTGACTTCCTACTTTTGCATTCCAGTCCCCGATAATGAAAAGGCCATCTTTTTTGGGTGTTAATTCTACAAGGTCTTGTAGGTCTTCATAAAACCGTTCAACTTCAGCTTCTTCAGCATTACTGGTTGGGGCATAGACTTGGATAACTGTGATATTGAATGGTTTGCCTTGGAAACGAACAGAGATCATTCTGTCGTTTTTGAGACTGCATCCAAGTACTGCATTTCGGACTCTTTTGTTGACCATGATGGCTACTCCATTTCTTGTGAGGGATTCCTGCCTGCAGTAGTAGATATAGATTACATAATTATAATATATTTTCATAAATATGATTGAAAAATAGGAACCTTTGAGGAAATAAAAGGAGAATAGTTCAAATGAATGTGGTTTATGTAACCTTTTAATTCCTAAATTGTTGCTTCTTGGAAATTTCATAGTAAATATTAAAATTCAACTTTCCATTTAACTTAACTATCTAGTATTAAAACCTCCCACATATCCTCATCTTGAAGAAATTATGAGCCATGTTATTTTCACAGATTGAGTGAAATTATTCTAATGATTTTAATTCCTGCATATTTGTAATTAGATAAATATACAAAACTTTAGCAGGTTTCCATTTGAAAGTTGTAGATTTGTTGGGTAGTTTTGTTTATATACTTTTCTGGAGAAATAAATCAAGGCACAGAAATCATTGCAGGTATATCATAATTGAGTCATCTCAAGTTGTTTACATATTCATAACAAATTAATCTTTGTTCTGTGGATTATATGACACGCTTGACCTTATGGGCACATATTAACCATGTAATTAATCCTGTATCACTGGAAAGGAAGAAATATTTTTGTTAATTAAAAAAGAAAATATTGGATAAGGAACCTGAGTCCATAAAGGAAACTCTTACCTCATGTCTGGCTAAAAGTCACAGTAATACCACAGTAGAGAAAAAAGAGGTGATCGGATACATTTGTAATAGAAACACTTGTGAGGCACTGGATACTTGAAAATCCAAAGTCTATAATACTCTTCATGAATGAGTGATCTGTGAGGAAGTCTGATTTCTGATTCAAAGAAGAAAGAGAAAATGTCTGCATTCAACATCTTTTACTATTGACAAGTAATCAGAGTTATTCACATCTTCTATCTGTGATAAAATTTACTTTATAGTTGTTCAGTTCTGCTATTGTTGTTTAAATGAGCTGCCAGGTACTTGCATTTATCTTTTTAGAGTTATATTTGGGTGAACTCAGCTCTACTTAATGTAAGTTGCACACACAGTATATTATTATTATTACATAATAGTGCCACATAATATAGGCTAAGCTCTTTATTAATTTAATCAATTATTATACAGATATCAATTGACCATGTATTATATGCAAGGCACTGTGCTAAGCATTGTAAACCAAAGATAAAACAATCTCAACAGAACACAGACCTTGGCCCAGATTTGTCATGGGCAATCTGTGTCTGCAGTGAGAGGAGTCTTCATCCTTGTAAATCCTTTGCTCATAATTGGTGTTCACGAACTTTGTTGAATTTGTGAATATATTATTGATAATATGTTGTTAAGTCACAAGTCTTTCTTTGATTTTATTTGCATTTACTTACCACTATATTTGCATTATATTTGTGAACAAATAATGTATACCCCAGTGAAAAGTCTTGTCCTAAATAATGCAGAACTTAGTTTCCCCAACCACTTTGTTCTTCAGTATTCATTAAGACTGTGTCCATACACTAAAGTAAAATTTGTATAGTGTTCTAACAAGTGTGATTCTTTGACAAAATTAATATTTGAATTTATAATTATTCTAATGGGCTTCCCAGGTGGCTGAGACAGTAAAGAATTTGCCTGCAATGCAGGAGACCCAGGTTCCATCACTGGATTGAGAAAAATCCCCTTGAGAAGAGAATGGCCACCCACTCCAGTATTTTTGCCTAGAGAATCCCATGGACAGAGGAGCCTGGTGGGCTACAGTCCATTGGGTCATAAAATTCAGACACAAATGAATGACGAGCACAATCTTTCTAAAGCTTGAAAGTTGCTGCCTGACTTAACTAGTCGTTTGAATCTCCTCACCAGCTTTTTGAGATCTAGCCTTAAAACTGTCATTACTTGACAATCATTACTATGATTCAAAATTAATATTACCAACATTTGGAATCATTTCCCTTGAATGCAGAATTTAGTTTTTTCTAAAGCATTTTATATATTTCTTAAATGAATTCAGATTTTAAACTGAGTAGATATAATTATAAATTAGAATTCATAGAATGTCCCAGTTATTAAAAAGACTGACCCAATGTAGCTGTGTTTTCAAATAATGAAATAGCAGTGAAATGTTGCAAAAGCACAAGAGAAGAGTTCCTCAATGGTGAATTCAGTTTGTTGTAAGATGTAATAAATGAATGTGTGTTTTATCACACCTTTTTCCGAATATAAGCTCAGCCTGTTTTAAGCTGGCAAGAAACTATCTATTCTAGGGTATAACTAAATGTTTATTTTGCAGGTAAAACCTATTCTTGCATATTAGAATGTTAAGTACCATGTATTTTAAGTTAGATAATTAGGACATAGTCTTGAAATGCCATCAAAACCATCATTTTCCCCAAAATTATATTAGAAAAAAGAAATTATCTGATGCTCAGTGATAGCTTAATGGGCTTCCCAGGTGGTGCCAGTGGTAAAAAAAAAAAAAAAAAACCCGCCTGCTAGTGCAGGAGACATAAGAGATGTGGATTTGATCCCTGAGTCAGGAAGATCCTCTGGAGGAGGGCATGGCAACCCACTGCAGTATCCTTGCCTGGAGAAAGTCATGGACAGAGGAGTCTGGCAGGCTTCAGTCCATGGGGTCACAAAGAGTCAGACAGAACTGAAGTGGCTTAGCACTCAAGATAGCTTAACAGGATTACAGATCAAAATACAGAACTGGGTTTAGCTGGAGTTCAAACCTTGTATATCAGAGTTACTCTCTGGGTCAGTTGGTCACATATACACAAGTTGAAACATTATGACTACCCTCTTCATTTATCTGCAGAATATTTCATCCCAGAATTTTAAAGAGATTAAATAATTGGACCTGAATTTTCTCACCAGTGTCACACAAGAAAACTTATGTGAATTCCAGATAAAAATGATTTTAAATTTAAACAAACATGGAAATAGTACTTTTCCCCCATTTTATGAGCACACAGGTCTTATGGTCCAAGGAAAATCAAATAGATGTTGTTTTAACTTAATGTTTATTCTGACGGTATTTTGCAAATGTTTAGGTAACAATGGTGACAGAAGTTTGAATTGGATAATGTGTATTTGAAGGTAGTGAGAGCAAGATGGAGATATAACAATGTGGTAAGGTATTAATCCCAGTATAATGAGTACAGATTTTGACAGTGGGAGAACATCACATAATTTCAACAAAATGGAATGTTAGAGAAGTGTAGTTAATGTTCAAAGTGATGTCTGAGCAAAATATCAGCAGTACTGAAAATAATTCTTTTGCCTTTTCCATGGACAGCTCATGGCATATAGAGAATATTAAAAAAATAACTGACTTAATGGGTGGCTAGATAGGTGGGTGCCTAGATTACATGATGGAGAAAAGGAAGGCCAGGAAACCAGGCCAGTAACATGATCATAAAGTTATCAGTACTTCCCTAATGATGGAAAAAGTTGAGATGAGAAAAAATCATATATTGCAAGGGAGCTAGAACATGATTAAAAATAAAATTTGTTAATTGCAAGGGAGCTAGAACATGATTAAAAATAAAATTTGTTAATTGCAAGGGAGCTAGAACATGATTAAAAATAAAATTTGTTAACATTAATGCCAATGTTTTGAGCTTTGTTGATTTTTAAACTAGTAGTTCCTCTTACAGAAATAGAAAAGTTGTGAGAGACCTACTTTGCATGGTTAAGAAGTGAAGAGATGGGAAGCAGGAAATGTAATAGACATCAAAATGATAATTATGTAAAGCAACTATACTCCAATAAAAATTAATTTTAAAATATGGTAATTAAGCCTTTACTCTGGATTGTCAGAATGTTGGCATTGGGGCAGTCAATGGGAATGATGGTGGCTATGAGATCTTGGGAGGTTTGTTAGTTAGAGGAACTGTAAAACATTGGAACTAGGGAATTTCTCCTAAAGCTTTAAGGTGACATTTTCAATTAAAAAATGAGGAAGTATACATTGAATACTTTGTGACTTGTTATCACCTAGAAATCATACAAGCTAAAACTTAAATCAGAATCACAGAGGTATTACTTACCGCTAAGTCACTTCAGTTGTGTCCGACTCTGTGTGGGTTAAAGAAAAAAAAGTCCATGGAATGCAAAGGTGACTTTGCATTCATATCCAACATTTTAAAGCATTAAATCGGGACGAATATCTACCATGTCTATCATATAATTGCTTTGAGTTAATGGCAAAAATCCCTATAAAGTCTTACAGCTGAAGGGAAGTTGTATGAAAGAAGTCATTATTTAGCCTCCTAAAAAACTAAAAAATGGTGCCATACCAATGTTTAATCAAATTAAAGTATAGTATAGTGAAATCATCTTTAGTTTTTTACCATAAAGAAACTATATTTTGAATGTTGAGTAAAGATTCATGATGTCAGTATATTGATTTTAACCTAATTATAGAAATATTTTAAAAATATAATTAAGAAGAATGGGGAAATATGAAATATAGGAAGAGTGATTAAATTATTCATGTGGCTTTGGAATATTTAAAATTGCCAGAGTACTAAACTCAAGTAATATTTAGATATAGCTAGACTTAAGTACCATTAGGTAATTAGACACCACAAGGATGAAAGAGCATAGGCCAATTTCATGTAATCAGTCAAATAACTTTTAATTTGATTTCTTATTTCTTACTCTCTGCCCTTTAATTAATTTGTAGTGATAAATAAGTATCAGGGAAAAAACAACTTTAGAAAAATGAGGAGTATATGGTTAAAGAACAGACTAATCAGACGAATTGAACAAGGAAGATAAGAAAATTTATTTTAAAAATGAACTTTATAGTTTTAGTTTGGAGCTCCATCTCAGGTTCGATGAGATCTTTCCCAAAGAGCAGACTTGTCTTCTCTTATTCCTCTCCAACATCAGCAGTTTGCTTTTGTTCTTAGTAAATCTGAAGAGACAAGCTGTCATATGTGAAGTTCTTTAATTTGGATTGTACAACCTGTGTCAGTTTAATAGAATTAGTTAAGACTGAATGTTCACTAGATGTTCTGGATTTTTCTAGAGATGTGGGCTAATTAACAAGGAATTTATTTTAAAGATTAAGTTAAAGATTAACAAGTTTGGTAATTATCAATATTGTCCATTAGGACAAAAATATAAGGTTAGATTTATTCGAGTAGTGTGCATGTGCAAGTTTATCCACATATGAATGTATCCATAGGCTATACAGACGTATAATATTCAAATATGGATTCTAAATTGAAAATAAGCAGAAAAAGAAAAGACTAGGCTTGCCCAACATAACATATGTCAGCTATGATCTTCTCTCTCTCTCTCTCCAAGGGCTATGCTTATGTTTCCCTGTATTTTAAAATTGACAAGTGCCTGCTCCACATACCCCTCAGAGAGCATGTATCTTGTCAATAGCATTCCTTGGAGCTTAGAAACCCAACTTGGCAGAAGTATAGGGAATGATGCACTATGGATAATTTCAAATAACATAAATTCTGCCTTGGTTACTTTCTCAAATCTCAGTTTCTGACATTAGTACAATTTCTGTCCTATTTCTAAAGGAAAGGAGATTGATACCAACCTGCCTATTTCTTAGCACAGTTTTAATGGAAAAAGGGAACTTAAATAATTAGGAGGAAAAGAAAATATTTAACATACAATTCTCCTTTCTCTTAATTTGTGCAACTTTCCTGTTTGTAAGTATGACAGAGTGTGTATTAAGTTAAGCTTTTATACTCGATTCTAAACTAGCATAGAATTTAATGTTTATTGTCTTAGATGCAACTTTTATCTCTCTTTCTCCTTTATTTTTTGGAAGTTCATTAAAGACAATGTTCTATTACTGCTGGAGATGCATTGAATAGCAACTATTTTCTCTATATAGAATGATCTAATTTGCCTGGAAATTCAAGATTCAAACATACAGCCCTAGACACAGCTGATTTATTTTTAATTTATATGTGACCATAGTACTTTCTCTCATTGTCAGGAATTTAAATTATATATTTTCTACAAATTTATTATATATGTGTAATATACAATAAAATAACAATATATTAATAATGTCCATTTTCTCAGATGTACATTACCTTCAAATTTTGTACATTACCTTAAAAAAATGTATATTTTCCTAAAGAATGTCCTACAGAGAAAATTATTAATATTCCAGTTTCAGAAATAGAATTAAAATTTTAATTAGCGGTGAGGTAGATATTTACTTTAAAGCTCAATTATTTTCTCTCCTTTCCTCTGTAAAAGACTAGCTATTAGAGAAAAGTTTTAAGACTTTTAAGAAAGGTATTAGAAGCTTTAGGTTTGAGCTTTAATGGGCCAAATACCATCTGTTTCTACAGTTTGTAACATTTTATTATTAACAACTCTAGAAGAAGGAGGCAGTCTATTTCAGTGGCGAGGCCAGATTTCTGTCCATCTGTGCCCGTATTGCAGCATGTCACTTGTGCTTTAGATCTGCATAGCTCTGAGCCAGTGTTGATGCCATGGCAAGGTCAAGAGGTGGAGAAGTCTGTCGCTAGCGTGATGACAACCACAAGCTGGTGCTTCAGGCCCGGCTCTGAGGCAGTCACTCTGTTGAGCCTTGGAGCGAGGCCTTCCACACTATAATTTCAAAGGAAAATGTTAACTTTAAACATTTTAAAATATCAGACAAAAAACTTAATGTATGATATGTCTCTGGTTAATGTCAGGTTCCTTATTAAGGGATCTCATCTCTCAACATTTAAAATGTGCAGAGTTCTATGGTGATTTGTCTTTTCTTTTCTTTTTTTTTTTTCAGGTCCTTAGTGATTATATTGGGGTTGGGGGAAGCAGAATCCATGTGAAATGCTATTTTACTGCAAAAGAGCTTGAAAAATCAGAATACAGGAGGTTAAAACTGACTTTAAAAGACTGAAGTATTGCGTGTTGATATTAAACACCCCATTCCTTTTTTTGAGAAAGCTCAGTATCTAGAATCTCTAATTGTGTGCTTTGTTTTTCCTTTTCCAAAAAGTGCCTATCAGATTGTTGTAGAGGAATTGCATCCCCACCGAACCAAGAGAGAAACCGGAGCCATGGAATGCTACCAGGTCCCGGTCACGTACCAAAATGCCATGAGTGGGGGGGCACCGTACTACTTTGCTGCCGAACTGCCCCCAGGGAATCTTCCAGAACCTGCCCCATTCACCGTGGGCGATAACAGAACCTATCAGGGCTTTTGGAACCCCCCTTTGGCTCCACGCAAAGGATACAACATCTATTTCCAAGCCATGAGTAGTGTGGAAAAGGTGAGCGTCCTCCAAGATTTTGCTTTTTCACTGCCCTGAGGATTAGCCACAGTCAAACTTTATAAATACTCAGTAACATTTGTCAGGGAAGAAAAATATTCAGTGTGTAGGGGGTGTTGTTTCTGTTCCTAGCAGCATGCGCGGTTTGGGGCCTACTGTAGGGGCGGGGCTCCATGCCAGTTATATTGCACAGGATTCTTGTTTCCTAGTAACTGCTTCTCTTTGAGCCCTCTTCAGGAAAGCCCACAAGAGCAATTGTGAGTAAAATGATTTGAAAAGATGGGTGTACTATTGCCAGGCCTCCAGCCCCTGTAAACATAGGGCATTGTACTGTCTTTTTTGCTCAATAGTGGCACACTTCAGGAGATTAAATTTACTGCAGGATAAACAGAATGCGTGTTCCACAGCAGGCTAATAAACCCTTATAAAGTTTTCAGGGGGTACAAGCCAAATAGTAAATAACTGGTAACAATCCTCTGATTACAAAGTAATAGGGCGCCTGTGGTATATCTGACAGAACCTAACAGAAGGCAGCCTGGCGATGGCGGGATGCTGTGCGGTTAGAGAAGTCTGTTTTCCATTCCCTGGCTGCCCCTCCTTTTCCCATTTTGGACACAGTTGTTGTTGAACACTGCCACGGCTCCCAGATGAATATTGAAGAGGGAAACACAACAGGAAGTTAAACTACCAGGGGTTCCATATGTAGGGAAATAACCTGGGCTTTCGTCTCTCATGCTGTTCTCCTGATTTTCTTTCCTAAAGCATATTTTATTTAATTTTTTTTTTTTGCAGGGAGGTATAGAAAAAAAATTGAGAATGGAAACCTTCTACAACCTAAAATTCAATAGAAGAATGACAATTTTATGTACTTTGTAGCTATATAGGAAATTGTTGGGTTTGAGGAATTGAGTCACTGAGATGGGTACCTGGGAGATGATGTGGAATATCCAATTGCAGCAGTCCTATTATATCCTGGAATCATTTAATTGCACGACATAGTAATCTACTTGCATTTCTGTAAGGGATCATGAGAACTTAGGGTATTGACTGGCTGCCTTTGAATGAAAACTTTATCTTTGAGCTTACTTGTATGGTTGGATTATAGTATATGGAAAGGAAAATGTCACAGCATCTTCTAAGATGTACTTCAAAGCCAGAGGCTGCTCATGGTTAAAAATGCTCTTCTCATCTTCTAGTTTATTTTTATGTAAGTAGGAGTCAGCTGCCTACTTTGCACCCACACATCATTCCGTACCACTGCCATGATGGGGCTGCTCAAAAAAGAGACAACCACAGAAGTTTTATTCCATTCTGGGTATAAAGTAGCATAGCTCTGTGTTTGGGTATTCATCTTTAGAGAGGTGAGAGATTCCAAATTAACTTTTGTAACTTGGTCTGTGGTATCAGAGAAGTGTTAATGAATGTCTGTTACTTATAAAGAATTTTCTCTGACACTCTTTAAAAGCTTTGATATGAATTTTCTCTTCTGTTAATATATCTACATGTGGTTTAACCAAAGTACAGAGTAGCAATAGTATGTTTCACAGTTATCTTGGAAAAAAAGTATTAAAATTGACATGGCTTCTACCAGCAGAGACCGGTAATCCTGATGGAGTTAACAGCAATTGCTTTTGAGAAATCAAAATTCCTTTGAGCCTTTATGGTACTGTCAAACGGTCTCTTGGATTGTACTGTGAAGGCTTCAGGTCACAGTTAAATAATAAAAATGCAGATTTTCATTTGTAATTACTAATTTTTCCCTCAATGCTTTAACATCTTATCCAGGCTCTTGGATTCAAGGATATATATTCAAAGATATAAACTGAATGAACTCAATTTTGGAGGAGTGAACTGCAGACCTCAAAGTGTGTTTCACCCTCCTAGTACCACCCCACAGCATTTAAAAACAAAAGGACGAGAGAAGATTTTTTAAATTCTGAAATGTCTTGTCCTTTCCCATTTCTCCTTCAACTTCCTGATCTCATCTGTCTAGCAAGAGAAAGAAAAATAATCCCACCAAAAAATGTTTAATCCCTAACACCTAAATTAAAAAAGAAAAAAGAGCAGATGAAATATACTGCAACTGTGATGCAATTTCATGACTTTCATCATTTAGCTCCTTAGTCATGCTAGAATCAAAGCGAAACTGTCTAGTATTCAGCTTTGGTCTGAATCTACAGGTATGAGATGAACATGAAATGTATATTTGGGTCCGATTTGTATTAGCTTTGGAAATATATTTTTCTTTATGATCACTCGAAAAGTACAATAAATTCAAATAGAATGCTGAATTGTTTGTCCCAGCAAGATATCCTGTTTCATTATAAGATAAACAGAGATACCTTTAGAAAAATATTAATTTTTTAAAGTTATTTTACATTTTTAGAAATCTCTGTGAAAACATATAAAAAATAGTGTCTTTAATGCTGTGATTCTATTCTTCGGAAACCTACTTTATAACCCCAGATTAATCTTCATACTAGTTGTAGTTTATGAAATAGGAAATAGTACCTGTAACTATTTTAACTTTTTTATAACTGACTTTTTTTTATTCCGTCAGGAAACTAAAACCCAGTGTGTACGAATTGCTACCAAAGGTAAGAGGTTTGCTTTTTTTTTTTTTCTTTCCAAATTCCATTTGCCAACTTTCTAAAATGAAAGAGCTTTGTTCTCTGCTTCAGGGCTAATTAAATGTGGCGCTTCTATTACAGAGTATTTGTAGTTGGGCCCAGGTAAACTGCCAGCCAAGTTTTCTGACTCACTTGGGTGTCTTTAACAAGTAATGGTGTGCTACTTTTCATCCCCGAGTACTTGACTGGAGGAATCTTGTTATGACAATAAGGATTTAGAAAACTTCAGAAGGGTTTGTTTCTGCCATTTTAGTGTCTGAGAGATCTTGTGCCACTGATTAGCCAACATATTATGAAAACCTTAACAATGTCTGCTCGAAACAGCAAATTCCTTATTTAACAACCTCTGTTACAATTAAACACAAAAGACTGAGCTAGTCTAGGCATATGTAAGGGTAAGGATGGAAACAGGTCCATATCAGCAGTGTAGGTAGATTGAGGATTCTTTCCTTTTTTATTAAAAAAAATTTTTTTTTAATCCAACTGTTGCCAAGAAATTAGGTCTGGGTACAGCCAGGGCTATTTCTCCTGACATTGCATATTACAGTTTAGTTGCGCTGTTTCTTTAAGAGAAAGCATTTTCATCTTTGAATGAGTATTTAGAGTTCAGAGTGGGAGAAAGTCTCCTGTATTCCACTATGTTTATAATCCTTCATTTAAGAGTTATATAACTGTGCCAACAGGGAAAGAGAGCTACTTGGTATATTCTAGCAAGAAAAATGAGAAAAGGCTGTCCGCATATAGACATAGGGCTCCGCAGAGGGTTGAGGCTCTGGGTGGTTTGCTGCCAGAATTAGTATTAGGTCCCCATTCATAGCAGTAGTTGATTCATTTAGAGTAAAAAATGAATGGCCATATTCTGTTTGTGCTGGCATCTTTCCTTTCATCATTTTTCTCCATCTAATCATCAATCTGCTCAATTAAGCGTTTGTTTTATACTCTTGATTTGTAAAGGCAATAACAAAAGACTTTTCCCTTGACTCATGAGGAGTAATAAAAAAGCTTCACAGAAGAGAAAGTAATACACATTTTTCAATTCAAATACTAGAGTTCCTCATGATATTTTAAAAAATAAAGCAAACTTAAATTGAGGAAAAGAGAATGCATACATAGATGCATGAAGTGTATAGGCATTTTATTTTAAAAACTTGGCATATGTATCAAGAGTTAAAATTGAGATTTTTAGAATATAATAGCAGAAAGGCATTTAGGTCCTAAGTTTTTCAGATTTAAAACAAAACCAGAAATGTAAAATGGTCTCACATCAGCCTTCAAGAAGTTTCTTAAATATGCATATTAGTGTTAATCACTCTGTCCGACTCTGCAGTCCTATGGATTGCAACCCAACAGGCCCCTCTGTCCATGAGATTTTCCTGGTAAGAATATTAGAGTTGGTAGCCATTCCATTTTCCAGGGGATTTTCCTGGCCCAGGGATTGAACCTACATCTCCTACATTGCAGGCTGATTCTTTACCATCTGAGGCATAAATGATTCTAAAATTTTAAGTTTTCTTGTTCAGCTAACTATTTGCATTTATATATGCTTTAAGTGTTATTGTGTCCCTCACCCATACAAATAAAATTATGATGACCAATAGCATATGATATTTTGACTACAGGAGACTAGAGATTATAGAAATCAGATTTACCGGGTGGCATAGAATATTTGCCAGAGACTCAGAGGTAATAAGATATAGTCCATTTATGGGAATTTCTTCTTTGCCTAGAAATCCAACCCTGCTGTGTTTCTGGATCTCAGGTTGACAGTGTTGTTTCTTGAGTGAAAGAAATCTGGCCCCACTAATGGGTTCAAACCCTGCCTTTGCCACTTCTTATTATTCTTTTAAGTTGAACAAAATAAAATTTTCATTCTAAAAATAAGAATGTTAGAGTACCTCAGCAGGTTCAGTTCAGTTGCTCAGTCGTGTTGACTCTTTCCCACTCCATGAATCACAGCATGCCAAGCCTCCCTGTCCATCACCAACTCCCAGAGTTCACCCAAACTCATGTGTATCGAGTTGGTGATGCCATCCAGCCATCTCATACTCCATCGTTCCCTTCTCCTCCTGCCCCCAATCCCTCCCAGCATCAGGGTCTTTTCCAATGAGTCAACTCTTCGCATGAGGTGGCCAAAGTACTGGAGTTTCAGCCTTAGCATCAGTCCTTCCAATGAACACCCAGGACTGGTCTCCTTTAGGATGGAATGGTTGGATCTCCTTGCAGTCCAAGGAACTTGCAACAGTCTTCTCCAGCACCACAGTTCAAAAGCATCAGTTCTTTGGCGCTCAGCTTTCTTCACAGTCCAACTCTCACATCCATACATGACCACTGGAAAAACCATAGCCTTGACTAGACGGACCTTAGTCAGCAAAGTAATCTCTCTGCTTTTTAATATGCTATCTAGATTGGTCATAACTTTCCTCCCAAAGAGTAAGCGTCTTTTAATTTCATGGCTGCAATCACCATCTGCAGTGATTTTGGAGCTCCCAAAAATAATGTCTGACACTGTTTCCACTGTTTCCCCGTCTGTTTCCCATGAAGTGATGGGACCAGATGTCATGATCTTAGTTTTCTGAATGTTGTGCTTTAAGCCAACTTTTTCACTCTCCTCTTTCACTTTCATCAAGAGGCTTTTTTAGTTCCTCTTCACTTTCTGCCATAAGCGTGATGTCATCTGCATATCTAAGATTGTTATTTCTCCCAGCAATCTTGATTCCAGCTTGTGCTTCATCCAGCCCAGCATTTTGCATGATGTACTCTGCATAAGTTAAATAAGCAGGGTGAAAATATACAGCCTTGACGTACTCCTTTTCCTATTTGGAACCAGTCTGTTGTTCTATGTCCAGTTCTAACTGTTGCTTCCTGACTTCCATACAGGTTTCTCAAGAGGCTGGTCAAGTAGTCTGGTATTCCCACCTCTTTCAGAATTTTCCAGTTTATTGTGATCCACACAGTCAAAGGCTTTGGCATAGTCAATAAAGCAGAAANAGTCTGTAGTTCCATGTCCAGTTCTAACTGTGGCTTCCTGACCTGCATATAGATTTCTCAAGAGGCAGGTCAGGTGGTCTGGTATTCCCCCCACTTTCAGAATTTTCCACAGTTTATTGTGATCCACATAGTCAAAGGCTTTGACATAGTCAGTGAAGCAGAAATAGATATTTTTCTGGAACTCTATTGCTTTTCTGATGATCCAGTGGATGTTGGCAATTTGATCTCTGGTTCCTCTGCCTTTTTGAAAACCAGCTTGAACATCAGGGATTTCACGGTTCACGTATTGCTGAAGCCTGGCTTGGAGAATTTTGAGCATTACTTTACTAGCGTGTGAGATGAGTGCAATTGTGCGGGAGTTTGCGCATTCTTCAGCATCGCCTTTCTTTGGGATTGGAATGAAAACTGACCTTTTTCAGGCCTGTGGCCACTGCTGAGTTTTCAAATTTGCTGACACTGAGTGCAGCACTTTGACAGCATCATCTTTCAGGATTTGAAATACCTCAATTTGAATTCCATCACCTCCACTAGCTTTGTTCGTAGTGATGCTTTCTGAGGCCCACTTGACTTCACATTCCAGGATGTCTACCCCTCACTATTATTGTGAAGATTAAAGTCGTGTGTATATATGAAATGCCTAAATCGTGCCTAGTGTAACTATGAGTTAAAAATTAACTGATATATTATCACCATATTTACTATAATCATTTAGCTTTTACACAGGAAAAAAACACACTATTAAGGTAAAATTAATTTACCTAACTATGTTTTTATTATTATTAGAGAATAATTGCTTTACAGTGTTATATTGGTTTCTGCCATACAACCATGCAAATCAGCCATAAATATACATGTGTCCCCTTCCTCTTGAATCTCCCTGTCACCCTCCAACTCATCCCACCCCTCTATTAACTGATATATTATCACCATATTTACTATAATCATTTAGCTTTTACACAGGAAAAAAACACACTATTAAGGTAAAATTAATTTACCTAACTATGTTTTTATTATTATTAGAGAATAATTGCTTTACAGTGTTATATTGGTTTCTGCCATACAACCATGCAAATCAGCCATAAATATACATGTGTCCCCTTCCTCTTGAATCTCCCTGTCACCCTCCAACTCATCCCACCCCTCTAGGTTGTCACAGAGTACTGGGTTGATTTCCCTGTGTTATCCAGCCACTTCCCACTAGCTATTTATTTTGCATGTGGTAATGTATATGTTTCAATGCTGCCTTCTCAGTTTGTTCCATTCTCTTCTTCCCCTGCTGTGTCCATAAGTCTGTTCTCTATGTCTGTGTCTCTATTCCTGCCCTGCAAAGTTTCACAGCATACAAGTATAGTCAGCTATAGTACATTAAATTTTTCAGTATGAAAACTAAAACTTTTGCAGCAAGGCATTTTGAAAATACACTTACTAAATGACATAACCATATTGATTAGGGAGGGATGAAGGAACTTTCTGGGCAAGGGATGATTGGATATTTCACAGGTATCTAGTATATATATGCAAAAACCTATTAAACTATATACTTAAAATTGAGTGCACTATACTGACTTAAGGCGCTGAAAATTCTTGTGCGAAATGTGAAAGTATTTAAAAGCCAAGAGCAACTAGCCCATACACCAGAACAGCATGATCATTTTGAAAATAATTTAACCTGTGAAAATTATCTAAAAATCGTCCTGTGTTTCCTGCTTTCTCAGAAGTCACATCTGAAGGCAACACATAAAGAGGAAACAGGTGTTTACTTGACTGGTAGAAAAAACATGTATAATCAATGTATTAATTTCTAAAATAAACAGTGATATGAATATATATTACGAGACAAAAGAAGTGTTCTGGGAGTTAGGGTCATTGATGTTGGGATCTGCTCTCTGACTCACATTTATGTTAAGAAGTCGTTGAGACAATATGTGTCAGGAATGGAGTGGAAATGTTTCGTATAAATTGCACTGAAAATCATGAAAGTCATAAACTGTTTATAAAATAGCATATCCAGAGCCAAAGCTATAAACATACAAAAAGGAATTTAGTCCAGTGTTATCTTTGAAAAGCAAAAAGGAGAATAAGTCTCAGGAAAGGTTCCTGTGGTACATTAAGAAAAGGAAGAAACCTTAAAAAGTCACTTGTCTAGTGAAGAGCATTGTGCAGCCTGAATGCTCAGCATGGATAGGCACAAGTCTCTCGGATCACTGAAACACCATGTTTTAGGCTGCTATAGGTTTGCTTCCTGTCTTTTTGCTTATGATTACATATAATGGTCTAAATTGATATACACCTACAAAATTGTTTTTAAATTAGCAGCTAAGAATCTGGTGCCATGGTACCATAAAGAATGTATACCATGATAATTTTATTTTTTTTCTCAAGGAAATTATGCAGTGAGTGATATTTTAATGGTCAGATTTAAATATGAAAATAATATACAAATTATAACAAATCAATGGATTTTAAAAAGTACTTCTCTGGAAATATGTTTTATCTGTGTTAAACTAACGCTAGAATATTATATCATTTTAAATGTTCTCAATATGAAATAATCATTTATGCAACCATGTACTCATTTCCATAAAATTGTTCTATAGGCAAGCAAACATTGATAAGTAATCAAGATATCAAATAATTCCCTAGAATAAAACTAAGAAATAAGACCAATAGTATATAAAATTGAAAGTATCATCATCTGTTTATGTAAGTAATTTAATTTACACTTTGAACCTATATTTTGTTCTGTTTTCCCTCAGATGAATTTCTGGTTTTCTAGAAGAAAACTGACAACTTAAATTTTTAATTTTATGGTGGTTTCTCTGTTGATTAAATCTGTCCATCCCAATAAAAGTTATCAAATCTGATAAAACAGAAAAGTGATATTTATTGGAACAGAGCATTTAAGGTGAGAAAGGAGTTTCTTTTCTTAAGTTACTGAAATACAGCTATTTTTTTACGTTATAACAAGCGCTTTAGTCAGGAATGATTTTATTCCAGATCTCCATTTGTAAGTAGTTTGCTTTGACAAACTGCTGTTTGTCTACCCATTAATCATTCTTTGACTTATTCCAATTTCATTTGGATATCAATATGCCAGCCATATGTCTAACATTTATCTAATACCTGTGATACACCAAAAATTCTCAGTTCTGGGACAGAGCAGTGAATAAATATAGATAAAGTCCTAACTTCTGTGAACTTAAATTCCAGTAGAGGGAAACACACCAGACAGAAACACATATGTGATATGGTGAGGGTAGGGGATGAGGAAATGTGTGTCTAGGGCATTGCTATTTTGTGTACGTTTATCAGAGAAAGAGGGACAACAGAGGAAGAGATGATTGGATGGTATCACCGACTCAATGGACATGAGTTTAAGCGAGCTCCGGGAGATGGTGAAGGGCAGTGAAGCTTCGTGTGCTGTAGTCCATGGGGTCTCAAAGAATTGGATACAACTGAGAGACTGAACAGCAACATCAGAGAAAGACACTCTGTTAAGGTCAAGGAAACAAGGGAGGGACCCATGCAGGGGAGAGCCCTCACAGCAGAGGGAAGGTGGCCTCAGCCTCAGGGGATGAATCAGACTGGTCTTAATTAGTGATTGCCGACAAAGGTCCATATAATCAAAGCTATGGTTTTTCCAGTAGTCCTGTATGGAGGTGAGAGTTGGACCATAAAGAAGGCTGAGTGCCGAAGAATTGATGCTTTTGAACTGTGGTGCTGGAGAAGACTCTTGAGAGTCCCTTGGACAGCAAGGAGATCCAACCAGTCCATCCTAAAGGAAATCAGTCTTGAATATTCATTGGAAGGACTGATGCTGAAGCTGAAGCTTCAGTACTTTGGCCACCTGATGTGAAGAACTGACTCCTTGGATAAGACCCTGATGCTGGGACAGATTGAGGGCAGGAAGAGAAGGGGACAGCAGAGATGGTTGGATGGTATCACTGACTCGATGGACATGAGTTTGTGCAAGCTCTGGGAGATGGTGAAGGACAGGGAAGCCCGGCATGCTGCAGTCCATAGGGTCTCAAAGAGTCGGACAAAAATGAGCACTGAACAACAACAACATACTTTAGCTCGAGTCAGAACAACCTGGAGGGCTTCGAAAAATGGATTGCTGGGCATTAGCTCCAGAGTTTCTGAGTCAGTAGGCCTGGAGAGAGGCCCAAGAATGTGCATTTTTCACAAGCTTATGCTGACCCTGATTCTACTACTACTCAGAGGATCGCACTTTGAGATCAATCACTGGGCTTCTAAGAAAATGTTTTCTTCCTGAATTTTAGAAGGAGAGATGGCAAAGACAACCACCAACACATCCATCTTATCATGAGCATTATGTTGTAAGGGTGTGATACTTAAAAAGTGGAGAGCCAAACTGGCTAACAAGAGGAGCACAGCAAAGAAAACAAGCCAACTCAGAGACCTAACAACTCTGAGCTGAGCAAACCCTTGCTGGAACTCCTTAAACTGTATATTTAAATGTGAAACAAATAAATGTCCTTATCAAAACCACTAGTGGTGGGTAATCTGTTACTTGCAGCATGTATTGTCTAAACTGATGTTTGGTTTTTATTTTCCCTTAGGAATAGTAGTGAAAAATAAAATTGACATTTAAAAATATGGAATCTCTTATTAGGTATCAGTCTAGGGTATCAGTTCAGTTCAGTTCAGTCACTCAATCATGTCCAACTCTTTGCAATCCCATGGACTGCGGCACGCCAGGCCTCCCTGTCCATAACCAACTCCTGGAGTTTACTCAAACTCATTTCCATTGAGTCAGTGATGCCATCCAACCATCTCATCCTCTGTTGTCCCCTTCTCCTCCTGCCTTCAATCTTTCCCAGCATCAGGGTCTTTTCAAATGAGTTGGTTCTTCGCATCAGGTGGCCAAAGTATTGGAGTTTCAGCTTCAGCATCAATCCTTCCAATGAACACCCAGGACTGATCTCCTTTAGGATGGACTGGTTGGATCTCCTTGCAGTCCAAGGGACTCTCAAGAGTCTTCTCCAACACGAGTTCAAAAGCATCAATTATTTGGCACTCAGCTTGCTTTATAGAGTATCAGGAATCCATTTGCCTCTTGGATGTAAGTACTTTGATAGGATTTATCCTAACTAAGTCCCTGAGAGCTAGGAAGGAAGAACCTACATGGTTCTCCGAGAAGCCATGGGAAGAGAATTCCAACCACTGAATTATGCATATCTCCATTCACCCATTTATTTAGTATCAGCTTATTTATTCTTTTGATAAACCCGAAGTTGACCTGTAATTATGAAAGGTGTTCGTTTAACTCTTGTAAGTTCCCATCCCAGGAATGGTCTAAATCAGATCATTATTAATTCAGAATATTACTTATGTTAAACAATGATGATATAGATCTTTGCCAATCCCTCAAAATAACGTGACTTCAGTGCTAGCATACATTTTAAGCGTACATTCCAATATTAAGAAAAATTTGCTTGTCACAAAAGTGTAGGTGTGGATAGATTTTATTAATAATATATGACAAAACTTATAAATTCTGGTGATATTTTATTTACTTTATTCTTTCTTCCCTCCTTTGCTATCTTTCCTCTAATTACTGGATAAGGTTAGTTTTTAAAAAAAAAAGAATTTGCTTTATAGTTTTAATTTTGTCCTATGCTGCTTTTGTCAAATTTTTCATTGGTGCCCTTTTCTCTGAGTGTGCAGATGGGTAAAAGTTCTTTTTTAAGTGATCAGACATTCAGAAATAACAAGCATGAGAAGAAAAAGAACTCTAAGTCTGTCAAGAAGTTACAGTAGTACCATAGAAGCTCCATTTGGTTGTACCATGTGTGTGGAATCTTTTTGACTGAATTCATTCCCACCATATTTATCACAGATGAATTTGAGTGCATCTCAACAATCTCGGCTCTTAAATTGCACTCTTGTGCTGTATCTTTACAACTGCAACAAAGGGGGATTTGAAAGTAGGAGTGAGGTCTGAAGAAAAAAATATATTTAATTGGATCTCAGGCTCTAAAATCTTAACCGTAGTTTCTTAAATTGTGCAAAGATGCTTTATATTTTGCCAGGTATATGTGGAAGGCAGTGGTAAAGCATCTGAAAGAAATTTTCAGATCTGCTCACAGTGCTTTTTATGCTGATGGAGGGGCTTCCCTGGTGGTGCTAATGTGAAGAATCTGCCTTCCAATGCAAGGGTTGCAAGTGATGTGGGTTCGATCTCTGGGTTGGGATGACCCCTGGAGTAGGAAATGGCACTCCACTCCAGTATTCTTGCCTGGAAAATTGCATGGACAGAGAAGTCTGGCAGTCTACAGTTCAGGGGGCCATAAAGAGTCAAACATAACTGAGCAACTGAGCACATTCTGATGGAATCTAAGGCCAAGTGTGATAGTTCAGTTTGGCTAGTAAGAAATTCTGGATGGGGTCGGGCTCTTATTGGTCCCTAGGATTGAATTATCTTAGAGAAAGCTGCCAGCTCTTCTGAAAATTCGTAATCAGTGAGAATAATTTTATTGTTCTTCCTCTGAATGCCTAAGTACTCTTGCTGGTACTCATACTGCTTTCTCTTGCAAGGGGAAAAAACTGTGCATCATTTTCCCAGCCAATTGTATGTCTGTCCTCGTTTTCAAAAATTAGTCTAATTTGAGGTTTCATTTTTCTTCAGCTCAGAAGGGAGGGTATTGCAAGAAAGTATATTAGTCATAGACTACAGCCTGAGGAAACTGATATTATATCTATGTGAAACCAAGCAGGGAACAAGTACACTTTTAATAAAGCTTAAATCAGTGGTTCATAGCTTGGAACTAACTTCTGTTAGGCAGCAGTATTTCCTTGTGCTCTGTCAAAGACCTTATCATTGTAAATTTTTTCTTTGAATATAGAGCAAGTTACTAAAAATTAGCAGCTAGTAGATTTTTTCAACTTATTTGCAAAACTAAAATATCCCTTTGCTTTCAAAAAACTACAGTAGAATAAATATGTAGTATTTCTACAATGAAGTCAAAAGCTAATGATTCTCCAAATTATATATTATTCAGAAATCTCTTAGGATAAAGACTTGTCTAGATCAACTGTAAGGTTTATGAGAGTAAGGGCGGTATCTGGTTATATTTGTGAAGTTCATGCCTGATATTTAATACAAATGCAATCTTTTTGGAATGAATGTTATTGTTTTTTAGAACTATTCCACTTTTTAATGCCTTTAAGATGTATCAGTCATGTTTTTTTAACTACATTTTTATTTTATTAACATACTTTAGACATAATTTGAAGTATTTGATTTCTTTATGAATAAAAACTTTGTCCTTTTGGTAGTCTTGTCAGTTTTTGCTTCCCTTCCATCTAAATTATGCTACGCTATTAGAATGGGAAAAAATGTAAAAAGAAAAATGTTGCTTGAGTGACTAATATCATTATTTCAAATATTAATTTTCATCTTTATTCTTTATGAGAAAATAGGTTTAAAAAGTGAAGACTATAAAAATAGAATAAAAATTGTGTATGTAGTAAGTATGTATACTATATAAGTATTCTAAAGTAATGGGAAGCTTTCAAAAACTGCAAAGTTACTGATGGGAAGTTTCTGGCCAGTGATGATTTTTAATATGTTTTAAGAAGCCAATTAAACTTTATTTACTTATTATTATATTTATTTTATTATAATTTTAGCAATTGTCTATTAAGAATATTAGTAGACATTATAGAAATTTGAAGAGCATTTACTCTATTTATAATAAACTATTTTTTAAAATTGAAAATAATAATAGTATACACAACCTTGTTATATATAGAATATTAACATGAGCCAAGGAATGAAGGTGGCCTCAGGAAACTAGAAAAAGCAAGAAAAACAATTTTCCCCTTTGAACCTCTAGAAGGAACACAGGCCTGCCAAATCTTAATTTCAGTATTGTAAGATTCATTTATGGGCTTCCCAAGTAGCACTGCTGCTGCTGCTGCTGCTGCTGCTAAGTCACTTCAGTCGTGTCCGACTCTGTGTGACCCCATCGACGGCAGCCCACCAGGCTCCCCTATCCCTGGGATTCTCCAGGCAAGAACACTGGAGTGGGTTGCCATGTCCTTCTCCAATGCATGAAAGAGAAAAGTGAAAGTTAAGTCGCTCAGTCTGTCCGACTGTTAGCGACCCCATGAACTGCAGCCCACCAGGCTCCTCCGTCCATTGGATTTTCCAGGCAAGAGTACTGGGGTGGGGTGCCATTGCCTTCCCCACCAAGTAGCACTAGTGGTAAAGAACTCTCTGCCAATCCTGGAGATATAATACAGGTGTGTTTGATTCCTGGGTCAGGAAGATCCCTTGGAGGAGGGCATGGCAACCCCATCCAGTATTCTTGCCTGGGGAATCCCATGGACAGAGAAGCCGGCAGGCTATAGTACATAGGTCACAACGAACTGGACATGATTGAAGTGACTTAGCACACAAGATTCATTTAGGACTTCAGACCACTAGAACCATAGATAGTAAATTTGTGCTTTTTAGCACACAAATGTATGGCAATTTGTTGCAGCACAGAAAGTAACTAATACAAACTTGGTACCTGGAAGATGAGTCTTACTGAAACAGTTACCAAAAAATATGGACATGACTTTGGAATTGAGCAGAGGGTTGGAAAAATTTTGAGGAGCAAGACAAGAAAAGCTTGGATTGGCTTTAACAGACTGTCAGTAGAAATATGAATATTGGGGAAGAGTCAAGATGACAGAAAAGGAGGACATGGAATTTACATCTCCTCTCAACTACATCAAGAATACATCTACAAATGAAACAGTTATCAGAGAACACCTGCTAAACACTAGCAGAAGATCAGATACCTAAAAGAACAAGAAGAATCCCCGTGCAACCAGGTAGGATAAAAGAAAGAAAAAAACAAAAAGAGGAAACAGGAAGGGACCAGCACCCCTGGAGGGGAACTGAAAGTGAAAAGAGGTTCCCACACTCAGAAAAGCCCATTCACAGTGGGCAAGTCAGCTAGGGCAGAAAGAGGATTGGTGAGAAATGCAGCAACTGGTCTGGGAAAGGCAGGGCAAAGTAAGAACTGTGTCCATGATCTGTGCTGCTGCCTGCATACCCCAGCCTAAGTCCTGTGTCTCCTGGTGTGAACAGGGGCTGAGTGATGGAAAGTGGACCCAGGGAGGGGACAACTGCTGACTGTGAAAAAACAGCATGAAGCGATAGGAGTAAGGAGTTCCACAACTGGGAATGTTTTCAGAAGAAGCTACAGAAGCACTTCTGACTTTTCTAGAAGAAGCTATAGAAGCACTTCTCTGGGTCACCATAGAAGCAAGGTACCACTGCTGAGTGGCATGCAAGGGGGGGTGCCTCCATGGCAACCTCCTTCCCTACCAGCCAGCCACATGCCTCCATGGGCGCTAGGAGGGGCACCCATCTAAGCATGCTTGTCCACTTCTAAGCCAAGGAGTCCTCGTCCACACAAGCTCCAGAGACCACCACCAAATACAAAAGACGATAAGAGACTACATGCACCCCAAAATGACCAACCTAGAATAATGGACACATTTTTAGGAAAGTGCAACCTTCCAAGACTGAACCAGGAAGAAACATGAAAATATGAACAAACCAATCATAAATAATGAAATTGAAACTGTGATTAAAAATCTTGAGCAAACAAAAAGTCCAGGACCAGATGGCTTCACAGGTGAATTCTATCAAACATTTAGAGAAGAGCTACAAACTATCTTTCTCAAAATCTTCCAAAAAATTGCAGAGGGAGGAATACTCCCAAACTCATTCTATGAGTCCGCCATCATTCTAATGCCAAAACCACACAAAGATACTTCACACAGAAAAGAAAATTACAGATCATTATCACTGATGAATATAGACAAAAAAAAACCCTCAACAAAATACTAACAAACAATTCATTAAAGGAACACACACATTTAAAGGACAATACACCACAATCAAGTGGATGCAAAGATTCTTCAAAGTACACAAATCAATCAATGTGATACACCATATTAACAAACTGAAGAATGAAAACTATATGATAATCTCAATAGACACAGAAAAAGCTTTTGACAAAATTCAGCACTCATTTATGGTAAAAACTCAGGAAGTGGGCACAGAGCGACCCTACATCAACATAATAAAACTTGAACATGACAGACCCACAGCAAACAACATTCTCAGTGGTGAAAAACTGAAAGCATTTCCTCTCAGGTCAGGAACAAGACAAGGATGTCTACTTTTACCACTTTTATTCATTATAGTTTTGGAAATTCTAGCCCTGGCAATCAGAGAAGAAAAAGAAATGAAAGGAATCCAAATTAAAGAAAAGAAGTAAAGTTGTCACTGTTTGCAAATGACATTACACATAGAAAATCCTAAAAATACCATCAGAAAAACTACTACAGCTCATCAATGAATTTGGTGAAGTTTCAGGTTATAAAATTAATATGCAGAAATCTCTTGCATTTCTATATACTCCTGAACAATGAAAAATCAGAGAAATTAAGGAAGCTATCTGATTTACTATTGCAACAAAAAGAATACCTAGGAATAAACCTACCTAGAGAGGCAAAAGATTTGTACTCAGAAAACTATAAGATACTGATGAAAGAAATTCAAAATGACACAAACACATGGAGAGATATACCATGTCCTTGGATTGGAAAAATCAATATTGTGAAAATAATTGTAATACCCAAAGCAATCTACAGATTCAATGCACATTTTCACAGAATTATAACACTTAAATGTGCCATTTGTATGGAATCTCAAAAGACCCCCAAATAGCTAAAGCAATCTTGTAGAAGAAAAATGGAGCTGGAGGAAATCAGGCTCCTTGACTCCAGGCTATATTACAAAGCTACAGTGATCGAGACAGCATAGTACTGGCACAAAAACAAAAATATAGATTGATAGAACAGATAGACAGCCCAGAGATAAACTCGTGCAGCTGTGTCAACCTAATACAGAGGCTAGAACATACAATGGTAAAAAAACAGTCTCTTCAGGGAGTGGTGTTGGAAAAACTGGACAGCTCCGTGTGAAAAGAATGAAATTAGGAATGAATATTCCCTAACACCATACACACACATACACAAAAAAAAACCTCAAAATGGACCGACGTGTAAGGCTAGACACTATAAACCTCTTAGAGGAAAGCATAGAACACTCTGACATTAATCACAGCAAGATCTTTTTTGACCCATCTCCTCCTTTTCATAATCTTCTAGAGTAATGAAAATAAAATAAAAGTAAACAAATGGGACCTAATTAAACTTAAAAGCTTTTTGCACAGCAAAGGAAACCATAAACAAGACAAGAAGATAACCCTCAGAATGGGAGAAAAATATTTGCAAATGAAGCAAGGCAGTACTGATTCCCTATTTTAATCCTTTGTTGAAAAAGGCAAATGCTGATCGATAGAAAATGAAATTATTTTTATTCTTAGCAATTAAAAACAGGTCTTTAGAGTGAATCCCCACATCAGAAGGATTGCATTAGTTTTATTGCAGTGTTATGGTAACATGAACTCTGCCTCTCTTTTTTTTTCTGTATTTATCTTATTGTAGGAATAAAAGATTAAAATCCAGTTTGGCCTCATTGAAACACATTTGCAGAGTTATACAGCATTGGTTTATGATTATTACCCCATAATAGACAAAGTATCCTTTATCCTCTATCAGTTTAGTGTCTGAAATTATGCATTCTATTCATTTTTAATGAAATGTGGATTACTTTAAAGATTATCTCTCTGATTTAATAAACAGCATAAGAGTCAAAAGTTAATTGGATCTTTGTTGAATGAGCAGTGACCACTATGTGTGATTGATGGGAGGAAGATAGTGAATTACATTTTTAATTTGTTTTATGTATTTAAAACTTTTAGATTAGTAAAGTGTGTATTTTTGTGATCAGTTTTCTCAAGTAAATTATGTAGCACCAATTATTCTTATAAAAATCATGTTAAAATCCTAATTTCTTTCAAAAATAAAATTTTCTCAGATTCTGCAAATCCGAGATATAAAAAATGCCACATGCTTGAGTACATATAGTTTATTATGTTTTCATTTTAAAGACAGAAAATGAATGTTATCACCAAGACATATAAACAGTTCTAGATTTGTCTCCTGCTGTTTTTTATGAGTTTCACCCAAACTTTAAAATTTGGAATGTTGTTTAATTCTTACCTTGTGGCTCAGACGGTAAAGCATCTGCCTGCATTGTGGGAGACCCCAGTTCAATCCCTGGGTCGGGAAGATCCCCTGGAGATGGAAATGGCAACCCACTCCAGCACTCTTGCCTGGAAAATCCCATGGATGGAGGAGCCTGGTAGGCTACAATCCATGGGGTCACAAAGAGTCGCACACGACTGAGCAACTTCACTTTTCACTTTCTACTCTTTTTTCTTAGAGCTCCTGCTGAATTTACTGGGAAAGAGGTTACCATTTCCAAGTGCTTGTTTTTGGAAATGTAGAAATTCACATTTGCAAATACCATGGTGAAGGTGACAAAGTGATTGTCTCCACATTTTGCATAACCCTGGTGGTAGCAGAAGGAAGTTTACAATTTAAATATCACTGACCTTTCATGAAATATACAGATTGTCCTTTTAAACCTCATGGTGATAGATGTTTGTGTGGGCAGACTTGCCTTCCATATTGTAAATTCAAAAGGACAGTGTTTTCATTGCTGTCTGTTGCTGTTAGGATAAGTTCCCTATATGCAAACCTTCAAGTTGCAAACTTTCAAAGACCTGAGCATGTGTTTGCATATCCAGTCACGTACGTGTAGATCACATGTCTGACGTACATCATGTGTGTGCATCCTCTACAAGCAGTTGTGCTTTTGTGTACTTTTTGTACATACTGTTACTCTTGCCTGGAAAATCCCATGGATGGAGGAGCCTGGTAGGCTACAATCCATGGGGTCACAAAGAGTCGCACACGACTGAGCAACTTCACTTTTCACTTTCTACTCTTTTTTCTTAGAGCTCCTGCTGAATTTACTGGGAAAGAGGTTACCATTTCCAAGTGCTTGTTTTTGGAAATGCAGAAATTCACATTTGCAAATACCATGGTGAAGGTGACAAAGTGATTGTCTCCACATTTTGCATAACCCTGGTGGTAGCAGAAGGAAGTTTACAATTTAAATATCACTGACCTTTCATGAAATATACAGATTGTCCTTTTAAACCTCATGGTGATAGATGTTTGTGTGGGCAGACTTGCCTTCCATATTGTAAATTCAAAAGGACAGTGTTTTCATTGCTGTCTGTTGCTGTTAGGATAAGTTCCCTATATGCAAACCTTCAAGTTGCAAACTTTCAAAGACCTGAGCATGTGTTTGCATATCCAGTCACGTACGTGTAGATCACATGTCTGACGTACATCATGTGTGTGCATCCTCTACAAGCAGTTGTGCTTTTGTGTACTTTTTGTACATACTGTTAAAGAGTACAGTAGTTCAGTATCTTTGTTTCAATTCTAAGAGGTCTAGAAGCAAGCATAAAAGCTGTGGTGATATTGCTGGAACTGCTACCAGCCCCTAAATCCTAGCTGTTGTACTGTACTACTGTACTTTTCAAGGTACTGTAGGTTAGTGTTTTCTTTATTTTTTGTATGTGTTTGTTTTTTATGTACATTTTTTTGTGTGTGAAAAGTATTGAAACCTTTACAGTACAGTACTATATGGCCGATGGTGTTGTTTGAGCACCTAGGCTGACTTTGTTGGACTTAGGAACAAATTGGACTTAGGAATATACTCTTGGAACAGAACTTGTTTACCTGGTGGTTCAGGTGGTAAAGAATCTGCCTGTAATGCAGGAGACCCTTGTTCAATCCCTGGGTCAGGCAGATCCCCTGGAGAAGGGAATGGCTACCCACTCTGATATTCTTGCCTAGAGAATTCTATGGATAGAGGAGCCTGGCAGGCTACAGTCCATGGGGTCTTAGAGAGGACACTGCTGAGCGACTAACACTTTCATACTTTCACTACCGTATGTGTAACACCTGTGCCTCTTAAAGTCCCAGTCTTTGCCTTTAAGGAAACCATCAGTTCTTGTACACCTCCTGCTCTCTTGGTCTCTCTGCTGCTTTCTTTCCCAGGTGAAAATCCACCTGGGCTGTGCCTTTGAGGTAGGGTTTCACTGTATTAGTAAAGCTTTCCTCTGCTCTCCCTGTTAACCATCATCTCAGTTCTGACTCCTTTATAAAAAGTTGCTTTGTATTGGCCAGATATTCCGCCGAAATTTTCAGCCAGTAGGGAAGATAGTTTGAAGTAAATGTGGTTCATTGGTGGTGATCTGACAGTGCACTAAAGATAAGAGCAAATAAAGTTTTTTTAGATGTTGAGCTTCAAGGGAGCCAGTCATGGGATGGAGGGCAGGACACCTGTATGCAGTTACTATGCAGAGCAGATTTGGGGTAAAAATAGTCATTGGCCACATCTGTCTTAAATCACGAGCTATCATCTTCCTCATGGAGATTCCTCAACTCTACCAACATCTGTTCTGAAAATTAAAATCCTTCCCTTTTCATTTTGGTAGGATAGTTACAGTCTATGTTATATACTTGCTATAATCTGGATTTAGCTCATAACTTCCATTTAAACAAATATCTTCCCATCTGAAAACTATGGAGGTGTTTCTGTTCAGATTTTAGAAAACAAATCACCAATCTAATTTGTGTGTTGTAGACACAAAATTGTACATATATACCTAATGTGGGATTTTTTTCCGGACTTATTTATGATCATAGAGGCATACCTATATTTCTCTTTTGACCTAGAGATTGATTTTTTAAATGACATAATCCTAAGATAGTGGTCTGAAGCCTACATTTTTTAACTTCAAATATCTTGGACATATTTTCAAGTTAGAAAATACAGATATTTCATTTTGTGAATGTATTTTTAATTCTTCACCTTTTGAGAGACAGGCATCACCAAAGACATGGACATGAGTTTGAGTAGACTCCAAGAGTTGGTGAGGGACAGGGAAGCCTGGCATGCTGCAGTCCATGGGGTCACAGAGTCAGACAGGACTGAGTGACTGAACTGAACTGAACTGAAAAGCCTTGTGTTGCATGCAATTATGAATTAAACATTGTCTGTCATAAGACAAATTCCTAAAAGTGGTATTTCTAAGTTTTATACATATATATTATATAGCATATTTTAATATATATTTTAATATATTAAAATATATTTACTATATTAAATATTAATATATAACATACATACATATGTTAAAATATTACAGCCAAATTATACTCAAAAAGAATTATACAAATTTATATTTCAAACAGTATACTAGAATCCTGCTTTCTCTATACCCTTATCACTACTAACTGATACCAGTCTTTAAGATTTTTGCTTATCTAATCAGTTCAGTTCAATTGCTCAGTCCTGTCCAACTCTGCGACCCCATGGACTGCAGCATGCCAGGCTTCCCTGTCCATCACCAGTTCCCGAAGCCTACTCAACTCATGTCCATCGCATCGGTGATGCCATCCAACCATCTCATCCTCCGTTGTCCCCTTCTCCTCCTGCCCTCAATCTTTCCCAGCATCAGAGTCTTTCCAAATGAGTCAGTTCTTCACATCAGGTGGCCAAAGTATTGGAGTTTCAGCTTCAGCATCAGTTCTTCCAGTGAATATTCAGGACTGATTTCCTTTAGGATGGGCTGGTTGGATCTCCTTGCAGTCCAAGGGACTCTCAAGAGTCTTCTCCAATACCACAGTTCAAAAGTTTCAATTCTTTGGCACTCAGCTTTGTTTATAGTCCAACTCTCACATCCATACATGACTACTGAAAAAACCAAAGATTTAACTAGACAAACCTTTGTTTGCAAAGTAATGTCTCTGCTTTTGAATATGCTGTCTAGGTTGGTCATAGCTTTTCTTCCAAGGAGTAAGCATCTTTTAATTTCATGGCTGCAGTCACCATGTGCAGTGATTTTGGAGCCCAAAAAATAAAGTCTATCACCGTTTTCATTGTTTCCCCATCTATTTGCCACTAAGTGATGGGACTGGATGCCATGATCTTCGTTTTCTGAATGTTGAGTATTAAGCCAGCTTTTTCTTTCTCCTCTTTCACTTTCATCAAGAGGCTCTTTAGTTCCTTTCTGCCATAAGGGTGGTGTCATCTGCATATCTGAGGTTATCTAATGGACAATGTTTTATTGTATTATAGTTAAGAGATCCACATAATGATACCACTGATTGTTTTTTTTTAAATCATCCAGTGACGAATGAAGAGATGACCACACAAACACAGTTAACTATTCAATTTATGCAATGCATTTTGTTTCAAGTTGATGAATGAAAAAAGCTAACAAATATTCCAAACTCTTTATTTGAAGTCTGCTACTTTGGGAAAGCCTGGAAATACTTCAGAATATTTCAAGTACATAGTGGTTTTGTCACATTTCCTGAGCTACAGTAGATTTAGAATCGTCTTGGTTTATGATATGCTTTTATTAATCACCGATAGTTTGACTTCCAAGTTCTTCAGACATTCTTTCATTGACTGAGGCAATATTCATAGAAGTTGTGAAAACTACACTTTTTATTCTTTAAAGCAAATAAAGTGTGTCAAAAAATAACCAAAGTAGAGGAAATTATGAGGAGCCACAGATAAGTTGGGGTTCATTAGGTAAGACTGTTGGCTGAAGCAAATGTGCACAATGTTCTTAAATTCACTGCTAAGAAATTTTTTAAATCCAGTTTTAAGTATTTGCAAGTCACACAATACTTTGCAGAATGACAACAAGAAAAATGTCACAATAATCACAAAAATACATAAAGTACATTCTTATTTTAAATTTCTCCTTTAAAAAGAGATATATAACCCAGGCAGAAAAAAAAGTTAAAAAAATATGCACATCATCAGCTAAGTTCAGTTTGACTTCTGTTTACCAGATGTTTTGATAGAAATCTTCTTCGATGTTCAATAATGTCTGTGAAACAGTGCTATGAAACTTCTAAGCTATATATCCTGTTTGTTGATAAAGAATGTATGGATTGGGGAATCAGTGTTAAGACCACATGGAAATTTATTGTAAAACAAAAATTAAAGTTTTACTCTCAATATAATAATTGTTTTAAGAGTCTTAAGAAATAAAGACAAATTTCAACATGATATATACAGTCATCTAGAGCAATATAGTGTGGAGAAAATAGAAGAATATTTCCCCTTGCTGAACTGTGGATTACTTCTGCTTTAGTTTTGGAGGAGTTCAGTTTTAGAACTGACCTATTAGGTGCTCATGTCCTAATCTATTGCCATGATCACAAGATTATTTATTTACCAAAATGATGCTAAAAATCTTTGTAGATGTCTTAAACATGACTCCCTTCTCTCTAATTTTCTTCACATAAAGGCATCAATGAAATAAATATGTAGTGAAATCCTGATTATACTAGATGTAAATGTGTTTTTTAATTTTTTAATTTTTATTTATTTTTTATTTTTGGACAGATCAAAAGGGTTTTATTTTATTTTATTTTTTCAGAGTTCAGTGGCACATTTATTTCAAAGCATCCCAACATTATCAGTAAACGAAAATTACTCTCTGCAAAATAAGTGTTTAAGATTAACTGAGGCAAGCTGGTGGTCCAGTGGTTAGGACCACTTCTTCCTTAACTTCTATGCCAACTACCTCTCCACTCTACTCTATTTTTTTTCCCTTTTTTTTTTAA
>SJYX01019280.1:137305-177284 GCA_006410675.1 Oreotragus oreotragus
CCCACCTCCCACCCCACATCATCCCTCCGGAACATCCCCATGCACCAGCCCCAAGCATCCTGCATCCTGCATCGAACACAGACTGGCGATTCGTTTCTTACATGATAGTATACATATTTCAATGCTATTCTCCCAAATCATCCCACCCTCTACCCTCTACCTGTTTTTTTAAATATACCTCCTTAAGCCTTGATAGGCCAGGACCTATGAGACTCCATTGGAAAACTCCCATAGGTCTGACTTGCCCCATATTTTGTCATGCTTTTATTTGGATTCATTCACAAGAACAGCTGTTCATCATGCAGAGTATTGGAAAATGACCTAAATTAACTTTTCTGCAGGAAGTAAAGGGACCTCAGGATAGAAGACTGCAGTTTCAAATTTCCCCTGAGATGTAAATTAATTCAGTCTTTATCTGGGATGACTTAAAGGACTTAGTATATAATGTCTCTTGTTTCTCTCGAAGAGGATCTATCAGCATCAGACACCTAGGTTGAGTCGTCAAATACACGGGTCTACTTACTGAGAAAAATCTGATTAGTTCAGAATAAAAGGGTGAGGGGAGAGACATTGTGAACAAGACTCACTTCCAAAAGGAATGGGTTAGGAAGAAGACTAAAAGAAATCAGATCATTTATTTAGGAGGTTAAAAAAACAACAACAAAAAAAAAAAACACAAATGATTAGCAGTCCCTTTAAAGGAAACTTTATAATTTTATGAGGTACCTTTCTTTGCCATTTTGTTAATTCTTTATTTCCAAAATTTATTTCAATATGTTATTAAGAACTTGTCATCCTGTATATTAGGTATAAACAATCTCAGGAGAACAAGGATGAATAAAATATGTTTATTGATCAGTAGGCACTCACATGCTACTTTTCTACATTCGTTTTCTTGCCATTTTCCGTTGATGAAGGTTATGTATCTTCTCTTTTGTTTTTGGCTTGTAACTATCATTTCTGCTTTTATTTTATTTATTATTATTATTATTTTTTTTTTTTTTGGTAATCATTTCTTAGGGCTTTCCAGGTGGCTCAGTGGCAAAGAATCCACCTGCCAGTGCAGGAGACACAGAAGACGTAGGTTCAATCCCCGGGTCAAGAAGATTTCCTGGAGTAGGAAATGGCAACCCACTCCAGTATTCTTGCCTGCAAGATTGCATGGACAGAGAAGCCTGGTGGGCTATAGTCCATGGGGTTGAAAAGAGTCAGACTGACTGAGCACAGAGTCATTTCTTAACCTATAAAGTTAGTGTTCTTTACACAGCTGTTAGTGTCTTAGGGTTTGGTTATCTGAAAGATTATTTGTCTCCAAAGATCTCCTGAACAGAGCTGCTCCCAGGACTATGATGTGCCCACTACAGAAAGTAAGATCTTATAAAACTCAGTGGTTTCGTTGGCCTTGTTATCCTCTGGCTCTTGCACTCCCTGTGCCTTGATTGCCAGGGACTCTTTTTGTTCATATTTTAAGGAATTTTTATGGAGCAGAGGTTCCTAAACATAGTCTTCAAAACAATAACTAGTCCTCAAAATAACAACTATTTTGTAAAACTTTTACTGTCATGAAACAAAATCCATTTAGTGTACCAACACATAATTCTTTAGAGTAATCAATAAAGTCCCCAACCCTAATATATAAAAGAGCTAAAGGAAATAACATAAAACGTGCTTCATTACCTAAATGACTGAACTCAACCATTTAACAGACACACCAAATACTGATGCTTATTGCTATTCTTAGAATCACAGAATACAACATGTATTAATGCAGACTGCCCTGCCCTCCCCCAAATAAATTGTATAGATCCTCAGCTCTAATCATTGGGAGACTCAAATGTCTCTACACATTTCCTAGATGCTTCCAGAAGTCACTAGCTGCCCTATTGAGAACCAGTTATAGAACATAACCTTCAGTGCATATTTTTGATGTGTGTTTCTATTTGTTTGCTCCAAGGACGGCTATGTTGTGAAGCTTCTGTGAGCATAGAATCATAGCGTATTTTCTTTTTCGAGTCACTGAAATAAAACCCAGACATGCCACACATGGGCCTGATATATTTTAGTAAGTGTATCTTCAAGTAGTATATCATAAATTGAAAATCTGAATTTCCTAGTATGATTACTATGTTGCCATCATGGGTCAAGATGCATTGGCAGAAATCACTCACTGAAGGATTTGATAATGTATCATGAAAAGAGAATTAATAAGATTGTTTTTAATAAGTAATGTCCTGTAAATGGCAAGATAGCATTTTACGGGGCAAAAAAAAAAGAGAACTCCCCAAACTTTTTAACCAACACAAACATTAAATAACTAATTTCAAAATCATGTCTATTTCACTTTCATCTTTCTCCTTGCTACTATTTCTTTGTCACACAGCTCATATATCCATGAAACACAACTTTTTGTAGCCATGAAACAATTTCCTTCACATATGTGCTTCTTCACTAAATTTTTCACTGTATAACACTTCAGGTTAATTTTACTCAAGTGAATCTACAAATATTAAGGACTTATGTACTTTACATAACTCCAGTTCATGTTTCAACATATCTTGCCCATCTACTTTTGATTTCCCAGTCCCTTTATTTCAGAGTAAAAAAAAAATAAAAATAACATCTGACACAACTACTCTACTCTCCAAAGAGGAATTGTAAAGTGTAAAACTTTAACAGTTTTAAATGCTTAAACTGTTAATATTTTAAAATGTTAAAACCTTTTCTGATGGTCTGTTTTAAAATCTATGGAGCCTATAGGTTTCACAAAACTCAGATCCCTTGTCTTCTTTGTTATCAATCTCCATATCACCTTGTTTACTTTATAGTATCCTGAATACTTATTTTTGCACCAGCTCCATGAACGAATGAGTGAGTGAATGAATAGAACATGTTTGTTAAACATGCAAATATAGAATCTAAACAAGTAAATATATTTATTCAGTGACGATTTTAATGATTCTTCTCCTTTACCAAAGGGGAGCTGGCACCAAACGCCTTGGTTGAAACGCTGCTGATCACAAACAGGCCCCATCCTTCTGAATGCATGTCATAGCTTTGCTGTTGGATTATTTTCTGAAAACCTAAGGAGAAGTGAATTAGCTTCCTTCCTTAGCTGCCTTTCTCTATAGTGAGGCACATTTAGGCTTTAATTGCTTTAACAATGTCTGTAGTTCTGTGTTGTTGTTGTTGTTGTTTTAATGCACTACCCTTTATATATATGTAAAAAAATAGTATGGATAACACAATTTTGAAGATGATTTACTTACCATGTCTACATTTTGACCAGGACATAGCTTGTATTGGAGAACGTACCTGGGTTCAAGAAACTGGTCATATATGTAAAAGAGTATTTCTTTTTCTGTGAAGACACGTGATACATGAGGGGTTCAAGTTCTTGTTGGCATTTTTAGGACCCTACTCAGATCCAATATTGTGTATAATATTATTCGTGACTTGTGAAATTGACCTTTAATTACCAGTGTTACCTTACAATACAAAATCTTTCATTAAATGTATAGCCACTATTTAATTTAACTTCTAACTCTGTGTGTCAGTAAAATAAAACAAAAAATTAGCTTAATGCAGTAATGACACACATATGCTGTTCTATTCTAAAATCCTCAGAAATCTGGCAAGGTGAAAATTGGGAACATAGCTATGATCTCATGAAGTTTGAATGCAGTCCTAAATGTTTTGGAAAGACTTGCCAGCTGGATTTTCATGCTCTGACTTCAATAATTACTATTTTCTACCACAGTTTAGCTAGTATACCTCAATATCTCCAGACATTCCCACCAAAACCCACTTTCAGACTAAGCACAGCTCTGGCATCTATGCTTCCATCATGTACCAAACTCAATACTTCTTTTCTATGCTACTAATCGAGTTATGCAAACAACTGGAAACAATTTAGAAATACTGGAAATATGTTCTGTCTTTTCGTAACTTCTTCATACCTCCTATTTCCTTCGCTTCTCAAAAACCCCATATTGTCTCCACCCACATTCCCATCAGTTGTTCAAACAGAAAAACTCAGCTGCTTTCTTTCTGGGAAAATACATAGCCTAGAACTGGTTCAAGGTACACCTCTGGGTTACCAAAATCAAACTTTAAAAAAATACTTATCAACCCAGGGAATAAGACCTGTTGTCAAGTGCAGCAATTCCATCCTGGCTGTGCTTTTGCTTCTCACATGGTGAACCTCACTTCCGACAACATTCCTTCAGCAGCCAGACCTGCGTCTGTGCCATTGACTCCTTTCTCCATGGGACTGATTTAAAATATATTAAAAAAACACTGTAGATCCTACATAACCTTCCAACTCTTGGAAACGAGAATTACTGCATCTATTCATCCTCTTAAAGAGGTGAATGTTTTCACCCTGATAATATGGCTGTTTGTATTTGATGATTGATTTTTTAAGTTTAATTACAATCAGTTTATAGGCAAGTAAGACATTATAATAATGGCCTTTATGTTTCACTGAGAATTTCATGGATTATAATCAGAGTTTAGAATTACTCTCCTAGAAGTATGGCTTGACGAAGCTATTGGAGCAGTGACCTTTACAAACTTTTAACAAAACAGTGAAACTCCTGTTTGTTGTTGTTCAGTTGCTAAACTGTGTCAGACTCTGAAATCCCGTGGATTGAGGCACACCAGGCTCCCCTGCCCTTCATTATTTCCTGGAATTTGCTCAAACTCATGTCCATTGAGTCGGTGATGCAAGTTTACATGCTGGAGGTGAGAGGCAGCAGCGAGAGGAAGGCACCAAAGTCTGTCTTCTGCAGAAACTGGTAATTAGGAACAGGTCAGAGGTCAAAAGCAGGTAGGCTTTTCAGATGAGAGCAGGCACCACAAGCCCAAACACTTGAACGTCTGCTCTTGTGACTGCTGCTAGACTGCCCCCTGCTGGAGGCTGAAGCAGTGCAGCTTGGTAGCTTGTCACACCTGACCCTAAAGGTCCTTGTGTGTCAGTTGCTCAGTTGTGTCCCACTCTTTGCGATCCCATGGACTTTAGACCACCAGGCCCCTCTGTCCATGAGATTCTCCAGGCAAGAATACTGGAGTGGTTTGACATTTCCTTCTCCAGGGGAAAGGTGCAGCCAAAACAGGGCCTGACCTCGAGTGCTTTGATTCAAACAGGTCACTAGACCAACAGGTCAGGTGCTTTTCTTATAGAGAAAGAAAGTAAGTGGGTGATACATCTCTTAGTCACTTTAAATTTTAGTATTTCTTAAACTATCTTAAAGAGCTTCGCATATGGCTCAGTGGTAAAGAATCTACCAGCGATGCAGGAGCTGCAGGATCAAACACAGGAGTTTGATCCCTGGTCTGGAAGATCCCCTGGAGAAGGAAATGGCAGCCCACTCCAGTATTCTTGCCTCGGAAGTCCCATGGGCAGAGGAGGCTGTTGGGCTATAGTCTGCAGGGTCATAAGAATTGGATGTAACTGAACCGACTTAGCTAGCTAGCATGCATCAGCACAAGCTATCGTAGTTCAAAATCTACAAACAGAAATACAAAGGAGAAGATAAGGGGAATGGGAAAAGAAAGCAAGGCCCAATTTGATTACAGAAACATTTAGGGGAATGGGTTATTGGAGAACAGAAGCATTGGTGATTTTTAAAAATGAAATTGAAGGTCTGATTACTTGGCCTTTTCTCATTCGCCTTTTCTCATTATCTGTCTCTTTCTTACAAAACCCCCCACAAAAAGGTAATTACCACAGTCTAGTCTTATATAGAACATTCAGAAGTTTTATACTGACACTGAAGTTACTTCATCTGTTTTTCTCTGAGAATGACTCAGGGGAGTTCAGTTTCACATCTCTCCTCTTCTGAAGTTCCACCATTTATTGTGCAGCATTTGTATCGTGTTATCATCACACAACTTGTATTATTAATTTGTGCATTTTATTTCCAGACAAACAAGAGCCATATCTTTAAGCTGTAATGTGAAAAAAAAAAAATGCACCAGGCTTTGGAATCAGGCAATCTGAGTTTTACAAATCAAGTTGTGTGGCTCTAGCCAAATCACCAGTCAACAGCATTACCTCAACTTTAAATTCAGTTAGATGAGTGGTTTTTAAGGATGTGGGGCAAGATGAAGTCAAAGGGCATTCAAAGCTTAACTTCCTTATCTCTACTTCAGCTACTGCGTCTGCTCTCTCATTTATTTCCTTTCTTGGGTTTCTATATTGGATTTTTAATTTTTATTAAAAAAAATTCCTTGCTATTAAAAGTTTTGGTGATGTGGCAGTGTATAACATCAGTTCCAAACCTGGAGTTTCATTTTATCTGCCAGATATATCTTTAGTGTCTTTCTTTACCTAATGAGTGCCCAGTAAATATTTGTTAGGGGAGAAAAATGACTGCTGAAATTCATTCATTCAGTCATGCAGTGTTCAGGTGTTTATAACAATTTCTATGCAAAAACTTTAGTACAGCCTATAACAAATGACATTTTCAGCTTTTGAAGAGAACTTCTTTCATGTCAGTTTGAAATTCTTCTTGAATTTGATCTCTGAGTTATGGAAATAAGAAGCAGACCTGATGTGCACATGCTTTGTGCAGAGAATGAGCTGCTTTTAAGTGAATATTTTAGCCACTATCTGATCAACCATGTAGGACTGATTCTGTGGAAATGAAGAAACTTTCCTTTTTCGTCTGAGTCGCACATATGAAGGCTTTGATAAGATTAAAATAATCCAAGGAAGCAATTTCAAGATGCACAGCTAGAAACAGGAGCTGAGAAACATCCATGTCTCACATGACACAATCACCTAATGGAAGAATCAGGTTTAAGGACCGTCTACAGATAACGTCAGGATATACAGATACATGTGAACAGCTTCTGGCCGAGCTGGAAACACTGCTGGCTAGCTTAGGAATCTTATGATGTCTATCATTCAGAATGTCTCTTGCTGCTTTCTAGTCTGTGTTTTAAAGAGCCAGTTAGGCTGTCTTTGACGGTTGTACTTTTTTGTGACTCTTATCATTCTTGGTGCTTTTTCTTTTACCAAGCCTGTGGACCCATTCCCCAGTTTCTGTGAGTGTTAGCTGCCTGTGGCTCACAACTCCCCTCTGCCCTCAAAATCATTTCTGGTGCCAAAGCACTTGCATTTCCAAAGGCTTTATGGGCTCACCTCTCAACTCTGACAGCCTGTTGGCAGCAACTAACTGACATGGAGGTACAGAAGCCAGCTCCCTCATTTCAAGGTGAAGTCAGCTTTTAGGGGCAGTTCATGCTCCTCATTGCTCTCCCCGGTGGGAGCAGGCTAAAGTTAGACTCCAGCTGAGACCACAGTCTTACCCAGCTTCTTTCCCTGTCTGATCCTGCTTTCCTCTCCTTTTCTTCTGAAAGCACTCACTTCAGTCTTCTGTGCCCAAATCCTTGTCCCAGGCTCTGCTTCTCAGGAACCTAACATAGTGCAAGTGAGACATTGAAGAGCATAAATCCTGTTTTCTTTATCCCTCCTTCTCAATATCAGCACTTCTGGAACACAATGCTCACAAGTATTTTGAAGAGTAGGCAAAATAAAAAAATTTGACCCTCTACTGGCCACGTTGTCATGGTGAAATAGGGATAATTGAAGTCACAAGTAGTCTTACACAATTCTAACCTTACTTTAAGTTGGAAATCTTAGCTCACTAAACATTTAGGAAGTTGGCAGAATACGGGAGCAGAATGATAATGTCAAAGTGAAATCCAGTTACCATATCATATCAAAGAGCAAACGTTCTCACTTATGGAAGTATACAAGAATACTTAATTAACATAATTATGTTGCACACCTACTCTCTGCCACATTGAAAAATAAAATAAGATGTGGCTCATACTCTTAATGGGTTGTGAATAGGGAGAGAGCCTGACAGATGAGCTAATAATTATGACAGAATTTGCCAAGACAAAAAGCAGAGTGCTGTGCAAAACGGCACTTCAGCTGGTTGAAAGACCAGAGACCTTTTCTAAAATAGGGACCAGTAGGAGCAAAGTTAATGAAATGTTCAGGGAGGAATATGTAGAGAAATTGGGCTAAAAGGTATGTTGATGCAGAGTTATGAAAGGATTATACTCTTCCTTAGTCCTTTAAGAGTCAGGATTAAACTGAATCTTGAGAGTGGGGGTCAGCTATCAATAATTCTTCAGGGTTTCATTTTCTCCTCTGCTTTAAAAATTATTAAAACAGCTTATTAATATAAAATGTCTTGAAACAATATCCTTAAACAACTATTATCATTTTTGCTTGTTTCCTTTCTCTTATCAAATGCTTAGATAAATATTTTCCATAATTGTTCAGTTCAGTTCAGTTCAGTCGCTCAGTCGTGTCCGAGTCTTTGCGACCCCGTGAATCGCAGCACGCTAGGCCTCCATGTCCATCACCATCTCCCGGAGTTCACTCAGACTCACGTCCATCGAGTCCGTGATGCCATCCAGCCATCTCATCCTCGGTCGTCCCCTTCTCCTCCTGCCCCCAATCCCTCCCAGCATCAGAGTCTTTTCCAATGAGTCAACTCTTCGCATGAGGTGGGCAAGGTACTGGAGTTTCAGCTTTAGCATCATTCCTTCCAAAGAAATCCCAGGGTTGATCTCCTTCAAAATGGACTGATTGGATCTCCTTGCAGTCCAAGGGACTCTCAAGAGTTTTCTCCAACACCACAGTTCAAAAGCATTGATTCTTCGGCGCTCAGCTTTCTTCACAGTCCAGCTTTCACATCCATACATGACCACAGGAAAAACCATAGCCTTGACTAGGCGGACCTTAGTCGGCAAAGTAATGTCTCTGCTTTTGAATATACTATCCAGGTTGGTCATAACTTTTCTTCCAAGGAGTAAGCGTCTTTTAATTTCATGGCTGCAGTCAGCATCTGCAGTGATTTTGGAGCCCCCCAAAAATAAAGTCTGACACTGTTTCCACTGTTTCCCCATCTATTTCCCATGAAGTGATGGGACCGGAGGCCATGATCTTCATTTTCTGAATGTTGAGCTTTAAGCCAACTTTTTCACTCTCCTCCTTCACTTTCATCAAAAGAAGAGAGGCGAAAAGCAAAGGAGAAAAGAAAAGATATAAGCATCTAAATGCAGAGTTCCAAAGAATAGCAAGAAGAGATAAGAAAGCCTTCTTCAGCAATCAATGCAAAGAGATAGAGGAAAACAACAGAATGGGAAAGACTAGAGATCTCTTCAAGAGAATTGGAGATACCAAGGGAACATTTCATGCAAAGATGGGCTCGATAAAGGATAGAAATGGTATGTTCCACTGTTTCCCCATCTATTTCCCATGAAGTGATGAGACTGGATGCCATGATCTTCGTTTTCTGAATGCTGAGCTTTATAAGAACTAAAATTACTTCAGACTAAGAAGAAGGAAGTTATACATTACTTATGATGATTTTCACTATTAAAAAATATCCAGTAAAGCTGAAACTAGTAGGATAAGGAAAAAAGTAACACAAACTCCAAAAAGTTTAAGAAATTTACTATTGGTTGAGGGATGTTTTTAGTACAGTGTGTAGAAAAATAAATGAGAATCATTGTCTTTATATTTAAAAATATGCATACCTAATGTATATTGTTGTGGCAGTTTGAGGACTGGTTAGAAAATAATTTCCAGGCACAGAGCATTTCAGAAAGAAGTGAATTTATTAGGAACAAAAAGCTGAGATATTGGGGGTACTGGGAGCACAGCTGGCTGACCTCTTGACATGCCAGGGAAAGTAGACAGGATGATGCTAAAACACAGGGGTGGCTCAAAGGAGAGTCAGTGGTTCTCATGGTTTAGTAGCCAGTTTTTATAGTCTCAAGACAAAGGAAATTCCTGCTAGAAGGTTGGCATTAGGTGACTGATTAGGGCACTATAGGGTGAGCACTGGAGTGAGCAGACAATTCTTACCTTTGTGAATATATGAGCATAGTTGGCATTTACTGTGTATCTTCATGCATGCTGTGTAATCTCTCTATGCCTCATTTTTTATCTGTCTTATATTCCCTAATTTCTTCTCTCCTTCACAGATATGCACATAATAATATTTACTATTAATTGATAAATTTGAAAATGTTTGCCCAATATGAGATCAGGAAACCTGCTAGTGATGACCAAGGGATGCTTTTGGCAATACTAACAAAGGGATTCAGTCGGTTTTGAATGGGACCTTGGTTCTGGGCTCTACTTCTGTGCAAGGAAGCACTCCTTGGTGTTTGTTCCACTCCTTGGTGCAAGGCCTTGTGCCTGTGGCCTAGGGCAGGACTCCACATATTGGTTAACAGATATCCTTTGGAACAAAAGCTCATAATCATTAAAATGACTGCAAGTTAATCTGTACATGTCTGAGTGCATGTGTGTGTTTCTATTTCAGACTTGCTTCTAGATATAAAAAATTAACTGCCATTTTAATCAGAAGGAAAAAAGCTCATCTGTTTGTCTGTATTAAGAACAATACTACCCATATGGGTATTTTTTCTTATGCAATTAACTTTTAAAGTAAGTACTTAGAGGAATTAGCTGCCTTAAATACAAACTTTTTTTTAGTTTACATTTTAAAGTTTCATATAGAATGGTTAAATGACTTCTTTAAAGACACAAATAATTGATAATAAGCACACAGTTCTTACCTTTGTGAATGCATGAGCATAGTTGGAATTTGCTAACTATGTGTCTTCATGCATGCTGTGTAATCTCTCTATGCCTCAGTTTTTTATCTGTGTCTTATATGCCCCAATTTCTTCTCTCCTCCACAGATTAGCACATAATGCACAGAATAATATCTACTAATAATTGAGAAATATGAATTAATTTGTTGCCAATTTTGTGCTTTTCAAAAATATACAATCTAAGATTACTATTTTTAAATTAAATTATTTTATATTGCTTGTTTTAAACAGTGAAAATATTTTTTACAGTCATTAAAACGTTTTTTTCAATAACTTAAAATAACTAGTCACCACACTGTGTATAAGTATATAAAAAGAAAACCAACTAACATTAATGTCAGTATATTTTCATTACTTTTACCTCACAATAATTTTAATATCATATTTTTTAAAAATTATTTTATTTTTTAAAATATAAATTTATTTATTTTAATTGGAGGTTAATTATTTTACAATATTGTATTGGTTTTGCTATACATCAACATGAATCTGCCACAGGTATACGCATGTTCCCTATCCTGAACACCCCTCCCTCCTCCTTTCCCATACCATCCCTCTGGGTTGTCCCAGTGCAAATTACATAATTAATTTATCTTTATTCTGAAAATCCAAATGATAAAAAATAGAAGTCTTTTTGAATGCAATGGTAAGATTCTATGGTTTTATCATAGTTATGATGGCTATTGAGGTTTCTGTTAGGTATCATTTATCAAGTTAGAGAATTTTCCTAACTAAACTTTTAGTGATTTTTATTTTTTAAAGATAATTAGTCTTTTTAAAATATTTTTCTACTTTTATTGGTAATTCTTGCTAATTATGTTCATAATTTCAAATTTTTCAAAAATTTGTGCTTTTATGGGATAAAACCCAATCAGGTCAAGGTGTATTCTTCCTCCAATATACACAGTAGAGCTAGATTAAATGTGCTGATATTTTATCACATTTCAATTAGAATATTTTATACTTTCAAGTAAGATTCATTTTATATTTCAGTCATATTCTATACTCTTCTTTAGTTTTTTTTACCATGGTTGCTCTTTTCTTTTGTGAATTCTTTCTTTTAATTCATCTTTGGTTATATTTTGCCATCAATGGCATTTTAAACAACAGTTACAGGGATTCTAATAATCAAGTTGACATATGTTGCCTTTATATTACTGAAATTCAAAAACTTAGATAATTAATTTATTTTAAAAAGTTTATCATTATTTTTCTTTCTACCATTTTTGTAGGAGCGCACTCAGTGGTTTCTATTTTTTTTCATTTCTGTCATGTAAAAAAAACAAAACATGTCCTTGGCTTGTAAATAGCTGCACCCATTGAATGTGTACAACTTGATGAGTTTGGGAATAAGAAAGCAAGGGAGGCATGGATAAATTGGGAGGTTGAAAATGACATGTACATACTACTATACATAAAATAAATAACTAAGAATGATCCATGATGTAGCACAATGAACAGAACTCAGTACTCTGTAATGACCTATGTGGGGAAAGAATTTTAAAAAGAGTGGATAAATGTACATGTGTAACAGATTCATTTTGCTGTGCACCTGAAATTAACACAATATTGTAAATCAATTGTATGTCAATAAAAATTTAAAATAAAAGCAATTTAAAAATGTGTACACTTGTGAAATCATCACCATTGAATAGTGCCCATAGCTAGTGACACTGTACTTTATACTTAAAAACTTTTGAGGTGTCAAATCTTGTGTCAATGTTCTTACTACATGTCTTTGCTTGTTTAGGCTGCTATTAAAAAGTTCCAAAGACTGAGAAGCTTGTAAACAGCAGAAATTCATTTCTCACAATTCTGGAGGCTGAAATTCCTAGGTCCCAGGGTCTGCATGGTGAGGTTCTGATGAGATCCTCTTCCTGGCCACGGATGGTATCTTCTCTCCAGGTCTTCACAGGGCAGTAGGATGAGGGGCTCCCTGCTGGATCTTTTATAAAGATATCACTCCCATTCATAAGGGTCCACATTTGTGACATAGCTTCCCAAAGGTTCTAATTCCTCACACTGAAACCATACTCACAGAAAACTAGTCAGTCTAATCACACTAGGACCAGGGCCTTGTATAACTCAATGAAACCAAGCCATGCCTGCAGGGCAACCCAAGGCGGGCGGGTCATGGTGGAGAGGTCTGACAGAACGTGGTCCACTGGAGAAGGGAATGGCAAGCCACTTCAGTATTCTTGCCTTGAGAACCCCATGAACAGTATGAAAAGGCAAAATGATAGGATATCAAANTCCTTTATCGAGCCCATCTTTGCATGAAATGTTCCCTTGGTATCTCCAGTTCTCTTGAAGAGATCTCTAGTCTTTCCCATTCTGTTGTTTTCCTCTATCTCTTTGCATTGATTGCTGAAGAAGGCTTTCTTATCTCTTCTTGCTATTCTTTGGAACTCTGCATTCAGATGCTTATATCTTTTCTTTTCTCCTTTGCTTTTTGCCTCTCTTCTTTTCAGTGCTATTTGTAAGGCTTCTCCAGACAGCCATTTTGCTTTTTTGCATTTCTTTTCCATGGGGATGGTCTTGATCCCTGTCTCCTGTACAATGTCACGAACCTCATTCCATGGTTCATCAGGAACTCTGTCTATCAGATCTAGGCCCTTAAATCTATTTCTCACTTCCACTGTATAATCATAAGTGATTTGATTTAGGTCATACCTGAATGGTCTAGTGGTTTTCCCTACTTTCTTCAATTATGAACCTGGAACATAGCCCTCAAATATTTCTTGAATGAATGAGTGCGTCAGTTTTCCGCACTGGAAATGATTCTCCATTGTGAACTTCTGGTTGTGCTGACATGAGGCTGGATTATTTGCACTCTTCCACAACGCTTTGATTTCTACCTTGCCCACCCTCTTCAGGCTAGCCCCCTGGAACTCTTTTTCCCAGGTTTGATGTTTCTGCTGTTCTTCAGGATGGAGCCTTCTTACACATTCAGTAACCAGTCTTCTGCAAAGTCTATGAAAACCCACTGGAATGTGAGCCAGAATATGTCTGGCTTACATATTCATCAACACTCAGTAAATACGCATCCAGTGAATCTCTGTCCCTCCCATACTCTTCCTATATATAGTAGAGGAACTGATCATTCATCAGGGGTGATCTGTGCTTGTGGCCAGACTTAAAGAATGCACAAACCATGTCTTTTCAGGAATCAGGTTGTTATTTCAATACCAGTCTTTTGTGAGGTTCTCTGTCTTCACGCATTTAGTAGATCACAGCTCAAATATCACATTCCGAATAGAAAGCAAGTTGTTGGCTAGAAAAAGGGAACGTATGAATAAAGCTATACAGGCACTGCTGGGAGCCAGGAAAAACGGAGTGGGTACAGATAGTACAGAAAAGATTTGTTTTCTAGGTCTCACTTCTTTCCTTGATGGTCTTGGGGAACGAGGGGAAAAACTAACAAGGCATGTCTACCTTTGATGGTTTTGTGGCAACTTTGCTGAAGTGCATCTTGGAATCCATGAGGGGCGTTAATAAGATGGTATAAGAAGCTGCTTGTTTAAGAAGAGAAAATAGGCTTTAATTGAGAGGACTGAATCGCTGGATGCTAACATACTACTGTTGCAAATGTGAATGGCCATTTCTTGGATTTCTCAATGATTTTCACACTTCCCAAGCTTTATTCAAATTTGTAATGTCCTTTATGTGTTAAGTCTCTCAGTCGTGTCCCAGTCTTTGCAACCCTTTGGACTGTAGCTCTAGAGGCTCTTCTCTCCATGAGATTCTCCAGGCAAGAATACTGGAACGGGTTGCCATTCTAATGTCCTTTATGTGAAAGTGAAAGTGCAAGTCGCTCAGCCGTATATGATAGTCCATGGAATTCTCCAGGCCAGAATACTGGAGTGTGTAGCCTTTCCCTCCTCCAGCAGATCTTCCCATTGCAGGCAGATTCTTTACCAGCTGAGCCACAAGGGAAGCCCAAGAACACTGGAGTGGGTAGCCTATCCCTTCTCCAGCGGATCTTCCTGACCCAGGAATTGAACTGGGGTCTCCTGTATTGCAGGCAGATTCTTTACCAACTGAACTTTCAGGGAATGTCCTTTATAGTTTTCTTTTATTGGCTGGGGCCGGGGAGGGGAAGGGTGGGAACATCCTGAAGACTTAGGTTTCCATCAAAGCTGATGGAATACACTAATGAAATCATATGTCTTATTAAAATGTGAAATATATGGTAGCGTAATATTGTCTGAGTCAATCCAGCGGAATAGCATAATCAATAGTGGCTTTGATGATTAATTTAGAAGAGTTGGAAGATGAGGACAGCCTGGTTCTCCCTCTTTCTCTCTCTGCTCCCCTCCCCCCACCCCCCAAATAGCCTATCCCCTGTCTCTTATACACATCTCCCCCCACCCCCCAACCCCCCATTTTCTGTCCTGCTCTCACTCTCTCTTTTTGCTAGCTGCTGTTTTCCTCATCCAAATATGCATAGAAAAAGTCTTAAGTGGCTGCTGAAACTCCCAGAGGCCTGTTTACTTCAAGGTAGAGGCAGGAAAGCTGCCATAATTCAGAAAGCAGCTTCTGGCATGAGATGAAAGTCAGATCCACTCAAGTTTGGGTCAGAATTTAGAGGCCCCACTGGAGTGTTTATGCTTGTATCTGTAGTCCAGATAAGTTAGTGGAAGAAATTGTTCCCTGTGGCAGGTCATGAATCTAATTACCCTAGAAACATTCCTACAGGCGCTTGACTGGAAATTGGTAAGCTGTGTGTGCTGTGTCTTCCCCCACCCTTGCATCGTGTATGGCCTGTGGACAGCATCACCCACGCTGGCCCATAGACCCGTAACTCAAGGAGGGAGGCCATGTTTCTGCAGCAGAAAACAGACCTGAGAACCCCTGCTGCTGAGCACCTGTCCCCAAAATTTCACCATCTTAGGGATGTGGGGAAAAGAGAACTTTCCTGGACGACAGGAGAGGAATATTGAAGGCTCTTGAGTTGACAAGGAGACACAGAGAGGAAATAAATGGCTGGTTTTACTAACTAGCTCAGTGCCTCCCTCATTGTGGATTCAGTCCTTGTCTAGGACTATTTCCCGCTGTTAGGAGATTTGAATGCAAATCTTTCTTAAGAAGGGCATAGTTATATCTGGTTTGGGTGCAGACTATGGGCTCAGAAATCAGCATAAACCCATGCCTCCTGGAGACCCTATGGGCATCATCTGGTGATTGACAGCAAGGGTTTGGAAATCAGACACTCCTGGATTGAAGTCCCATGCTGACCCTTATTAAGCCTGTGACACTGTATGAACTAGTTATCTCTTAGCCTCCACGTGGTCATCTTTAAAATGAGGCTGATGATATTTACCTCATAAGGCTATTATAAGGGTGATGGGGCAAACAAGGTCATTTAAGTGATTCCTGTAATGATATTTATAGATCAGGTGCCTGCGTGCTTAGCTGCTTAGTCGTGTCCAACTCTTTGGGACGCTATTGACTGTAGCCTGCCAGGCTCCTCTGTCCATGGGAATTCCCTGGCAAAAATACTGGAGTGGGTTGCCATTTCGATCTCCAGGGGATCTTTCTGACCCAGGGATCAAACTCGCGTCTCCTGCGTTGCAGGTGGATTCTTTACTGTCTGAACCACCAGGGAAGCCCCATAGGTCAGGGTATTCCCTACCAAACAAGTTATATAATTGTTGGTTGGCCAAAGAAGCTGCAGGGCACTGCACCTCTGTAAATCAGAGAGTGAATCTGCTATGGTATAGGTAATTGTTTTCCCTGAGGTCTTTTTAAAAAAAGAAATTTATTTATTTTTAATCGGAGGATACTGGCTTTACAGTATTATATTGGTTTCTGCCATATATCAGCATAAATCAGCCATAGGTATACAAATGTCCCCTTCCCCTTGAACCTCTCTGAAATCCCCCACCCCATCCCACCTCTCTACATTGTGACAGAGCGCTGGGTTTGAGCTCCCTGTGTCATACAGCAAATTGCCACTGGCTATCTATCTTACATGTTGTAATGTATATGTTTCTCTCAGTTTGTCCCTCCCTCTCCTTCCCCCACTGTGTCCACAAGTCTGTTCTCTGTATTCCTGCCCTGCAAATAGGTTCATCAGTGCCATCTTTCAAAATTCCATATATGTGCATTATATATGTGATAATTTGTTTTTCTCTCTCTGACCCACTGCATTCTGCATAACACGCTCTAGGTTCATGCACCTCATTACAGCTGCCTCAAATGCATTCCTTTTTATGACTGGATAATATTTCATGGTATGTATGTGCCACAACTCCTTTATCCATTCATCTGTCGATAGACATCTAGGTTGCTTCTGTGTCCTAGTGTTGCAATGAACATTGGGGTACATGTGTCTTTTTCAGTTATGGTTTCCTCAGGGTATATGCCCAGTAGTGGAATTGTTGGGTCATATGGTAGTTTAATTACTAGTTTTTAAAGGAATCTCCAACCTATTCTCCATAGTGGCTGTATCAATTTACATTTCCACCAGCAGTCCACAAGGGTTCCATTTTCTGCACACTCTCTCCAGCATTTCTTGTTTGTAGATTTTTTTGATGAAGGCCGTTCTGACTGGTGTAAGGTGATACTTCATTGTAGTTTTGATTTGCGTTTCTCTCATAATGAGTGATGTTAATGGAAAGTAGGAAGAAGGGAGGTGGGAGTTAGTGATGATGAAGTTGAAAAGTCTTTCTAAATCTGCTGGTTCTCAAGGACTGTGGCTGTCACCTTAGGGCAGGACTCTGCTGCTGATGTTGGAATCAGAAGGGATACACTAAGGGAATGGGTATAAATATCAAGAGAAAATGTATACTGGGTTGAGCAAAGAAAGTATAAGTCCAATAACCCTTTAGGAATTTGAAATATATAGAAGATGAACTTCTTTCTCATTAGTTATTTGACCATGGGCCCTACCCGGTGTTTCATGGTTGAAAGTTCTTTTTAAAATAAATAGATGACTTTATTTCTTTTTCTTGTCTTATTGTCTATGGCTAGGACTTCCAATACTATGATTAAAGATGAAAGTGGGAAGAGTGGACATCCTTGTCTTGTTCCTGAATTTAGAGAAGAGGCTTTCAACTTTATATTGTTGAGTATGATGTTAGCTTCAGGCTTGTCATAAATGGCCTGTATTGTGTTGGAATATGTTACCTCTATACTCACTTTGATGAGAGTTTTTATCATGAATGGGTGTTGAATTTTGTCAGATGATTTTTCTGTGCCTATAGAGATGGTCATGTGAATTTTTTTTGTCTTTCCTTTTGTTAATGTGCTGTATCACATTGATTGATTTACAAATACTGAACCATTCTTGGGTCTCTGGAGTAAATCCAGTGTGATCATACAGTGGCTATTTTAGACAATAGAATCTGTCACGTGTCCCTACTGGGTATCCAGGAGATAAGCAATAAGAAACTAAGACATGGAATGGTGGTTTCATGTTTAAACAAAAGACAGCTTGCCATTTTGGGTCAATTGTTTTAGATTTAGGGCCATTGAGAAATTTATCATGGCTGTCTGGCCTACAAACTTAGAGTGAAACCAGAAGGGCTATTTGTTGAGTATTTGGAAACCTTAAAACATAGAGTAAATTTTATGATCCAGAAGGTCGATTTTCCCCTTGTTCACGTAACCCATTTTAAGGACTTGATAGTGGGAGAAGGAGCTTTTAACCTCCAAGTTACTGGTTAAGGAATGTCCCAAGTTGGTAGTGAGTAGAAGGCGTTGCCATCTGCCAGCTGCTTAGTGGCTTATATGAAATGACACAGAGGTCTCACAGCAAAGTATGATGAGCAGTCATTTCTATCTAACCAACTGTAACTCCACTTTCAATGACCCAGACTCAGACTCCTTGAAGGGGTCTCCCAAGAGTCTGATTGGAAGATAACAGGTGATTAAGAATGGAGACATCCATGTGAGAATCAGCAATGCCAGCCTTTCTTGGGAACTCATCAATTTAAAAGAATCAACTTTATTTTTCTCTTGGGAAGAGATTCTCAAACTACTTCTCTTTTCATTTTAAGATGGTATTAGCTACTGATGTCTGAAATTCATTCTGTGCCAGATGTACTGATAAATGCCTTACCTACACAATGTCATTTTATCCTTCCAACTGTTTTTCAGATAGGGACTCTGTTCTCTGTTTTACAAAGTGGGAGACTGAGGCTGACCAACATTAAGGGATTTGCCTGAAGTTCCAAAAGTAGCAACTTGGATAATACTGATGTCTGAAATTCATTCTGTGCCAGATGTACTGATAAATGCCTTACCTACACAATGTCATTTTATCCTTCCAACTGTTTTTCAGATAGGGACTCTGTTCTCTGTTTTACAAAGTGGGAGACTGAGGCTGACCAACATTAAGGGATTTGCCTGAAGTTCCAAAAGTAGCAACTTGGATAGGATTCTAGGCCAGATCTTTCTTTACCTGGAGTGTATGCTCATTTCATTATTCTGTCTAACTTGCTAAAAATATCTTTTAAAATCAACATTTTGTTATGTTGTGCCCCCAAAGTTTTTGTTACTTCTTGGGACACATGAAGTAATACAAGAGTGTTCAGACCCTGTAGATAACTTTTCCAACAGTTACTCTGCTACCCCTTGGCTAGGATTTTATTAAAGGATTGGGTAGCCCTGTGTTTCCAAGGAGGCTCTCCTGACCTCAGGAAGTGAATCATGGTGAAAAGTGAAAGTGAAAGTTGCTCAGTCTTGTCCAACTCTTTAGACTATACAGGCTCTTTGTACTATACTCCATAGATTATACAGTCCATGGAATTCTCCAGGCCAGAATACTGGAGTGAGTAGCCTTTCCCTTCTCCAGGGGATCTTCCCAACCCAGAGATTGAACCCTGGTCTCCCGCATTGCAGGTAGATTCTCTACTGGCTGAGCCACAAGGGAAGCCCAATAATATTGCAGTGGGTAGCNAGGCCAGAATACTGGAGTGAGTAGCCTTTCCCTTCTCCAGGGGATCTTCCCAACCCAGAGATTGAACCCTGGTCTCCCGCATTGCAGGTAGATTCTCTACTGGCTGAGCCACAAGGGAAGCCCAATAATATTGCAGTGGGTAGCCTATCCCTTCTCCAGGGGATCTCCCCGACCCAGGAATTGAACTGGGGTCTCCTGCATTGGAGACAGTTCTTTAGCAACTGAGCTATCAGAGAAGCCTGAATCATGGTGAGCTTTGATTAATTATACAACATTTCTTTGCTTATAATTTGATGAGGTAAACATGTGACCCCGTTCTTGGCCACAGGATGTAAGGATTTCTGCTGGTGGCTGCCTGTAAGATGTTTCTTTGATCTTGGAAGAGACATGCAAAAGAGGATACTCATCTTTTGAGTCTTAACAGGCTTATGTAGGAAGATGTCCCATCTATCAAGTTACTGAGAAGAGACATGCAAACAACCAAAGGGGGTTGAAAATTCACTTTCACATGAAATCACCAGCTTAGGTCGTAGCAGATGGACTTGACTCGCAGATCAACCCTTAAACTCGTTACCATAGATAGAAAGATGGGATATATGGATTGACCAGTACCGGTCATGTGACCAGCTTTGACACTGGAGGTTGACTTTTCATATGGAAAGTCAAACCTCATGGAAATGGGGGAGGGTGACCCCTGTGACAAAACTGAGAAGGAAGATGAGATGAATGCTGGACAACCAACAGCGGTGTCCGCCCAGTCACTGGGCATTCAGACAGAGGGCTGATTTGAAAGAATGCTTTGCTTGCAGTGAACTGGGTGGGGCCCTGGTCCTGTCTGAGTCAGTGTTTTGCTGCAAGTGGGGTAGATTGAGCTGAAGACTGTGAACCACAGGTAATGTACCTTAAAGCCATCAGATGATGTGAATAAGGCTGTTTAGTTCCATCTCAGAAGTTCAATGAGGTTCAGCCTATTAGTCAATAGTGACTGAAATAATGGCAGCTCTTAGCCACCTCCACATGCCTTGGGGCTTCCTTTGATTTTCAGCCATAAAGAATCTCATTTGGTTTTTATACAAAACCTAAATTTGAGTTTTATTGGAATACTTATACATGATTACCTTTCACTGAAACTTATTGTCATTTCATCTCTAATGTTCTAGCAAATGGAGTGGTGGATTTTTTTTTTTTTACTTCCTTTCAAGTTGTTAGTTTCATTAAACAAATAGTTATTGAGCAGTTCCTGAGTTAGGCGTTGTGGATGATAAAGAAAATTCAGACGGACATCTTTGTCTAGAGACACTTTCTTGATAACATTTTGCTGTGTGTGTTATGTAAGCAAAAGTTCTAATTCTCTGCATTGAAATGCTGTTTTTTATAATTATAAAGGTATAAGGAAAATGAGGTGGGGGGAGCATTTGAGACCTTGAATTCTAGGAGAATCGATTTAGAACCCCACCAAACGTTACACTGGTGATCTAGTCATTTGTGCCTGGATTCTCTGCCATAGGCTGTCAGGGGGACAAGATCTTCACCTTTCAATTCTTGATGTGGTTGTAATTTGACTTTCACTGTGGAGAATCTTGAGCCTTCCCTGATGGTGCTAGTGATAAAGAGCCTTTCTGCCAGTGCAGGAGACATAAGAGATAAGGGTTTGATTCCTGGATTGGAAAGATCCCCTGGAGGAGGGCATGGCAACCCACTCCAGTGTTCTTGCCTGGAGAATCCAATGGACAGTGTTCTTGCCTGGAGAATCCAAGGCTACAGTCCACGGGGTTGCAAAAAAGTTGGCTATGACTGATATGATGGATATGCACACACGCATGCACATGCAGAATCTTAAGGGGACAGCTTGTGTCCATGCCTGGACTGTAATATACACTCCTGAAGGCAGAAGCTACTCTCTCCCAGTGCCCAGCTCAGGGCCTGCCATGTACCAGGAATCCAGTCAATACTGTTAAATGAACGAGGGCATCCTGTCCTCTCCTGCTTCCTCACTCTGCCCCTTGGCTCTCTCAGATCTCTTACAGATGATGTAATGTCATGTTAATATCAGGGACTGAATACAGTGAACATGCTCTTGACCTAGATTTTCAGCAGCTCCAGAGAGCTCCCTTGTTAAAGTTGCATCCTATGTTTTCCTTACACATTTGGCAGGGATATGATCTGGTTCTACCTGTTGCCCACACAAACAAGACAGAAGCCTGACTTGGTGTGGGTGGAGAAAGGAAAGTTGTTCCTTCAAAGTGTCGAGAAGATGGTGTTCAGCACTGAATCGGTATCTCCTCAGGTTTGTGTGTTTTCTTCTCCAGTCGGTATTCAGGTGTTGGAATAACTTCAGATACTTAGTAACAGACCTGAGACTCACTTAAGCTCCTCCCCCACTACAGACCATGCCTCAGTGGTGCCAGAAATCAAGCTATCAACCCTGAAGCTGGGCTTCTCTTCCTCTACCACACCTCGCCTTCCCTTAATATGTCCTCTAAGCTTCTCCTCCAAATCATATCCCCAGCCCATCCACTGCTCTACTTTCTGGTGCTTCTTGTCATTATTCATTTGCTAAGTTGTGACCCCATGGACTGCAGCATTCCAGGCTTCCCCGTCCTTCCTTTCTCCAGGAGTTTGCTCAGATTCATGTCCATTGAGTCGGTGATGCCATCCAACCAGCTCCGCCCCTGCCGCCCCTGTTAACCTCCTGCCCTCAGTCTTTCCCAGCATCAAGGTCGTTTTCAATGAGTTTGTTCTTTGCGTCAAGTAGCCAAAGTATTGGAGCTTCAGCATCAGTTGTGCCAATAAATATTCAGGGTTGATTTCCTTTAGGATTGACTGATGACTGGTTTGATCTCCTCGCAGTCCAAGGAACTCTAAAGCGTCTTTTCCAGAACCACAATTCGAAAGCATCAGTTTTTTGGCGCTCAGCTTTCTTTGGGGTCCAACTCTCACGTCCATGCATGACCACTGGAAAAACCATAGCTTTGACTGTGACTGGGCTCCTGCATCTGTATCCTTTCACCTTCTGCCAAAGTGATGCTCGTCATGGGTGTGTCAAATCACGTCTTGCCCCATTGGCTTTACAATGTGGTAGAACAAACTCCGAAGTCCTTGTGTCAAGTCTTGCCCCATTGGCTTTACAATGTGGTGAGAACAAACTCCAAAGTCCTTGGCCAGGTCTGCAAGACTCTCCGTGATCTGCTTCCTGGGGCCACTAGGATCTTGTCTCCTAAACTCGAGCTGGCCCTCTGTAAGCCAGGCTTGCCCCCATATTGCAACTTTGAACTTGCAGATCCTTCCCTGAGATACTCTATGCCTGACCTTCTTAAGATTGACACCATTATCCCATGAACACCTTGATGTTTCAATTGCCACATCCCTGGAGAGACTTTCCCTGACCACTTAATCTGCAGGAGTATCCCCACGTGCTCCCCAATGATGCCATTTATTACTAGAATATTTCCTCTTAGTTTATTTGTGTGGTTTTGTTTCTCTCCTTCCCACTGATAACCAGAATGTCAACTCTCTAAGAGCAGAGCCTTGTCTGACTTTATTCTTCAATCCTACCCTTTGATCAGGTCTCAAAAAACCATTTTTTAAATGAGTAAGCGATTCTTAATCAGTCCTCTTACTCGCTCTCCTACCCCATTGGCCAGGGAAGTCAACTAATGAAATATCCCACACGGATTGAGGAGAGACTGTACAGTGCAGAGAACACGTTACAAAAGTTAAGGTTCAAGTCAGAATGTAAACACTCATCAGAAAATGTCTGGAAAGGAATTGAATGTCATCTGCTTCACTCCGTGGTGACTTTCAAAGGACAAATGCCCAGCGTCGTTTATGATAGTAGAGTGCCTTTGAAAGGGCTGAAGCCAATGATTTCCATCTCGCTCAAGAAAAGTCATTGTCCTCTAGGCATCCCTGGCTTACATTTGGGGACACCAAGCGTCTGGCTTTGGGCTTCTTTCAAGATTGAAATTGCCTTGCTTTGTGTTACTGCTCTCAGCAGATACTTTTCCTTTGTGAATCATCTAGCCAGCCCCCCAATCGCTGGGAACAAACTTTTGAGTAGGTTGAACCAAATTAGGTGTCAGAGTACATGCTTTCTTAGCCAAATAAGCTTTCAGAAGAAGGGGAAGCTGCAGAATCCTGTCAGTCCTCCACAACCATCTAATTGTCTTCCTCTTGGAAAGTCTTGACTTTTTTACTTGCTATGAACCAGCGTTAGCTGCAAAAGCATTCCGCAAAGAACTCCTTCGCTAGGCCTCTCAGAATCCAATGCAGATCTCCAGAGGACAGGGTGTTTTAGACAGGAAGTGCTGGGCGTGCTTGTGGCTTAACGTTAAAGTTCAGTGCACCCTTCGGAGATGCTGCTTCCTGCAGGGGAAGGAAGTGCGGGACCTGGAGACAGGCACCACTCCCAGCCTCTGGCCACATGAGAACAGGAGCTCTGGGAGGTGGTCCCTCCTGCTTCTCTTGGGGAGCAGTGATGCTGATGTCTTCAAGGGAAGACAACCTGGAGGGAGAAATGAAGCCCAGATGAAGCTCACTTTAAAGGGTTGTGCATCACAGGATGCTGGGACACTGAGGCTGGAGGGGAACAGGTGTGCCCTGTGCTTCTGATTATAATAAACAGCAACTCAGCATCAAGTGGTGCCCTGGGAAGGCTAATGATGAATTGCCCTTTGGACAAAGGGCTGCAGGAAATGTTGCAGTGTAAGCAAACCCCTTCAATGGGCACATGCATTTGTGCTAAGTCACTTCAATCCTGTCCGACTCTTTGCCACCCCATGGACTGTAGCCCACCAGGCTCTTCTATCCTAGGGATTCTCCAGGCAGGAATACCAGAGTGGGTTGCCATTCTTTCCTCCTGGAGATCTTCCCGATCCCAGGGATCGAACCTGCATTGACAGGCAGATTCTTATGTCTCCTGCATTGACAGGCAGATTCTTTACCAATAGTGCCACCTGGGAAGCCCTCTTCACTGGGAGACATCCTGCCTAAAAGGAGAACTTCTGCAAGTGATAAGAAGAGGGGAGCACGTCCACGGGACTCTAGAGTCTCCTGAGAATTGACTCTGTGGGGAAGGAAAGACCATTCATCACGAAATGCTTGTCAAGGCAGCTGTGCTTTCACTTTTAAAATATTTCTTTTATTTATTTGGCTGTGCCGGGTCTTAGCTGTGGCATGCAGAATCTTTAGCTGTGGCAGGTAAACTCTTCATTCCAGCATATGGGATCTAATTCTCTGGCCAGGGATCCAAACTGGGCTTCCTGCATTGGGACCACAGACTCTTAGCTATGGGCTGCCAGGGAAGTCCACTAATACTTTTTCTTTTTAAAGATTTCTTTATTTGGTTTTGGCTGCACTGGGTCTTCCTTGCTGTGAACGAGCTTTCTTTAGTTGCAACAAGTGGGGGTTACTCTGTGTTGTGGTGCGTGAATGGACTTCTCGCTGCAGAGACGTCTCTTGTTTCCGCTTGTGGGCTTAGTTGCTAGTTGGCATGCAGGATTTTCCCAGACCAGGGATTGAACCTGTGTTCCTTGCATTGGCAGGCAGACTCTTAACCACCGAGCCACCAGGAAGACCCATTTATACTTTTTTGGTGAGAAGTTCTGAACTAAAGAGCTTTTGGTAGCATGATAAAGACTTTTCATTTAGACATTTCATTGTGAGTGGAGGGGAGACCCTATTTGAACATAAAGGGAAGGAAATAAGTTCATTATTGTTGCAGCCATTAACTCTTAAGTTTACCTTAACATTTGAAGGTTTCCAGGGCTTGAAAAATCAGATAAATGGTAGAGGAGTTGTAGTTGTTTTTTTCAGTTGAGTTGATATGTTCATTTGTTTGCATTGACAATGGGATTTTCATGGAAACATTGGATGTTCTCTGAGCTTGAGAAATATCTTGGTATCTTAGCCTCAAGATTGGAAAGCCTTTAGTGGTTATTTTATCTTCTTTCCATATGTTTCAGTAGAACATTTTTTTTTTTTTTAGAGCTTCCATTTTACTTTATTTTACTTTACAGTACTCTATTGGTTTTGGCACATGGCAACCCACTCCAGTATTCTTGCCTGAAGAATCCCCATGGACAGAGGAGCCTGGCAGGCTACAGTGTGTGAGATCACAAAGAGTTGGAAACGACTAAGTGACTAAGCACAGCACAGCAGCAGTGTTTATCAGCTGATGGGGGCTGATAGGAATATTTTCCCTAAATCTTAATTAAATGAAATAAGTATAGGGACAGGGAGCGCATTGTGCAAGTGCCAATTTGGGGAGGAAGCGAGAAGTACAACTCCTGCCTGTCAAACGTCGCCTGCTTCACGATGCTTTAAGTTCCGTAACCAGAGATTTTGTGGTATTAGTCATCATCCAAAGACTGTAAGCTCCAGAAAGAATTGTTTATTGTGATATTATGTCTAGGCATTCAGAGTCAGGCAGATACTCGTACTTATATATCTTTGCATTATAATTAATGTCAATTACTAGATTTCTTTCATAGCATAAGCCTGGTAATAATATAAATAATTATAAATCAGAGTTCTAAAATTTCTCTCTTCAGGTGGCAAGATTGTTCTTTGCATATCTATTTGTATTCTGGGAGTATTACATTTCTAAAATTTATACATCAGGTAGAAGTGACATTTTCCACAAAATCCCTTTGTATGGAAACTTCTTTTCTTATTAAAACATTTTTATTGCATATAAACACACTCAGTGGAACTCAGCCCAAGACTGACAATGTGTTTGAAATGTTTACTTCCATATAATGCTAGATACCATCTAAAAATCCTGGAGTCTGCTACAGATGAATTTTTTAGATTAAAAGATGTTTGGTAGGGACTTCCCTTCGGTCCAGTGGTTAAGACTTCGCCTTCCATTGCAGGGGTGCTGGTTTGCTCCCTAGTCAGGAAGCTAGGATCCCACATGCCTTGCGGCCACAAAACCAAAACATAAAGCAAAAGCAATATTGTAACAAATTCTATAAAGATTTTTTAAATGGTCCACATTTTAAAAAAATCTTTAAAAAAGGATCTTTGGTTGGATTTTGAAGAAAAATTATGTAATTAGCTAAATAGTTATAAATATGCGAAGGTAATTACCATTACATATGTATATTTAATTAAAAATACTGTATTATTTTTGCTATTGCTATTTATGTTTTCAAATTGTGGTGCTGGAGAAAGCTCTTGAGAGTCCCTTGGCCAGTAAGGAGATCAAACCAAGTCAATCCTGAATACTCCCTGGAAGGACTGATGCTGAAGCTGCCACTCCAATACTCTGGCCACCTCATGCAAGGAGCTGACTCATTAGGAAAGACTCTGATGCTGGGAAAGATTGAAGGCAGGGGAGGGGGATGACAGAGGATGAGATGGTTGGATGGTATCACCAACTCAATGGACATGAATCTGAGCAAACTCTGGGAGACACTGAAAGACCAGAAAGCCTGGTGTGCTGCAGTCCATGGGGTCGCAAAGAGCTGGACATGACTGAGCGACTGACACTTTAGACATATTAATGAAATGTCTAAGCCTCAGTTTCTNGATGAGATGGTTGGATGGTATCACCAACTCAATGGACATGAATCTGAGCAAACTCTGGGAGACACTGAAAGACCAGAAAGCCTGGTGTGCTGCAGTCCATGGGGTCGCAAAGAGCTGGACATGACTGAGCGACTGACACTTTAGACATATTAATGAAATGTCTAAGCCTCAGTTTCTTCAGTTTTTAAATGAAGGTAATAAGAACATTTGTACCTGATCCTATTATTCGGAAGATAAAATGAAGTCTGGAATGCAAAGTGCTGAATGATGGGCTTGCATCTAGTAGGTGCTCAGTAAATGAGCTCATTGTTATTGTTTCATATTCACTTGTTTATGGGAAGAGAATATTAATCGTCTAAAGTACCTTAACAGCTGCCAACCAGAAACAACCACGTCATCTGCTTCTCCAGGTGGTATGAGTCGCAAGGGTTCATTGTATGGAGACAGTAAAACCCCGTACAAGCAGCAGCGCTTCTTAGTAGGCAGCTAGTTGCAGAAGCTCCACCAAAGAGTTTTATATTGAAGAGTTCCAAACCCAGTAAAGATAACAAGCCTGCCCTCTGGTGGATCTTCATTTCAACCAGTTAGGATTTTCTCTGGATAGATTCAGATTTCCCATGTCCTCCCCAAACAGGCAGAATTGTGTGGCTGGAACGACAGCACCGCTCGCTTCTCTTGGATTCTGATGAATGTGCAGGTGGACATAGAAACGCACGACGTGGGTGGGGATGTGGAATGGTTTATGACCACAGAGAGACTCTTCTTTTCTGTTCAGACCCGTCAGGACTCAGCAGCTGTTCAGGGTTACTTACAAGAACTCCGAGCTGCCTGATCATTCAACTGTGGAAGGTAAATGAGAGATTTAAGGTGCAGGGAATCGGAGAGGCCAGTGGAGAAGTGGGGGCGATTCAGGAGAAAGAGGCAGATGTCAGACTCACATACCGGCTGCTGGATTTGATGGGAAAGAGGTTTTTAATGTTTGCTTTTTTTTTCCCCCCCTCTATGCAGTGTGTGCCCTGTCCCCTACCCCCTCACTGTGGAGTGGAAATTATTCCTACAAAAGACTTCAGTTCTTAGGGTATCGTCTTATTTTCCTATTCACAATGGTTAAAAAAAAAAAAAAAAGAAGGAAAAAAGAGTGAATAGAGACACTTATCTTCCAGTGGCTTCTGGTTCCCAAGGTAGAGAACCTTTCAGTTGTCAATAAATGCAATAATAATGGTGCATACTCAGTCATGTCCCACTCTTTGTGACCCCATGGACTGCAGGACCACCAGGCTCCTCTCTCCATGGGGTTCACCAAGCAAGTACACTGGAGTGGGTTGCCATTTCCTCCTCCAGGGGATACTCATGATCCAGGGATCAAACCGAGCCTCTTGCATCTCCTGCACTGGCAGGTGGGTTCGTTACCACTAGTGCCACCTGGTCAAATGAACCGACCTTCAAATATGGCACCCATCTACTGCTGAAGGCTCCTCCATCTCATGGCCATTCCTCCCCTGCTGAACTTGATTCCATGACCTTCAGGGCTCTTTAGGGTCCAAATGAAAGGGACCCAAGTCACACAAGTAATATCGGGAACATAGGTTGACTCACCTACCTGGGTGCTCCATTGGTTCATCTAGCTTTGAGTGGCCAGATTCAGCAGCTCAAATAATGTCATCAGGGCCCCTCTCTCTTTCTCTCTCTGTTTTTCCATCACTCATCGCAAATATCTTATTCTATTAGGGTTTCATTCTCAGACAGGCTGTCTTCATGTAGGGCCAGGATGACCCTGAAACTGGAGACTTCTGACTTTATCGGTGTCTTTGTTTTCAGGAAAGGACCCCTCGGTCTTGGTGCCCTATCAGTCCTTGAATATAGAAGGAGTCTTCTTGCCTCTCTCACTGCCTGACCCTGGACCAGGTCCCAGTTTGGATGGAGCCTGACTTCTCTCAAGAGTCATATACCCAACTCTGTGCTTTCAGAGGCAGAGTCCTAAGATGGGGAGGGAGGCTCTTTGCTAAAGACTAGGATGGAGAAGGCAATGGCACCCCACTCCAGTATTCTTGCCTGGAGAATCCCAGGGATGGGGGAGCCTGGTGAGCTGCCATCTATGGGGTCACACAGAGTCGGACACGACTGAAGTGACTTAGCAGCAGCAGCAGCAGGGCGTGTGTGCTAAGGTGCTCCAGTCATGTCCCACTCTTTGTGACCTTATGGACCGTAGCCCTCCAGGCTCCTCTGTCGGTGGGATTCTCCAGGCAAGAATACTGCAGTATGTTGCTGTGCCCTCCTCCAGGGAGTCTTCCCAATCCCGGGATCAAACCCACATCTCTTATGTCTCCTGCATTGGCAGGCGAGCTCTTTACCTCTAGTGCTACCCAGGAATCCCAAAGACTAGTGTGATTCTGTTACTAAAAGGACAAGAGGGGTGTTGGATGGAAAAAAGCCAAAACATGTGTTTAATCTTCCATGTTCCCAGAACGTACACCTGTCTCTGCAGGTTTGTGTAGAGCTGTTCTTCCTTGATCTTGCACCTTTCAGGGTGTGGCTGAGATTGTACTTCCTCTGTAGACTTTTCCTACCAGCCTGATTTCTGCTCCTTCCTTTTTAAGTCAGTAGCACATACCTGGACTTCTCATTTGGCTTTTTCATTTAGCTATTATTGCCATTATTGTTATTTCCATTGTTACTGTAGTCTTCAGACAATTTTTTGGACATTCCAATTTTTTGTTGTTGTTTAATATTTAAATGTCCCATTACTCTTTTTGTGGGAAGCGATAAATTTTTGGATGTGACTCCTCTTTAGTACAGGCAGCGCTGACTCATGATCTTAATGAGAAGGGAGTCTGAGGAACATCAAAAGACCAAAGCCATTCAGTGATTTTCTCCTGCCTTTCTGTCACTTTTTATTGTGGCTCTATCGCGTCAGACTCACTGAGACCCCATGGACTACAGCATGCCACACTTCCCTGTCCTTCACTATCTCCCGAAGTGCGCTTAAACTCATGTCCGTTGAGTCCATGATGTCACCCAACCACCTCATCCTCTGTCATTCTCCTCCTGCCCTCCATCTTTCCCAGCATCAGGAAAGATCGTCACTTGGAAGTGCAGCCTTCACCTCTTGATGAAACTGCGTTCAGCAGTCTGCCTGGGGGTGGGTCTCGTTCGCCACAGGCACAGGGTCCTGTGGACAGCGCTCCCTTTGGGGCTGGGGAGCAGAAGATATAAGGGATGCCCCATACCTTGCAGCTGAGGTTTTGGGTGTTTAGCCAAACTGCTGCTCCAGAAGGAGGTCAGAGAGGGGAAAGCACTGTCCTTTTATCTATCTGTCTCCATGAGGCCAAAAGCACGGGTCCAGGTTAAGGGCAACTTGAAACTCCACCCATGGCAAAATCCAATTATAAACCCTACCCTTAGTGAAATGCCATTAGAGGTTGGTTTTGCTTTATTTGAGATGCAAGCTGACAGTTGTGCCTGTGATGTATTCAGGAAGACATATCTATTAAAGATAGTCTAACAATGGGAGCACACTCAGATTTGCATTTTAATTCATTTTCCCTCAGTGCTGATATGCAGCTTATCTTTCAAGAACAGGCTTCCATCAACCCTGATATAAGTTGCTTAAGAATAATGCTCATAATCTATTAGTTTAATCTGTTCACATGAGAAGGGGGAAAAAAAATTATTGCGTGATGCAGAAGGTTTCTGGACCCTTTTTTTTTTGAGGATTTCCCATAACAGTTCCTTTCTGCTTATAGTTCTCCTTCTAAATAAAGTCTTTACAGCTGAGGGAAGAGGTGTCCCAGCTTTTACTCAGGCTCAGACAGGCTCGAGTTCAAAAGGCCAGCTCCCATGTATTTCGCTTATGTACGCATTACTTAACTTGAGCCCAGTTTCGTTATCTGTGACACGTGTATAACAATACAACCTTGAAAATGGGCTTTGATCACTACAGAGTAGGTATAAAAATTACCCATCAGAGGACCTGTCAGATAATAGATAGTAATCAATAATTTTATCCTTGTGGAACTAAGAAATCTGCTAAGATCTTTATGTCTTTCTGATACCTGCAACTCTGTATGTTGTTTCTCTTACTCTCTGTCACTCCCGAGGGAAGACAGTGTCCTTTCTGTGTACGGCTGATTAAATGTTGGATGGAGAGTGTGTAACTGGGGGAGTCCTGTTTCGCTTTGTTCACTGTTCTGCGTTTTCATTGGCTCGTTCACTTCTCTGACTTGTTAACTCCCTCTGGGCTCCTATGACCTTGATGTTTTTCATAAAGGAAGATGGCTGGGCATCTGATGGTACTGGGGAGTCAGGAGGGGGATGATGGTCTGGACAATAGAAAAGTTTGAGAACCACTATGGCATGCACCAGTGTGGACTTAGAGATGGGGAAAGTGCCTGAACAGCAAAGAAGGCCTGCTGATGTCATAATGGACCTCGTGAAAACTGTGTTTATCATCTTCTTTAGCTCCATTCCTGTTTGGAGGACAGTAGGGATGACTCACAGCAGATGAATAATGCCGAGGAGACCACTGATCCCCGGACCACGGTCATATGTGATAATCAGGGCTCATCCTTAGCTGTCGGACAGTTGTTCAGTCACTAAGTTGTGTCTGACTCTTTGGGACCCCATGGACTGCAGCACACCAGGCTTCCCTGTTCTTTACCGTCTCCTGGAGTTTGCTCAAACTCGTGTCCATTGAATCAGTGACACCATCCAACCATCTCATCCTCTGTCATCCCCTTCTCCTTCTGCTCTCAGTCTTTCCCAGCATCAGGGTCTTTTCCAATGAGTCTGCTCTTCACATCAGGTGGTCAAAGTATTGGAACTTCAGCATCAGTCCTTCCAATGAATATTCAGGATTGATTTCCTTTAGGATTGACTGGTTTGCTCTCCTTGCAGTCCAAGGGACTCTCAAGGGTCTTCTCCAGCCCCACAGTTGGAAAGCATCAGTTCTTCGGCACTCAGCCTTCTTCATGGTCCAATTCTTAACTAGGGTGACAGATGGAATTTGAATGCAAGAGTTGAACTTACAAATGTAGGAGACCAATCTCTCCAAATTGACCACTAAGGACTAAGATGCTTTAGTATTTTTGTGGGGAAAGATGGAAAGATGTGGCGAGTGATGTTGGAAGTCTTACCAATGACAGTTTAAATGGGCTATGTCAGGGCTAGCTGAGTCCAAGGCTGATACCTCTGTGTGGGGCCAGGGTATTAGGCAGGATGTCACTGCAGGGTTGAAGCCCATGAGATGATGGGGGAGACTCTGAGCCTGGTGCTAAAGTCCTGAATTTGCCATGTGCTTGCTATTGTCCTTCCCTCAATTCCCCTCAGAGCACAAGCCCCTGGAGAGCCGAGGCAGGTCAGCCTTGCTCCTTGCTTCTTCTCCAGCACCTATGCCAGGGCTCAGCATGCAATAAATCTGCAGTAAATAGCTGCTGGGTGAGGGTTAATAAGGTCATTTAGGAATTATGGGCTTTTTTCCTCCTCTGAACCCGTTGCATGCACCTCTGTGCCTAGTCAGCATGAAATGAACATTTGTTGATTGCATTGTATATGTCAAAGCAAAAATTAAAAACAAATTTAAAAAATGCCGTACTACTAATGCATGTGGTGCTTATTACCTATGGTAATGTGCAGGTGGACATAGAAACGCACGACGTGGGTGGGGATGTGGAATGGTTTATGACCACAGAGAGACTCTTCTTTTCTGTTCAGACCCGTCAGGACTCAGCAGCTGTTCAGGGTTACTTACAAGAACTCCGAGCTGCCTGATCATTCAACTGTGGAAGGTAAATGAGAGATTTAAGGTGCAGGGAATCGGAGAGGCCAGTGGAGAAGTGGGGGCGATTCAGGAGAAAGAGGCAGATGTCAGACTCACATACCGGCTGCTGGATTTGATGGGAAAGAGGTTTTTAATGTTTGCTTTTTTTTTCCCCCCCTCTATGCAGTGTGTGCCCTGTCCCCTACCCCCTCACTGTGGAGTGGAAATTATTCCTACAAAAGACTTCAGTTCTTAGGGTATCGTCTTATTTTCCTATTCACAATGGTTAAAAAAAAAAAAAAAAGAAGGAAAAAAGAGTGAATAGAGACACTTATCTTCCAGTGGCTTCTGGTTCCCAAGGTAGAGAACCTTTCAGTTGTCAATAAATGCAATAATAATGGTGCATACTCAGTCATGTCCCACTCTTTGTGACCCCATGGACTGCAGGACCACCAGGCTCCTCTCTCCATGGGGTTCACCAAGCAAGTACACTGGAGTGGGTTGCCATTTCCTCCTCCAGGGGATACTCATGATCCAGGGATCAAACCGAGCCTCTTGCATCTCCTGCACTGGCAGGTGGGTTCGTTACCACTAGTGCCACCTGGTCAAATGAACCGACCTTCAAATATGGCACCCATCTACTGCTGAAGGCTCCTCCATCTCATGGCCATTCCTCCCCTGCTGAACTTGATTCCATGACCTTCAGGGCTCTTTAGGGTCCAAATGAAAGGGACCCAAGTCACACAAGTAATATCGGGAACATAGGTTGACTCACCTACCTGGGTGCTCCATTGGTTCATCTAGCTTTGAGTGGCCAGATTCAGCAGCTCAAATAATGTCATCAGGGCCCCTCTCTCTTTCTCTCTCTGTTTTTCCATCACTCATCGCAAATATCTTATTCTATTAGGGTTTCATTCTCAGACAGGCTGTCTTCATGTAGGGCCAGGATGACCCTGAAACTGGAGACTTCTGACTTTATCGGTGTCTTTGTTTTCAGGAAAGGACCCCTCGGTCTTGGTACCCTATCAGTCCTTGAATATAGAAGGAGTCTTCTTGCCTCTCTCACTGCCTGACCCTGGACCAGGTCCCAGTTTGGATGGAGCCTGACTTCTCTCAAGAGTCATATACCCAACTCTGTGCTTTCAGAGGCAGGGTCCTAAGATGGGGAGGGAGGCTCTTTGCTAAAGACTAGGATGGAGAAGGCAATGACACCCCACTCCAGTACTCTTGCCTGGAGAATCCCAGGGATGGGGGAGCCTGGTGAGCTGCCGTCTATGGGGTCACACAGAGTCGGACTTGACTGAAGTGACTTAGCAGCAGCAGCAGCAGGGCGTGTGTGCTACGGTGCTCCAGTCATGTCCCACTCTTTGTGACCTTATGGACCGTAGCCCTCCAGGCTCCTCTGTCGGTGGGATTCTCCAGGCAAGAATACTGCAGTATGTTGCTGTGCCCTCCTCCAGGGAGTCTTCCCGATCCCGGGATCAAACCCACATCTCTTATGTCTCCTGCATTGGCAGGCGAGCTCTTTACCTCTAGTGCTACCCAGGAATCCCAAAGACTAGTGTGATTCTGTTACTAAAAGGACAAGAGGGGTGTTGGATGGAAAAAAGCCAAAACATGTGTTTAATCTTCCATGTTCCCAGAACGTACACCTGTCTCTGCAGGTTTGTGTAGAGCTGTTCTTCCTTGATCTTGCACCTTTCAGGGTGTGGCTGAGATTGTACTTCCTCTGTAGACTTTTCCTACCAGCCTGATTTCTGCTCCCTTCCTTTTTAAGTCAGTAGCACATACCTGGACTTCTCATTTGGCTTTTTCATTTAGCTATTATTGCCATTATTGTTATTTCCATTGTTACTGTAGTCTTCAGACAATTTTTTGGACATTCCAATTTTTTGTTGTTGTTTAATATTTAAATGTCCCATTACTCTTTTTGTGGGAAGCGATAAATTTTTGGATGTGACTCCTCTTTAGTACAGGCAGCGCTGACTCATGATCTTAATGAGAAGGGAGTCTGAGGAACATCAAAAGACCAAAGCCATTCAGTGATTTTCTCCTGCCTTTCTGTCACTTTTTATTGTGGCTCTATCGCGTCAGACTCACTGAGACCCCATGGACTACAGCATGCCACACTTCCCTGTCCTTCACTATCTCCCGAAGTTCGCTTAAACTCATGTCCGTTGAGTCCATGATGTCACCCAACGACCTCATCCTCTGTCATTCTCCTCCTGCCCTCCATCTTTCCCAGCATCAGGAAAGATCGTCACTTGGAAGTGCAGCCTTCACCTCTTGATGAAACTGCGTTCAGCAGTCTGCCTGGGGGTGGGTCTCGTTCGCCACAGGCACAGGGTCCTGTGGACAGCGCTCCCTTTGGGGCTGGGGAGCAGAAGATATAAGGGATGCCCCATACCTTGCAGCTGAGGTTTTGGGTGTTTAGCCAAACTGCTGCTCCAGAAGGAGGTCAGAGAGGGGAAAGCACTGTCCTTTTATCTATCTGTCTCCATGAGGCCAAAAGCACGGGTCCAGGTTAAGGGCAACTTGAAACTCCACCCATGGCAAAATCCAATTATAAACCCTACCCTTAGTGAAATGCCATTAGAGGTTGGTTTTGCTTTATTTGAGATGCAAGCTGACAGTTGTGCCTGTGATGTATTCAGGAAGACATATCTATTAAAGATAGTCTAACAATGGGAGCACACTCAGATTTGCATTTTAATTCATTTTCCCTCAGTGCTGATATGCAGCTTATCTTTCAAGAACAGGCTTCCATCAACCCTGATATAAGTTGCTTAAGAATAATGCTCATAATCTATTAGTTTAATCTGTTCACATGAGAAGGGGGAAAAAAAATTATTGCGTGATGCAGAAGGTTTCTGGACCCTTTTTTTTTTGAGGATTTCCCATAACAGTTCCTTTCTGCTTATAGTTCTCCTTCTAAATAAAGTCTTTACAGCTGAGGGAAGAGGTGTCCCAGCTTTTACTCAGGCTCAGACAGGCTCGAGTTCAAAAGGCCAGCTCCCATGTATTTCGCTTATGTACGCATTACTTAACTTGAGCCCAGTTTCGTTATCTGTGACACGTGTATAACAATACAACCTTGAAAATGGGCTTTGATCACTACAGAGTAGGTATAAAAATTACCCATCAGAGGACCTGTCAGATAATAGATAGTAATCAATAATTTTATCCTTGTGGAACTAAGAAATCTGCTAAGATCTTTATGTCTTTCTGATACCTGCAACTCTGTATGTTGTTTCTCTTACTCTCTGTCACTCCCGAGGGAAGACAGTGTCCTTTCTGTGTACGGCTGATTAAATGTTGGATGGAGAGTGTGTAACTGGGGGAGTCCTGTTTCGCTTTGTTCACTGTTCTGCGTTTTCATTGGCTCGTTCACTTCTCTGACTTGTTAACTCCCTCTGGGCTCCTATGACCTTGATGTTTTTCATAAAGGAAGATGGCTGGGCATCTGATGGTACTGGGGAGTCAGGAGGGGGATGATGGTCTGGACAATAGAAAAGTTTGAGAACCACTATGGCATGCACCAGTGTGGACTTAGAGATGGGGAAAGTGCCTGAACAGCAAAGAAGGCCTGCTGATGTCATAATGGACCTCGTGAAAACTGTGTTTATCATCTTCTTTAGCTCCATTCCTGTTTGGAGGACAGTAGGGATGACTCACAGCAGATGAATAATGCCGAGGAGACCACTGATCCCCGGACCACGGTCATATGTGATAATCAGGGCTCATCCTTAGCTGTCGGACAGTTGTTCAGTCACTAAGTTGTGTCTGACTCTTTGGGACCCCATGGACTGCAGCACACCAGGCTTCCCTGTTCTTTACCGTCTCCTGGAGTTTGCTCAAACTCGTGTCCATTGAATCAGTGACACCATCCAACCATCTCATCCTCTGTCATCCCCTTCTCCTTCTGCTCTCAATCTTTCCCAGCATCAGGGTCTTTTCCAATGAGTCTGCTCTTCACATCAGGTGGTCAAAGTATTGGAACTTCAGCATCAGTCCTTCCAATGAATATTCAGGATTGATTTCCTTTAGGATTGACTGGTTTGCTCTCCTTGCAGTCCAAGGGACTCTCAAGGGTCTTCTCCAGCCCCACAGTTGGAAAGCATCAGTTCTTCGGCACTCAGCCTTCTTCATGGTCCAATTCTTAACTAGGGTGACAGATGGAATTTGAATGCAAGAGTTGAACTTACAAATGTAGGAGACCAATCTCTCCAAATTGACCACTAAGGACTAAGATGCTTTAGTATTTTTGTGGGGAAAGATGGAAAGATGTGGCGAGTGATGTTGGAAGTCTTACCAATGACAGTTTAAATGGGCTATGTCAGGGCTAGCTGAGTCCAAGGCTGATACCTCTGTGTGGGGCCAGGGTATTAGGCAGGATGTCACTGCAGGGTTGAAGCCCATGAGATGATGGGGGAGACTCTGAGCCTGGTGCTAAAGTCCTGAATTTGCCATGTGCTTGCTATTGTCCTTCCCTCAATTCCCCTCAGAGCACAAGCCCCTGGAGAGCCGAGGCAGGTCAGCCTTGCTCCTTGCTTCTTCTCCAGCACCTATGCCAGGGCTCAGCATGCAATAAATCTGCAGTAAATAGCTGCTGGGTGAGGGTTAATAAGGTCATTTAGGAATTATGGGCTTTTTTCCTCCTCTGAACCCGTTGCATGCACCTCTGTGCCTAGTCAGCATGAAATGAACATTTGTTGATTGCATTGTATATGTCAAAGCAAAAATTAAAAACAAATTTAAAAAATGCCGTACTACTAATGCATGTGGTGCTTATTACCTATGGTAGAGGGCTGTTAGCTTTCCTCTCCCTTTTTCTCTCTTTCTCTTTCCCTCCCTATCTCTCTCAATAGGCAAAACATATGGGGGATTATTCTGTATATTCTCCTTCATAACAATTATACACATATTAAGGACAATTTCTGCATCAACATATGAATGTGTAACATTTACTTCAAGGCTTTATAGTCCAACCGCATCACAGTAAATTTAAAGCATCCCCTATTGTTGGGCATTTAACTTGCTTCCAATTCTTTGCTCCTGTAAGTGATTCTGTATATTCTCCTTCATAACAATTATACACATATTAAGGACAATTTCTGCATCAACATATGAATGTGTAACATTTACTTCAAGGCTTTATAGTCCAACCGCATCACAGTAAATTTAAAGCATCCCCTATTGTTGGGCATTTAACTTGCTTCCAATTCTTTGCTCCTGTAAGTGGTTCCAGCCCTTCTTTAGAGCTCTGCCTCACTTATGACCTTGGACTCAATCTTGAAGTGTGGTTCTGCAAAGATGGTGGCTTAGTAGGTTAAACTTAGAACACATATCGCTGGCTTTTGATGGGAAGGCTTCCCTGATGGCTCAGTGGATAAAGAATCCAGCATAGTACAGGAGATACAGCAGACATAGGTTTGATTCCTGGGTCAGGAAGATCCTTGGAGGAGGACATGGCATCCCACTCCAGTTATTCTTGCTTGGGGAAATCCCATGGACAGAGGAGACTGGCGGGCTACAGTCCATGAGGTGGCAAAGAGTTAGACACCACTGAGCACTGAGCCCTTGTTAATTGACTTGTTTGACCCAACAGTTCAACTCAAGGTACCTTTGGAAATATCCTGCTTTATGTCTTTGGAAAAGACAGACTGCTCAGTGCTTGAAACTCAGGAGCAAGGGTGACAAGGATGCCCAGATTTTAGATCTCAGTCTAGTCGAGAGCATAAATAGCTTGTGGAACTTCTGGAAAAGAGAGCCAACTTTTGGAATAGCAGAGAGGCTGCCTGCCTGTTGGAATAGGAGAGACGCTATCTGCATTTTAGGATGAAAGGCAAAAAAAAAAAAAAAAAATCCAAGAACCAGAGGGAGTAGGTAACTTGGTGTTCCTTTCTAAACTTTTCATTTTGAATTGGGGTAAAGCTGATTAACAATGTTGTGTGGTAGTNAAAAAAAAAAAAAAAAATCCAAGAACCAGAGGGAGTAGGTAACTTGGTGTTCCTTTCTAAACTTTTCATTTTGAATTGGGGTAAAGCTGATTAACAATGTTGTGTGGTAGTTTCAGGTGAACAGCCAAGGGACTCAGCCATCCATGTATGTATCCATTCTCCCCTAAACTCCCCTCCCATCCAGGCTGCCGCATGATGTTGAACAGAGTTCCCTGCGTTATGCAGCAGGTCTTGGTGTTCTTATTGTTGGTAAAGCGTGTCCCACCTCGTTGTGGATAAACTATGTGACTAAACCAGCAAAAACTCATTTTCCTGCAGTTTTGTAGGACAGAAGCCCTACATGGATCTCAGTGAGCGAACACCAGGGTGTCAGAAGAGTTCCTTTCCATTCTCCAGGCTCTAGAGGAGAATACTTTTTCTTGCCTTTTCCAGGTTCTAGAGATGCTGCCCATATTCCTTGGCTTGTAGCTGCTTCCTCCATCTTCAACACCGAGGATATATTAATAGCATCTCTCTGTGCCTTTCTTCATTAGTCATGTCTATCTCTGGCCCCAGCCAGGAAACATTCTCTGCTTTCAAGAACTCAGGTGATTACATCATGTAACATTCCAGGATAAGCCTCCCATCTCAAGGTCCTCAATGTAACCACGGCTGGAGAGTCCCTTTTGCATCTTTGTTTTTTAATCAACTCTTTATTTGAGTTGCTCACCTTTTTCTTTTGCTTCTCTTTAAATATATCTATTTGACCATGCTGGGCCTTAGTTGCAGCACACAGGATCTTCTGTCTTCCTTGTGGGAATGCAAAATCTTTTAGCTGAGGCACGTGGGCAATAGTTCCCTGACCAAGGATTGAACCCGGGCCCCCTGCCTTGGGGGTCTGGAGTCTTAGCCACTGGGCCTCCAGGGAATCCCCAGCAGAGTCCTTTCTGAATGTGTCAGGTAACATGTTCACTGATTCTAGGGATTAGAAGATGGGTGTTGGGGAGCAAGGGGCACGTGATCCTGCCCACTGCAACTGCCAACAGCAGAAGAGCGCCTGCACAGAGTCAGCTCTCAAATATTTGTGGAAGGAATGAATTGGGAGTATTTAAAGATAAGTGTCTTTAAAATGTGGATCAGGACACCCAGCAGGTGGGTGAGATCTTGGTTTATGTTATGCATTTTTTTTTTTTT
>SJYX01019280.1:189166-229810 GCA_006410675.1 Oreotragus oreotragus
AGGTAAAGAATGTGCCTGCAATGCAGGAGACCCAGGTTCATTCCCTGGGTTGAGAAGATCCCTTGGAGAAGGAAATGGCAACCCACTCCAGTGTTCTTGCCTGGAGAATCCCAGGGACGGGGGAGCCTGGTGGGCTACAGTTTCCGGGGTCGCAAAGAGTCGGACATGACTGCGTGACTAGCTCTTTCACTTTCAAGGAGAGTGGGATGTGGCGGATTGGATGCAGGATGCTGTTGTGTACAGAGGTGTGTGTCTGAGAATGCATCTCTGATAAGGGACATGTGTGTGGAAATCTGGAGGTAGTGAGAAAGAGTTCCCCGCGGGTATCTGGAAGGGACAGGCAGAAGGCACGGCCAGTACAAAGATACCTGGATGGATTGTCAGATTCACAGCAAAGAGGTTAGCATGGGGTCACCTGGAGCGGAGGGAATGAGAGAAACGGGAGTGGTCCTGTGTGGCATCAGAGAGTTAGCAGTGGGTGAGGGTTAGATCCTCTAGGGCTTTGAAGGTCATGGGATAGATTTGGGATTTTGCTCTGAGCTAGACAGGAAGTCACTGGAGGGTGTTGAGCAGAGGGATGGTGTGACATGATGCACATTTGAAAAGTCAGACTCTTGGTGTTGGGTAGAGAATAGATGCCGGACAAGATGCAGGCAGGAAAGAAATCCAGCAAAGGGAGCCTCACGGCCATCCAGGTGAGAGATGGCAAGGGAGGTGGCAGTCCAGGTGTGAGGACTGGTTGGAGGCTGGATGTATTTAAAAGCAGAGACATCTGCTTAGGTAGTGCATGCCAAAGAGAGAGAAATCGATGGTTACTGCAGTTATTTTAGCCTGTTCGTTTCAAAAATGGAAGTGCTGTTTCCAAGATGGATTGCAAGAGGAGCAGATTTTTAGAGGGGGGAGGGGTGGGGGAGGAGGGAAGAAGGCAGGGAGGGGAGGGAGTTGAAGAATGGGAGATACTGGAAGTTCATTTTTGAACATATTCAGCGTAAGTCACCTATTGTATTTTCAAGTACGAGGTCAAAGAGACCGTTGGTCCTTTGAGTCTGGAGGACAAGGACGGAGCTTGGGTCGGGATGGCAGTTTGTGACTTTCCATCCTAGAGATGGGGTTTGACACCTTTAGACAGAACAAGATCACACCCTCACACCCATCCCTGTATGCACATTCCATAATATATGCGACAGAAAAAAAAAATCTCCTGTGACTCCACTTCCCCTCCATCTGCCACCCAGTTTCTCTGATCTCCTTTGCACGAAACCCTGAAATAAAATGTGTCTGTATTTGCTCTCAGTTTCTTCTCCTTCCAGTCTCTCTTGACTTCATTCCAAAGAGGCCTCCCTCCTGCCCAGCTTCTGGGTGATCTTATCCCATCACCAGGCGTTCGATACTGACAATAAGCTGATTATCTCCAATTAACAATGAAGAAACTGAAGTTCAGGGAGGTTAAGGCCATTTGAGTATTCAGTAACAGAACTCAAACCAGAGCCTTGCTTTCCTGTCCCCAGCCTGCCTTTTGTCACTACATCCTGGTTCTTGAGGACAAAATAGAATGGTGTTTGCAAACAGGGCCTTGGAAGGTGTGCTTGATGGCCAGTTTACACTGCTACTGCTAAGTCACTTCAGTCGTGTCCGACTCTGTGTGACCCCATAGACGACATAGACGGTTTACACTGAACATTTAAAAAAATCCCTCATCATTATGTAAATAGAATACATCTCACCCTGATAAATGTATGTGTTTAAATGGTTCATGTCTATTCTCCTGTAAGAAATAAAGCTTGTATAAATACTGTGGACTTGTTGCTGTGTTGCCTTAAAACATGATAGTTTCTTAGAAATCAGTTAATCTTTTGACAGTGTATGATAATGGCCTGCTTGGAGAATATGAGAGTAGGAGTTAAAATTCTTTCCTTGACATCCTGAAGAATAGGGCAGGCAAGAGGCTTTCAGAGAAGGATGGCAGGATATGTTATTTTCCTTGGAGTCCCAGACAGGCAGACCCACTTCTTTTCTGGCCTAAATAGCTGTGACTTAAAGTCGATCTCATATTATTATTTCTCTGTCTTTCTTGGATATTCATTACTTGCCATGGAAGGGGAAAGTTCTCCCAGAGAACTTGAAAAATATTTGTCCTGACGTGATCATGTCTTTGTATGCGTTTGTCCTGACATGATTGTGTCTTTGTAGGCATTCATTTGGTCTGAGATCCTGTACACAGGATGGAGCAATGCCTTAGTGATCAAATGTGGTGAAATGCTTTTTCTTGTTCATCACTTCCTTGTGGTAGGTCGCCAGTCCTGTATAGATGAATTCGTTCAAAGAATTGATTTGAGTGATGGCTTGGGGTTAGAGTGCAATATTAGGGGATGATTTTTCTACACAGGGGAATTTGGACTGAGTTTGAGGAGGTAGAGGGTGTGAAATGTCAAAGAGAAATATGGAAGGAAGGGGCTGCTACATGCAGAGGCTCGGATGCAAGAGCAAAGACATTGTCCATGAGATTCTATTAGGATATCTACTGAGTTGAAGAGAGGACCGCGTGAAGAGATGCTGAGAATAGAGATGATTTTGATGGGGCAAGTGAGTAGGGGATTTGAGGTCCAGGAGCAGAACTGGAGCTTGCCTCTAGTTTCTTGTTGAAAGCAGAGCCATGGAGAGATTTTCTTGGTGCCTACCAGGTCCTGGGCTGCAGCTGGACAGATGAGGGTGAGGGCAGACTGGAGTCAGGAGGTGTGGAGGAAGCTGCCGTGGCCATGGCTGTGTCTGGAGATGGTGCTGAGCTGATCAAGATGATGGGAGCAGTGCGTGTGGCGCGGTCGGTGCTGATGGAGACTGAGACCCGGGACAGATTGGCCTTCTGAGTGCTTGATATCAGGCTGCAGCATTATACCTCGGTGAAGGTGAGGTAGCCTGGGTGTGCAACAGCCCTGAATCGGGACAGCTGAGTCTCCACTCTAATACTGTTATGAGTCAAGATCCTGGCATGTCGTTGGATGTTTCTGCAGCTCTCCTTCTTCATCTAGTAAGTGTTACAGGTGAACTATGTTGATTTAATAGCCATCTGGCACGCACCCGTTATTATGGATCAGTTAAGACTCCGCCTGCCAGTGCAGGAGACATGGGTGGGGAAGATGTCCTGGAGGAGGAAAGGGCAACCCACTCCAGTATTCTTGGCTGGGAAGTCTCATGGACAGAGGAACCTGGCGGGCTACAGTTCATGGTGTCGCAAAGAATTGGATACAACCAAGCACGCACATGCATGCATGCATGCACACACACACACACACAGAGTTCAGCAGAGAAACACTTCTAGGTTGATTCACAATGAAAAAACTGTTCTCATACTTTGGCCTAAGTGCTTTGGTGGGGGAAACATAAGATGCTGTGGGGCTACTGATAGGAGGTCAAGGAAAGTACTGTGCACTCTCAGTGAAGCCACTTCAGCTGGGTGAAGGAGCTTCGGTTGAGAGAAGGGTTGGTTTAGGCAATGAGAGAAGGGCAGTAGAGGAATGTGTAGTCTAAGGTGACAGCGTTGGAGCAACCTGCCTGTGTGCCCGAAGAGGAGGAGGGGGAAGGCGGGGAGACTGAAATGGGAGGGCAGGAGGCGGACAGCAAGCATCATCTCAGCCACCTTAAATGGGGGAGTCTTGGGGGTGCCTGTGAATAAACGGGTCATGTGATCCCACATGCGTTTAGAAGATTCCACCGGCCGTTTTGTGAAAACACTGGAGGAGCCCAAATGGGGGCTGCGTATGCATCAGTGGGTAGACATTTGTATGAATCCAGGTGGAGACCTGAACGCAAGAGATGCCAGCGCACATGTGCATGCACAGCAGATGGGCTTGATTCATGTCTAGGAGGCGAGGGGTCCCCTGCTTGGGGGCTGCTTGGGTGTTTTGGCAAAGTGGGCAGTAGTGGAAGGGTGGGTGGAGAAGGAGGAGGACTTCGGTAGTGTTAACTCATGGGCACACGCCGAGGCTGGAGAGAGCTTTCCTGTCTGGATCTGGGAGCTTTTATTCATCTGTTTTATTTTGGCCCTGCTGGGTCTTTGTTGCGGTGCGCCAGCTTCTCTAGCTGGAGCTCGAGCTTAGACGCCCCAAGGCAGTGGGATCTTAGTTCCCAGACTAGGGATCGAATCCCGTCCCCTGTATTGAAAGGCAGATTCTTAACCACTGGACCACCAGGGAAGTCCCTGGATCTGGGTACCTTTTAGAATGTTACTAATATTAAGGGTTTTAGGTACATGTGTGTATGGGTATGTGTGTTTAATCTGAACTATGTTATTATGCCATGAAAAAGCTTTCAACACATATGTTGCCTGAAATATATATGTATATGTATTTTTTTCTTTTCTGTCTCACACACACATCTGAAATGAAATACAGTGGAGCATCAGCAGTGGTTATCTCAAGGAGGCAGACTGTCAGTGATTTATTTTAACGCATCCCTCTGTTTGTATAATTTTCTACCATGAGAATTAAAGTTTTCACTCTTCAAGACCGAGAAACAATTAAAGGTTTGAGAAGAAATGTATTTGCCACTACTGACTTTTGTTTTAGAGAAGGAAGATGGCAAAACACGAAACACAGTCTTTATAATCCTGGCTGGCAATTTCTTCCCTGAGGTTATTGTCTATTTCAGACAAAGAAAAGAGGTGTATGATCCCAGAAACCTTCAGCTGTGAAGAAAACAAAACAGAGAGCAATATATTTTGTCCCTGCTAGTATTTTCTGCTAACTCCTTGTTTCTCAGCTACCCGAGTGCCATCAACTTCAGTAACTAAATTAAAAACTATAAAGCTGTGAACGAAGAAATCTTGCAAGTAATGAGCCCACATTGCATGAAGCAGAGGAAGAAATATATATAAGGAACATAGTATTATGGTATGCCTCATCATTCTTATCCTTAAATGCAAATAAAAATGTTGCAAACTTGCCAGATGCTGAGATGTGAAGTACATCCAGTTCATTCTTAGCCAGATATATCAATTTTGTGTTATCCAACATTTTGGGTTAAAAGTGCAATTTGATTTTCTTTACTAAGAGATCTGAAATAAAAGGAATTAGGAGGAAATTTGGTGAACCAGAATGTAGTGAGACCTCAAGCCCAGTGCAGGGCTTCCCAGGTGGTACTAGTAGTAAAGAATCTCCCTGCCAACACAGGAGATGCAGGTTTGATCCCTGGGTCAGGAAGATCCTGTGAAGAAGGAAATGGCAACCCACTCCAGTATGATTGTCTGGAAAATTCCATGGACAGAGGAACCTTTCAGGTCGCAGTCCAGGGGGCGTCACAATGAGTCGGACATGACTGAGAGGCCAAGCACACAGCAGCATGATGCAACGTGAAGCCAGTCGGTTCTGAAACATTCGGACACCTCTGTTTCTCTAACCTGCGATGGACCTTGGCACAGATTCACAGTTTTCCATGCTGTGTGTGGTTTCGGATGACCTCCGAAAAGTGCCTGTGGCACCCTACACCTCGGAATGCGTCCATTTTCCATCTGTTGCCATGCCAGTGTTTTGTTTACCAGCAGCTGTCAGATGGGTATTACAATGAATGCGTTCACAGCAAATGTTACACAGCCGAATATAACCAGTGTTCAGGATGAAGCCGACAGCACGGTGCTTACAAAGAGACTGGAAATGGGCCTCTCTTGTCTGCATCAGGAAACTGGCTTGAAACAGTGTCTCACAGGCTGGTTTACAAGGACCTGTGTTTGCCAGCTCAGAATGAATCTTTCCCTAGTTGATACAGAGATGCCTGCGACCTGGCTCCAGGGGACTTCAGTGGTTTCTCAGAGTACTTGTCATTTAGCCCTTTCGGAAGGGCTGTGCATCACAGACTTAGAAAACGAACTTATGATTGCCCAGGGGGAAGGGATAGTTAGGGACTTTGGGAAGGTCACGTACACACTGCTTTATTTAAAATGGACAACCAACAAGGACCTACTGTATAGCACATGGACCTCTGCTGAATGTTGTGTGCCAGCCTGGACAGAATGAGGGTTTGGGGAGAATGGGGACAGGTATATGTATAGCTGAGTCCCTTTGCTGTTCACTTGAAACTTCCACAATATTGTTAATCAGCTATACCCCAGTACAAAATGTTTTTGGAGTTAAAAAAAAGGTCTGTGTGTGGGGGGGGTCGGTGCTGTGCACGTGGATTAGTCAAGCATGTGCATATTTTCACATGCAAACAAGTCTCTTTTTGCATGTGCTAAAATGTGTATGTTCTTAAATCCCAGGGTGGGCGGGGACTCATTGTTTTGGCCCTGAGTTGGCTTGGGGTGGGGTGTTAGGAATGCGGAAGTTTAATAACCATCTCCGCCAGTTGCTTGATGCCCTTGTAGCAAAACCACCCTTGGAAGAGTCCTGCTTGCGCCTGTGTGCTCTCTCTCTGTACCTCCATTGCTTATTTATTTTTGAGTTGCCCACAGAGAAAAGTGCAGTTAGCACCAGCAGACTCTCTCAAGCACGGCCAGAGTCCCCGCTACCCTCTCGGGCAGGAGGGCAAGTTTGAGCCCTGAGGGAGGCAGAAGGATCTGGGCAGTGCCCGTGGTTCTGACCTGGCATCAAGGACTCTGGTGCTGTTAATCCACCTGCACGCATCAGGCCTGCTGAAGCCTTGGGAGACAGCCTGGCTGTCTGAGCACTCAAGGTTCAGGGATGTGGCTCGCTGTCCTACTTGCTGAATTGACTGGGATCATTTTAAACCATTATCTCGTACTGATGGAAGTGGGTCCAAAAGACGGCTTGTTGCCTTTACTCGGAGGCTTAATTCGCCTGTTTCCCAGGATTTTCTCTTGCCATTTGTGGTTAAGGTTAAGAAAATCTCACTCCTGAAGTTTATATATACCCCTGCTCCAAACTGATGTACCATGTTCTTTCTTCCTATGAAATGAAGAAGAAGAATGTTTTGTGAGTTGATATTAATAATATATGACCTCATGGATTGTAGCCTGCCAGGCCCCTCTGTCTGTGGGATTCTCCAGGCAAGAATACTGGAGTGGGTTGCCATTTCCTCCTCCAGGGGATCGTTCCAACCCAGGGATCAAACCTGGGTCTGCCACACTGCAGGCAGATTCTTTACCATCTGAGCCACCACAGAAGCCCCATTAATATATGCATATTTTTTTTTTCCACTCAAGCTCAAAGAATGGAGTGAACGCTATCACAGCAAGCCTGCTGCATGGATAGACCTGGAATCGATGTTTGTAAAGTCCTCCAGGCGTTTTCCTGTGCTTCATACTCTGCACATGTTCAATGAGTGCTTGAATAAGTGAATGAATGAATGAACAGTCATTTGAATGAGTTCACATTGCTTTGATATATCATTTAGCGTCCTTGATTGTACAGAATTTATATATCAAAATGAAACAGAAAAGCGAGTAATGTTCAGTATACAGTGTAGGTACTGTACTGTATAGTATTTGTATAGTACCTATAATATGGACATTATATTCTAATGTTAGATGTGCAGGTTCTGGAGTCTCATTATCTATGTTTGAGTCCTGCCTTCATGTAACTAACCAGATGACCTGGAGCAAATGATTTAATTTTCTAAGCCTTTGTTGCTTCCTTCAGAAAATTAGGGTGATAAAAAGATCTTCCCCATAACTTTGCTATGCAGTTTAAATGAGAAAATCTATATAAAGCTGTCAGCACTGTGCCTGTAACATACAAGCCCTCGGTGAATGGTCGATGGCATCATTATTATTATTGGCCTAACGTTTTCTTTCCGGTGAACACACACCTGTCAGTTTCCCCCATCAAAGATGTGGCTTGACTTAGTTGCTGTTGGCTCTACCCTCAAAATCACTGAACCACGTGCTACTCGGCATATTGCACAAAATATGGTGCTCGGAATATCATGGCTTATATATTTTATCTTGCTGGCGAAGGATTCTGAAAGGTTTAAAGCTTAAATCGGAGCCCACATTTACGCCGAGTCTGGAGAAGGCACCATATGCCTCTCCATCTTGTGTGTGGTCCCACTGCAAGGGAGGGGGAATGACAACACGCCCGGGGCTCCAGCCAAAACTTGAGGCCGACGGCCGAAATCCAGATCCGGGCAGCCTCCTTGCCTCTCCCGGTTCTGTCTGCCTGTGCCTTTGACCTTGGCAGGCAAGGTCTGAGCAGTTCCTCTTTGCTTTCTGTCATTAATCACTCCTAAAGCATCTCCTGAACAGACAGCTTGGTCGGATTGAATAATGTGCCTGTGTTTTCTCATCTGATATAAGCACAAGCTAAACTGGAGTCACCTCCACTGGTGAGCGTGGGTATCGGGCTAGAGCGGGTTTTTCCAGCAGCGTCTTACCTGAAAATATTCTGTTAATTGGCTGTTAACATTGCGTTCCTACTGTGCTGCCTGCAATTATGACCTATTGTTTCAAGCTTTCCATTGCAGCTGAAATTATTGCCGAGGAAGGGGAGGGGTGACATTTACTTTCACTGGAAAATGAGGCCAGGTTTTGGCTTCGAGAAGGTAGAGGTGGCACGTGGCAGTGCCTCTCAGCAAGTATATCATGGTAGGAAATATTAACCAGCCCCCGCTGTACCGCTGCTGCCGCTAAGTCGCTTCAGTCGTGTCCGTCTTTGTGCGACCCCAGAGACGGGAGCCCACCAGGCTCCCCCGTCCCTGGGATTCTCCAGGCAAGAACACTGGAGTGGGTTGCCATTTCCTTCTCCAATGCATGAAGGTGAAAAGTGAAAGTGAAGTCGCTCAGTCGTGCCTGACTTCGCTACCCCATGGACTGCAGCCTACCAGGCTCCTCCATCCATGGGATTTTCCAGGCAAGAGTACTGGAGCGGGGTGCCATTGCCTTCTCTGGCCCCGCTGTACAGTTGCCATTTATTAATTTTTTAGACATTTATTTGTCTCTGGCTGTGCTGGGCTTTCGTCTCTGTGTTTGGGTAGTTGTGGGGCACAGGCTTTTCCTTGCATCTAGAGCACGCAGTTGTCAGTAGCCGCTGCACGAGGGCTCGACAGTCATGGCCACAGGCTTAATTGCCCCATGGCAGCTGGGAACTTCCAGGACCAGGGACTGAACCCATGTCCCCTGCACTGCAAGGCCGATTCTTTACCGCTGGACCATAAAGGAAGGCCCAGTGGCCATTTATTTTTACAGTTATGGGGGTACCACTTAATATGTTCTTTCCTGAATGGAAAAAAAGCTAATATTGGATCAAAAAGGTACTTGGTTGAGATGAAAGTAAGAGAACAAGAATAACCTGTCATATTTTGCATGGTCCGAAATTGAATATCTGATGCCTCTGATGATGCTTTAGAGTTTTAAAGGAGGTTTTTGTTTGTTTAATAAAGTGGGGGCTCATGCCAAGAGAGTTTTCACTGAAGTTCTTATGGAAATCCACAACAGAGCTTTACCTAGAACCCAAGAGCTGTGATTCTCGGTTCTGAGAATTTTCCACTAGATCATAAGGCCCCCTAAAGGAAACAGTGTGATTTGGGGAGGAAAGAATCATCTTCTGTAATGAAGGCACCATTAAGCTGACATAGTAACAAAGGAATCCATCTCAGACTTGGAATTCTGCACATGTTTCTTGGGACAAAATGGCCTTAAACAGCACCCAGTGGATTGAGTCGGGAAGCATGAGATGACAACATGCAGTCCCTTCTGGGCATGTCCTTTAGCCCTGAGCAATTCAGCCTTACCTCCCACCCACATCAATCACTATTAAGTCCCTGTGTTTTCTTCCCCACTGCGCCTTAGGAGAGAGGATGTCAGTGCCATTTAGTACAGTGAGATTTTCCCAAAATGCTTCTCCAGACCCTTCTTTGGATGCTGGAAAGACATTCTACTCCATTAACTGGAGACTGGTAGTGCCCTTTCCTGTGTTGCATCAGATGGGCATTCCTGGCTGACTAATGAGTGGGGTGGAGGTGGGCTTGGCATTTTGTCTTCTAGAGAAACAACCAGGAAGATGAGTAATGTCGTTCTTAATTCCAGTCTTAGGCCCCTTTCCTGTCTTCATTTCAGCCCTTCCTCCTCCTTTATTTCTTCTTCCTGCTCTCTCTTCTTTGGGGTGTCTCTCTCTTTCCCTTCCCTTCTCTCCCTGTCCTCTTTGTCGTAGACACACATGCTCACTCACAATTTTACCCATCCATGAACTGGGATCTTTAATGAGGACTGTCACCAAATATCTTCTCGTAATAGCAGAAAATGTCTGGTACCCAAATTGCAGAGATGTGGTAGAGGAGACCAAATTCATATCCTGATGCCACCATGAACTAACTTGGTGACTCTGGATATATACTCTAGTCTCTGTGTGTCTGGTTTTGCATATATAAATCTAGAATGATAATAATACCAATCTTGTCAGGTTGCTGAATGATCAAATTATATATATATGTATATATCAAGGAAGTGTTTAGCATGAGGTCTGCTGCATTAAAAGCTTTCAAGGAACATTGGTTTTATTAAACCATTTTTAAGGTTGAAGTATAGTTAATTTACAATGTTGTATTAGTTTCAGGTGTACCGCAAAGTGATTCAGTTATATATATACACATACATATGTGTATGTATTCTTTTTCAGACTCTTTTCCATTATAGGTTATTATAAGGTATTCACTATGCTACACTTCATGGGAAATAGATGGGGAAACAGTGGAAACAGTGTCAGACTTTATTTTGGGGGGCTACAAAATTTTCTAAAACCAGCTTGAACATCAGGGAGTTCACGGTTCACATATTGCTGAAGCCTGGCTTGGAGAATTTTGAGCATTACTTTACTAGCGTGTGAGATGAGTGCAATTGTGCAGTAGTTTGAGCATTCTTTGGCATTGCCTTTCTTTGGGATTGGGATGAAAACTGACCTTTTCCAGTCCTGTGGCCACTGCTGAGTTTTCCAAATTTGCTGGCATATTGAGTGCAGCACTTTCACAGCATCATCTTCCAGGATTTGAAACAGCTCAACAGGAATTCCATCACTTCCACTAGCTTTGTTCTTAATGATGCTTTCTAAGACCCACTTGACTTCACATTCCAAGATGTCTGGCTCTAGATGAGTGATCACATCCTCATGATTATCTGGGTCATGAAGATCTTTTCTGTACAGTTCTTTTGTGTATTCTCGCCACCTAACTATCAGTCACCCTCTATTGAACAGTCACTTAGCACCGCATTCAGTGCTCCGCATACATTCTCACTTAGTGCTTCACACAGCTGTCTACAGTAGGCACCAGGTAAGGAGACCAAGGCTCAAAAAAGCCTCAATTAAGCCAGTCAAGTTAAGAAAGCCTAAGTACAGGATCCCAAAGCTCATATGTCAGTAGAGAAAATTGTAGGTTGCAGTTTCACCTCTTCCAGGTCACGAGCTGTGTTAGTTTAAGTGATCTGATGTAGCCTCAGTTCCATAGTCAATAAAACAGGCATAATAATACCATCTTTCCAGTTTTGGTGGGTGGTTGTCGTTGTTCAGTTGCTAAGCCATGTGTGACTCTTTGCGACTCCATGGACTGCAGCACGCCAGGGTTCCCTGTCCTTCTCTATTTTCCTGAGTTTGCTGAAACTCATGCCCATTGAGATTCCAGCCAATCATCTCATCCTCTTTCGCCCTCTTCTTCTCCTGTCTTCAGTCTTGCCCAGCATCGGCATCTTTTCCATTGAGTCGGCTCTTCACATCAGGTGGCCAAATTATCGGAGCTTAGGTGTTTCAAATTGTGCAAAGTACTTAACATGTTACGTGGAACACGGTAGACATTAAGTCCAGGCCTTTTTTTTTTTTTTTTAATAACTAGTTTTTCATTCTGAAGGATTTCAATTTGGATACATGAATTTGACTTTAAAAACTGAACCCACCTTCAAATTTGAATTATTGCCTAACTAGATCCATGAAACTGGAAATGGAGAAATAACACACAATTCTAGCAATATCAATGTTATTATTTTCATTTTTTTCCTGATGCTGTCAGGTTGTTATTTGTGCTGTTTCTTAGAATAATAGAATTTATTCAGGCAATTTATCCTTAATACCAGTGATATAAATGGGACTATGCAGAGCTTATATATCATGTTAATAATGTCTGGTTCATCCTTTCTCTCTCTCTCTCTCTCTCTTTACAAATGGAGACATTGATTTCCCACCCTGTCCTGTCTTTTATTGCATTTTCTGCATCGAGGTCATCTCTCTTTTTCACCTACAGTGAATTCCAAAAGCTGAAATGGTGTTTAATACCATCCTGCTTATATATCATGTTAATAATGTCTGGTTCATCCTTTCTCTCTCTCTCTCTCTCTCTTTACAAATGGAGACATTGATTTCCCACCCTGTCCTGTCTTTTATTGCATTTTCTGCATCGAGGTCATCTCTCTTTTTCACCTACACTGAATTCCAAAAGCTGAAATGGTGTTTAATACCATCCAACAACATTTTTAAAGCATCAGTTTTGTGCTTTCTCTGGTACTGTGTGTATTGGAGTAGAGAAAAAGAGAAGAAAAAAGGCATTTACCCAGGTATAAATTAAATCCATTGTTTATAAACATATCTGGTTATAAACATATCACAGCTACAGAACCTTATATTGGGAGCTTCTGAAATAGTTTTGATTAAATGCATATGTGTTTAAAGATGTGTTGAAATTTTGAATGTATTTGTTTAGAATTAGTGTTTTTTATTTTAACGGTTTTGGGCTTATCCTGTTACATCATCTATTTTGGGAATCTTCTTTGTTAGGAATTCTTTAAAAGTACCAATTTAGTCTACTTAGTAAGTTGTAGGTTTGTTCTGATTTTTCTTAATTCCATCATGCTAAAATCTAAGTGGGTTGTACCTTTCTAGAAATTTATACTTGGTTTAGAGTTTCTGATTTGTTGGTGTGTAATTATTCATACTGTTGCCAAGTCGCTTCAGTCATGTCTGACTCTGTACAACCCCATCCCTGGGATTCTCCAGGCAAGAACACTGGAGTGGGTTGTCATTTCCTTCTCCATTGCCGACAAGTGAAAGTGAAGTCACTCAGTCATATCCGACTCTTCGAGACCCCATGGACTGCAGCCCACCAGGCTCCTCCATCCATTGGATTTTCCAGGCAAGAGTACTGGAGTGGGATGCCATTACTAGCTTCTAATAATTGCTTTTATTTTGAAAAGATTGAAAGAGAATATGTGGACACTATTCATGGTCTCATTTCTTCTTACTCCCTACTCTCTCTCTCTCTCTCTGGGAAACCTCCTTTAATCTTTGTCTTTAAGCTCCAAATATCTTTATGGCTCCTCCAAATATTAATTCTAGTGGGCTTACCTGCTGGCTCAAACAGGTAAAGAATCCTCCTACAATGCAGGAGACGCAGGACATGATCCTTGGATCAGGAAGATCCCCTGGAGGAGGGCATGGCAGCCCATCCAATATTCTTGCTTGGGGAATCCCATGGACAGAGGAGCCTAGTGGGCTACAGTCCATGGGATAACAAAGAGTTGGACACTTTAGAGCATCTGAGCACACACACACAAATATTAATTCTAGTACCAAATGTTTCTTCTGAACTTGAGACTCATATTTCTTCATACCTATCTCCAGTTACTCCCTGACCATGAATTGTCCATGGATATCTCTCATTCATTATGTCTGAAGTTGAAATGAAAACCCTCATCCCACCTACCGTACCCCAGTCTGTCTTGGCTCTGCCATCTTGCAAATCATATATGTATTCCAATCACCCATGTTCTGCAGGCCAGCACCGTTCACTCTGTCATCCCAGCCCTGCTGCTGCTGCTAAGTCGCTTCAGTTGTGTCTGACTCTGTGAAACCCCAGAGACAGCAGCCCACCAGGCTCCCCCATCCCTGGGATTCTCCAGGCAAGAACACTGGAGTGGGTTGCCATTTCCTTCTCCAATGCATGACAGTGAAAAGTGAAAGTGAAGTTGCTCAGTCGTGTCCAACTCCTAGCAACCCCGTGGACTGCAGCCCACCAGGCTCCTCCGTCCATGGGATTTGCCAGGCAAGAGAACTGGAGTGGGTTGCCATTGCCTTCTCCAATCCCAGCCCTACCTGAGCACAATTCATTACCAATTCCTGTCAGTAACTTCTGTATGATTTCTTGAACTCAGCCTGGCTTATGTATATCCTGCAGGGACAAACACCCAATAACAGTGGGGAGAGAATCTATTTACTTGATGCTGGATGATTTGTGGGACAAGAAACTACCACACTGATTTTCACTGGGCTTCCAGACAGATGTTCGGGGCGGGTGAACACCAAGACAAGGACATGGACTCTACAGAAGCGGGGATAAAACTATTTGGAGTAGATAGAGGAATTATGGAGTCTTGATGACAAGCTAGATTAAAAGGAACAATTTGTAGATAGGAACAATCTCCAGACCTGTTCAGGATATTACAAGTTTTGTCTGTGCCTTTGTGAATGAAGCCCAGGAGAGATCTTATTTGAGAAAAATGAAGAGAGAGCCTCTTTTAAGAGGTAGAAATAGTGGTTGAGTAGTGGGTTGACTTTGCGGGGCTGTGTAACCTTGAGCATGTCCGTTAACCTCTATGGGGTTTATCTTCTGAAAATAGGGGATTGGAATTAGCTCATTTCTAACATTTCAAGCTTTTGAATAGTAAGAGTTTTATGACTGTGAACCCGGGAGAAAAGTGTAACCGTTAAAAATTGGTGATGATGGATTCAAGGAAGAACTGTGTTGAATTATCTTTGGAACTAAAGTGTACCCTTGCTGAAATATAGAATAATAATGAGTCTAGTATTAATATAGTCTGGCTTAAGTATAATACTAATATAAACAAAATTATATTGAGAGAAAATGATGTTTATAGAGTACACCACTAAGATGAACTCCAGAAAAGAGAAACTAAACCTTATCTAAATAGTCCCCCCCAACCATTGCCACCTTTTTTTTCTTTTTAACACTATCACTATATTTTTCAGGCTGGCAGATGAATCTCAAAATTTGCTTCTGATGGCATTTTTTTCCTCTCCTTGATAGATTTTCTTTTTTTTTTCTTTTCACTTATGAAAAGCAAACACATCACGTGTTTTCTCTTCTGAGGCAAAGAAATATAACAACAAAAGTTTCTGTGCTCAATTTCAGTTTCTTATTGAAAAAAGCATAATATAAATGAAAAATATTCATTTACTGTTTTGCACCAAGTTTTATCATGGATCTCTTCCTTGGGAGTAAATAGTCCTTAAAACAAGCTAAATGCACATCCTTAATAATTTAAAGTCAGAAAACCAGTCATGTGTAAAATAGGTGTGTGTTCACATAATTGACTACAGTATTTTGCTACATGGTTAAATGCATGATTTCCCCTAATAGAATGCCATTGTGGTCTACATCACATTTTCTAGTTCATAAAAGTCAAATGAGCTGTGACCAGAGTCTCCCAAACTTAATGGAAAGTTCATTTTGTGACTTCTGAGCTTAAATTGTGTCTTTCTAGGCTGAATCAATAGATTTAAAGCACGTTAATGGATCACATCACCAAAAGGTCTAATCCTGAGTGACTGAAATGGTAGATCTAATTCAGATTTATTGCTCTTCTAGCACGTTGGACCAAAAGGTCTTTAATCTCTGTAATAATATAATAGGTGTAAATTAACTAAATAATACTCACCTGATGGAGATCATTTACATTGGCTACTTATTTGCCTGGCACTGTGCATCTCAAACTTTTGTGGGGAGATATGTGGGTTGGGTGGGTTTAATCTGTGGAAACCAGCCAAGAAGTAAAACTGTATGTCAGTGAAGACTTGGGGTCTCAGTGTACTTTTTTTTTTTTCTTGTATGGGATGCTTGCTGGCACAAATTTATATCTCGCTCTGCTAGCACCCTTAGCCACAGCTCCCTATCAGCAGGTTATCAAGGCTAGAACAAAAGCACATAAGTTATGTCCTGGACTGTGCAAACAGTCTTGAGTACAGCCATAAACTATAGCTGGAATGTCCACCGACACCCAGCCATCCCGGGTGTTTGACCTTGGACAAACAGCCTGGGTTGATGGGCACGGCCAGGCCCAGAGATGGCACCACTCGGAAAATACAAATGAAGGTGTTCAGAGGTGCTGGCACTGAGCTTCTGTGAGGACACCCTCTGAAGGGAAGCCAAATTGTTTCTGTTATCTCAGGGAACACCTTGATGTTGGAAGGCAGTGAAGGAGCAGGAGGCCGCCTCATATTTCTAGAAAGATAAATACACTATATTTATATTAGAGCTGCTGCATCAAGAATAGCAGACCCCTCCCTAATGACGATAAGGCAGGTGGTCTTTCTGTGTTCCTTTGCTGAAACCCTTTGCTCCAATGTTTTCCCTGTGTGCCCCTAAAGACTGCAATTTTAAGAGACTGAAATGTAGTTAAGTCCACCTGATCAGAGAGAAAGGAAAAACAATCAAATGGTGTTGATGCTGCCTACCCTTTCTCTCCTTGAGAACACGTACCATCAGTTTTCCTATAACATGACATCTGTGTTCCTAAATCACTGCACTGTGCAAAAGTCTCGCAGTAAAAACCACAGGGCTTATGGGGAGAATGGGACCATGGGTAACTTCATCAGTGACACAAAACGTACACACACCAGCAGTGGTAGTTTTATATGTGTTAAGTGAGTCACTCAGTGTCTGCCTCTTTGCAACCCCCTGGACTGTAGCCCACCAGGCTCCTCTGTCCATGGGATTTCCCAGGCAAGAATAGTGGAGCGGGTTGCAATGCCCTTCTCCAGGGAATCTTCTTGACCCAGGGATCAAACCTGCATCTCTTATGTCTCCTGCATTGGCAGGCGAGTTCTTTACCACTGGTGCCACCTGGGAAGCCACATAAATGCTACAATAAATGTGACGTTTCACCTTGAAGAAGACGCGATGTTTTCTGAGTAAGTGAGCATCAGAGGGGGTGCAGTTGATGAGCTGTTGTGAAGTGATGGAAGCAGAGAGTTATCTGAAATTGGCTGGAAAGTTATTGTGCCAGATGTAAATGAGTTGTGACTCATAGCACAGGCTGTGAACTGGGGTGGCACGCCTCGTTCACGGTGTGTGCTTGCGTGTGTGTGTGTGTGTGTGTGTATTTCCGGCTGGGTAGACTTTTCTGTGTTAACCTAGTGTCTTTTGCAGATGAAACCAAGCATGAGCAAATGTGAAATCCAAGTTATGCTCCAGTTGTTCCCAGCTCTGTCTCTGTGCTGGAATGCATGTGTGTTTTCAGAAGGAACATTGTAATAGAACTGACTGTCAGAGGGACCGTGGGATGGGAGGTAAATACTGGGGGTTCAGTTCTCTGTTGTGAACATCCCAGAGGAGCTCATGTGACCAAGAATACTTACGATTCCCCATGACCTTAAATGCAAGTCAACCGCTTCCTCTTGTGCTCCATTGAATGAAAAAGAGTATGTCCTGGGTTGTGAGAAAAACATAGCTGTGTCCCATCATTAAGTAATTTCCAGTGTGGCCCTTCCCAAACAGAGATATATTTTCGATTCCTCTGGACATTATTTTTTTTTTTTGGCTATGCAGAATGAGAGATCTCAGTTTTCTGACCGGTGATCGAACCTTGCTTCCACTGTAGTCTTAACCACTGAGCCACCAGGGAAGTACCTTCATTGTGCACTTTCGCTTTAGACATTCATGGGAACCTAACTTTCACGTGAGGTGTGTCTCAGTAGTGTCTTGCCTCATTTGTTGTTCAGTTGCTAAGTGGTGTCTGAGTCTTTGTGACCCCATGGATTGCTGCATGCCAGGCTTCCCTGTCCTTCATTATTTCCTGGAGTTTGCTCAAACTCATGTCCACTGAGGTTGTGATGATATCCAACCATCTCATCCTCTGTTGTCCTGTTCTCCTCCTGCCCTCAGTCTTTCCAATGAGTCTTTTCCAATGAGTCAGGGCCTTTTCCAAAGAGCCAGCTCTTCGCATCAGGTGGCCAAAGTATTGGAGCTTCAGTTTCAGCATCAGTCCTTTCAATGAATATTCAGTGTTGATTTCCTTTAGGATTAACTTGTTTGCTTTAGGATCTTGCCTAATGCATTAATATATATCCCTGATGTAAATTTATTCCAACACTCAAACATTGTCTAGGGATTTTGGATAGCTCTGAGAGATCCGCCTTGTGATTGGATCATTTATTGTCATTCCTGTTGACTTGGGATTTTCATGTCAGCCTTAAAGGAGTCTTGAGGTTATTCGGCTCATCTTGCTTATTTTGTAAAAGAAGACACTGAGTTAGAGGGGGAAAGTGTGCTTCTCAAGAACTTCTCAAGTTATAGGCAATTTCACAAATAAGTCAGGATGCAGCTTTAGAGCTTTCTTAAGGAAATGTCTAACCGTATTCCTGTTGGATTGGTGCTTTTTTCACTTGTATTATTGGTTGTACCTGATTCAAGAGTGCAAATGTGCAGAAAAGTCATATTGACACTCAGCATGGAATCAGCTCTGCTATTACGTCATGGATCTCTGGTAGGCCAGCACCCAAAATGACATAAAGAATTTTAGTTGTTACCATTATTTTTTTTAATCCAGCCAGTTGCTTGTTCCTTACGGTCTCTAAACCCTCCTGGTAGACATGGAGGGAAAGCCCAAGGATCCCTCTTACTGCTATTCTTTAATTTTGTTTTCTTAATGGCTTCACTAGGTCTTAGTTTTGGTGTGTGAGGCCTTCTCTCTGGTGGTAGCACGTGGGCTCTGGTTGTGGTGTGCTGTCAGACTTAGTAGCTAAACCTAGGCTGCATTAGTATCCTGGAATGTATGTCCTAAGGGACCAGAAGGTGCCACGTGTCACCACCAGGGGGAGCCATTCAGTGGCCAGGATACTCCAGTGAGGCCTTTGAGGTGAAAGGCACAGCTAGCCGCTGTCCCACAGGGAGGTGGCATCTCTGGGATCTTTGGCCCTGAGTTTACACTTGGGCCTGGACCACCCCCTACCCCACCTCCTGGGTCCAGAGGGCAGCCCCGCAAGTAGCCTGTTCCCCCAGCCTATAGAGGTGTCGGCACATTTCCAATGAAACTGGGTTAAACAACTTCAGTGAAGATGCTCTCACTACAATCCTAGGAAGGGATGAAGCTGGTAAGTGGCTCCCCCTTCAGCCCTTAGCTCTATAGTGCTCCCATCATGTCCCCATTAGCCAGTTGCAGCTCAGTACTTGACTACAGGATGGCCACCCACCAGACCCTGGTACCAAGGGGCACACCTCCCCCAACTGAGTTCTCCAACCCACTGTCCCCAGGAAGGACAACAGGGTCAGAGTTCAAGATCCTCCCCTCTGGAGAAAGCCTAAAGAAACCAAAACAGAAAAATCAGGCCTGAGACAGCTTTGTTAGAACAACTCAGCAAAATAAAATTCCGGTTTATTGTTGGACAACATTGTTTCACACATACATCAAACAGGCCAAAAAAATAAATGGCTGTAGTGTGTGTCTTTCTGGTTGTGGTATGCGAGGGCTTCTCTCTCATTTTAGCCTGTGGGCTCGCTGGTTGTGGTGTCTGAGGGCTTCTCTCTGGTTGTGGTGTGCTAGCTCAGCAGTTGTAGCGCGTGGCTCTCTGGTTCTGGTGTGCGAGGGCTTCTCCCTTGTTTTAGTGCATGGGTCTCTGGTTGTGGTGTGCGAGGGCTTCTCTCTGGTTGTGGTGTGCTGGCTCAGCGGCTGTAATGCGTGTCTTTCTGGTTGTGGTGTGCTGGTCAGCCATTGTAGTGCATGGGTTCTCTAGGGGTTCTCTAGTTGTGGTGTGCGAGGGCTTCTCTCTGGTTGTGGTGTGCTGGCTCAGCGGCTGTAGCACGTGGGCTCTCCGGTTGTGGTGTGCTGGTTCAGTGGTTGTAGCGCGTGACTCACTGGTTGTGGTGTGCGAGGGCTTCTCTCTCATTTTATTTATTTATTTTTTAAATAAAATTCCGGTTTATTGTTGGACAGCATTGTTTCACACATACATCAAACAGGCCAAAAAAATAAACAGCAACTTCATAGACAAAAGAGGAAAAAAAAGGAAACCTTTTATCTTTGGCCTTTTTAACCATCTCATACAAACCAACTACTTATAGTACAGCTAAGTACATACACAAAAAAAGTTACTGGAATGCTCAGAATAAGATTTTGTTGTTGTTGTTGTTGTTTTTGCTTTTTTTACAAGTTTTTTTTTTCTCCTTTGAGATTATAATGAACATGGTCATACCACAAGTAAAGTCAAGAGTAGGACAGAGAACGCTCTGAAGGCTGGTTTGGTCATCCGAGATTATTAAAAATGGCTGACCCCTAACAATATGTACAAAAATATAAAATGTAAATTAAAAATACATACTTTAAGAAAAAAAGCAGGGCCTTGGAAGTTTTGGTTCTTTCTTTTTTCCTCCCCTGTTGCAAATTCACGTTGTGGTTTTGGTTGGGTGGTGGAGAGTGCTGTCATCTGTGGGTGGCGCTGCCCGCCAGGGGCGGGCGGGTGGTACTCTCTACTCGAAGGTGACCACGTTTAGATTCTGAGGCGGGAAGTGGAGGGTGAATAGGTCATGGCGGCCTTTTTTTTTTTTAAGTTTAACTTTTCCTTTTTTGCTGTCTAGTCATCCTCATCAGTCTTCTGCTTCTTGGTATCCACATCGTCATCCTCATCTTCAGCTGCCCGTTTGCCCATAGCTGCCTTGGCCTCCTCATCTTCATCTCCATTTTCTTCCTCACCATCACCTTCCTCTTCCTCCTCCTCTTCCTCCCCACCTTCCTCCTCTTCTTCGTCTACCTCGTTGTTGGCCTCCTGCTCCCCATTTTCCTCATTAGCGTTCCCATTCGCAGGTGCCTCTCTCTCATTCTCTGCCTCCTCCACAACTTCCTTCTTCTCCTTTAAGTCCTTGGTGGTGATCTCGGAGCTGGTGTGGGTTCTCTAGTTGTGGTGTGCGAGGGCTTCTCTCTCGTTTTAGCGTGTGGGCTCTCTAGTTGTGGTGTGTGAAGGCTTCTCTCTGGTTGTGGTGTGCTGGCTCAGCAGTTGTAGCGTGTGGCTCTCTGGTTGTGGTGTGCTGGCTCAGCGGCTGTAGCACGTGTCTTTCTGGTTGTAGTGTGCTGGCTTAGTGGCTGTAGCGTGTGGGCTCTCTGGTTGTGGTGTTCTGGCTCAGCAGGTGTAGCATGTAGGCTCTCTAGTTGTGCTGTGTGAGGGCTTCTCTCTGGTTGTGGTGTGCTCACTCAGCAGTTGTAGCACGTGGCTCTCTGGTTGTGGTGTGCTGGCTCAGTGGCTGTAGCGTGTGTCTTTCTGGTTGCGGTGTGCTGGCTCAGCGGTTATAGCGTGTGGCTCTCTGATTGTGATGTGCTGGCTCAGCGGTTGTAGCGCGTGGGTTCTCTGGTTGTGGTGTGTGAGGGCTTCTCTCTGGTTGTGGTGTGCTGGCTCAGTGGCTGTAGCACATGGGTTCTCTAGTTGTGGTGTGCGAGGACTTTTCTCTTGTTTTAGTGCATGGCTCTCTGGTTGTGATGTGCTGGCTCAGCGTCTGTAGAGCATGGCTCTCTGGTTGTGGTGTGCTGGTTCAGTGGCTGTAGTGCGTGGTTCTGTAGTTGTGGTGTGCGAGGGCTTCTCTCTCACATTAGCGCGTGGGCTCTCTAGTTGCGGTGTAAGAGGGCTTCTCTCTGGCTGTGGTGTGCTGGCTCAGCAGTTGTAGTGCGTGGCTCTCTGGTTGTGGTGTCCTGGCTCAGCGGCTGTAGCGCATGGTCTCTCTGGTTGTGGTCTGTGAGGGCTTCTCTCTGGTTGTGGTGTGCTGGCTCAGCGGTTGTAGCGCGTGGGCTCTCTAGTTGTCGTGTGTGAGGGCTTATCTCTGGTTGTGGTGTGCTGGCTCGGTGGTTGTAGCACGGGGGTTCTCTGGTTGTGGTATGCGAGGGCTTCTCTCTCGTTTTAGCACGTGGCTCGCTGGTTGTGGTGTGCTGGCTCAGCGGTTGTAGCATGTGGGCTCTCTGGTTGTGGTGTGCTGGCTCAGCGGCTGTAGCACATGGGTTCTGTAGTTGTGGTGTGCGAGGACTTCTCTCTCGTTTTAGTGCACGGCTCTCTGGTTGTGGTGTGTTGGCTCAACGGTTGTAGCACGCGGCTCTCTGGTTGTGGTGTGCGAGAGCTTCTCTCTCGTTTTAGCACGTGGGCTCTCTAGTTGTGGTGTGTGAGGGCTTCTCTCTGGTTGTGGTGTGCTGGCTCAGCGGCTGTAGCACGTGGGTTCTGTAGTTGTGGTGTGCGAGGACTTCTCTCTCGTTTTAGCGCATGGCTCTCTGGCTGTGGTGTGTGAGGGCTTATCTCTGGTTGTGGTGTGGTGGCTCAGCGGTTGTAGCACGTGGGCTCTCTAGTTGTGGTGTGTGAGGGCTTATCCCTGGTTGTGGTGTGCTGGCTTGGTGGTTGTAGCACGGGGGTTCTCTGGTTGTGGTATGCGAGGGCTTCTCTCTCGTTTTAGTGCATGGTTTGCTGGTTGTGGTGTGCTGGCTCAGCAGCTGTAGCGCGTGGTCTCTCTGGTTGTGGTGTGTGAAGCCTTCTCTCTGGTTGTGGTGTGCTGGCTCAGTGGCTGTAGTGCCTGGGTTTAGTTGCTCCTCTGCGTGTGGGGTATTATTTTCCTCAGCCCAGGGTTTGAACCTGTGTCCCCTGTGTTTGAAGGCAGATTCTTAAGGAGTGGACCATCAAGGAAACCCCTTTCCTATTATTTCTAATGTTGGTGATATTCAACTCCCCACCCAAAGTACCTACCTGATTTTCCACCAGTTCCTCCTAAAAGACAGTTTTTAAAGCTTTAATTTCTCCAGTCATATCATCAGGAAACTGAGGGTTCAGAATGTGATCTTTGGGCTGTCATTTTGGAATCCATGCTGTGACCAGGTGAACATCGGCCCATCTGACTCCCTGTTCAGATAAATTACAGAAAACATTAGGGAGATAATGTCTCGGGGGAATGTACATTTGTCCTGGCTTATTCTGGAAGTTCTAGAAACTTCAGAATTCATTAGGCACTTAAAAGAAAAATCTAGTAAGTAAAAGTAGCAACATATATCCAACCACCTCTAAAAAGAAAAAGCCACTGTTTAATTGAAATTTGAACAAGTACTCTATGGGGGCATTTGAATCTAAGCATAAAAGTGTGAGCAGCATAGTACTGGGGAGGGGAGCATATGGTATTTGAGAGCAGTCTGTAGGCATATCTTTAATGTCCTTAAAATGAGCCATTTATTGGGGAAAGAAAAGGTGATCAAGTTCAGATATTTAGAATGTCTATTTTAGGATGGACTTCCCTGGTGACTCAGATGGTAAAGAACATGCCTGCAATGCAGAAGATCCGGGTTTGATCCCTGAATTGGGAAGTTTACCCTAGGGAGTGGCAACCCACTCCAGTATTCTTGCCTGGAGAAGTCCATGGCCAGAGAAGCCTACAGTCCATGGGGGTCAAAAAGAGTCAGACACGACTAAACGACTAAGAGACACATACAGGGTGTATATGATATCAATGGATTGATTTCTTTATATTGTTTTTAATTGAGTTGACTGTCTTTTGTCAGTGCATTTTGTGTGTTTGCACACACGTGTGTGTTTTTCATAAACCCTTGGCTTTCCACCAAGAGGGCATTCCAAAAGAAAGAGATGAAAGAAAAAAATGCATAAATGCACAACTCATGATTAAGTTTTGACCCCATAGATTGTTAACCTTCAAAGCTAACTCTGCAGTAGCACAATATTATTAGCAATAAAAGGAATTTGCTTTGCCCTTTTTAAAATTACCATAAACCGATTGACTGAGACAGAATGATGTTAATATTTAAGAAGTAGGACACTAGATTCTATTATCTCACAAGCTCTGTCACCAGGCCCTCTCTGTAGTCCTGTTATCTAATTATTGGGCTTAAATTGCATTAGTGTGCTAGCAATTTGTCTACCACTGGAAAAGTAATTGACATTTGGGTTACTGCTTCATATTTGGGAGACTTGCTAGCTAGTTCCGAAGAGCCCTCCTCTGTCAGGGCAGATTAGCTAATGTTGCCCAGAAGAAAGAGAAGCTCTGTGTTTTAAAGGTAGGCTGCCTCTGTAGCTGGTTGCAATTTGGTATTAAAATTTCAGCTCTGCATCAAAGCTGATAAGTCACCTGAGATGAAATTGAACAAGGTTGTCGTGACAAAGTAATTAATGGCATTTTTTGACTTTCAGATGACTTTAGGGGAAGCACACTTACTCCGTTCGTCTGCTTCGGCTGTTTATAAATATGTATGCACATTTACAAAACATCTTTAACTGTTGTCAGATGTTTTTGCGGACTCCAGATTTATGGTTCCCCTGAATTAAATAGCACCAGGTACCCTTGGCATACAGTTGTGATCTGGCATTGACGGGAGAGGCAGTGACTTTTCGTAATATTTCAGTCATATTGCTTCTCCTGACACTGCAGATCATGGGTCGGCTGTTCTGTGTGTGTGTGTGTCTCTCTCTCTTTTTTTTCTCATTTTCTTTGTGTAAAAATGGAAACTAGTGTGCTTTGGTTATCCTGTTTCTAGACTTTTTGCTGCCTACCAGTTTGGGTTTAAGAGGACAGTGATGAGTGTTAAAAAATATTCTGCAGTTATCTTTGAAGACAGGCCTAAGCCATCATCCTGGCCTTTGACCACGTGACAGACATACGTGGAATCAACAGATTATTTGTTGCCTGTAGCCAATTCACCTGCGAATAGCAGGCTTCTGCCACAGGCATTGAGGGTACTGTCTGGGGCAACCTAAACAATGGAAAGTGGAACAGCCAGCCACTCAGCCATAAAGAGGAATGGAATTGGGTCATCTGTAGTGATGTGGATGAAGCTAGAGTCTGTCATGCAAAATGAAGTAAATCAGAAAGAGAAAAAGAAATACATATTAACACAGGTATGTGAAATCTAGAAAAATGGTCCTGATGAGCTTCTTTGCAGCGCAGGAATAGAGATGGAAGAATAGAGAACCAGCTTAGGGACCTGGTGGGGAAGCAGAGGGTGGGACAGATTGAGAGAGTAGCATTGATGTCTATTCACTGAAAGTGTTGTTCACTCAGTCGTGTCCAATTCTTTGTGCTCCCATGGACTGTCCATGGAATTTTCCAGGCAAGAATACTGGAGTGGGTAGCTATTCCCTCCTCCAGGGGATCTTCCTGACTCAGGGATGAGACCCGGGTCTCCTGTAGTGCAGGGAGATTCTGTACTGTTTGAGCCACCAGGGAAGCCCCTTATATGCACTACCGTGTGTAAAATAGCCAGCTAGTCAGAAGCTGCTGTTTAACACACGGAGCTCAACTCAGTGCTCTGGGATGAGTTGGAGGGGTGGGAGAGAGGCTTCAGAGGGAGGGGATGTTTATATACATATAGCTGATTCATGATGTCGTACAGCAGAAATGAACACAGCATTGTAAATCAGTTATACTCCAGATAAAAATAAGTAAATTTTAAAAGAACAAAGGAAAATTGAAGATGAATCTTGAGAATATGCAGACATTGACCAAGTTGGTATTTATCTTTGAAGGCTTGGATCAGATCCACCTTGGGGCACTTCCTGCTTGGCACCTCCACCTCCTCTTTGCCCCTTTCTGCTGGCTCCTTTTACTCCAGCCCCACTGGCTCCCGTGTAGTTCCTGAGCAAGCCAAGCTCTTTCCCATGGTTTGCCAGGACAATGGGCAAGCTGCTGCTCCTCCCTGGTCATCTCCTTCCTGCACCCATTGCCAAGCTAGTCCTCTTTAACAGATCTGTGAAAATGTTACTCTTCAAAAGGTCCTTCCCTATGACCTCCTGCTCTGACCTGATTTTTCTTCATCTCAGCTTGATTACTGCTTTCTTCATTCTTGTTAGAATGCATGCTGTTTTATGTACTCATTTTCATTCTTTTTCTTCCTCTGCTTTCCTCACTAGAACAAGGGAACTTGGGGCTGAGGGGAGTGGGGGTCGGGCGCAGAGGTATTATCTGTCTTACTCTCTGATTTACCTCCAGGAGTTGACAATATTACATACTCACTATGTTTTGGAATGTATTCTTAAACCTTCCCTCAATTTCAGTCTTTCTCTCTCTCTCTCTCTCTCTCTCTCTCTCTCTATATATATATATATATATATATATATATTAGTTGACTTTTTATTTTGAGATCATTTAGGGATTCACAAGAAGCTGCAAAGTTAATGCAGGGGTTGCCACATACTCATCACCCAGATTTTTCCAATGGTAATGTTTTAAGTAAGTACAGTGCAATGTTAATTTCAATTCAAGGTACAATTTATATTCCATAATATGAGCTCATTCTGGGGTATATTTTGATGAATTTTGTCCAACAAATCCACGCAAGTAAAGGCTACCATGAGCTTTGAAGCTAACAGAGATTTCAGTGGCCAAGTCTCATTCATTTAACATATTCCCTGGTGGCTCAGATGGTGAAGTAGTCCTTCCAATGAATATTCAGGACTGATTTCCTTTAGGATGGACTGGTTGATCTCCTTGTAGTCCAAGGAACTCTCAAGAGTCTTCTCCAACACCACAGTTCAAAAGTATCAAGTCTTCGGTGCTCAGCTTTCTTTACAGTCCAACTCTCACATCCATTACTATTCTTCTTTGCGGATGGGGTGCCATGCCTTGAGGCATACAGGATCTTAATTCCCTGACCAGGTATCAAACCTGTGACCCTTGCAGTGGGAATGCAGAGTCCTAACCACTAGACAGCCAGGGAAGTTCCTATCTACTTTATATATAGCAGTGTATATACATGTTAATCTGAGCATTGTGTATTATCACTAATAGAAACCATTTTCACTGGACTCCATTCCATAAGATGCAGGATCAAAGCTATTATTCACCAGAGAAAAGCAATCTTTAAACAGCATATCCTACCTGAATGCAGGCATTGGAGTTAATAGCCAGGAAAAGTTCCATTCAGTGTTGACTATGGGATATTTGGAATATTTACATTTGTTCCTTGAGGAAATGTATGATTAGAGCCATATAAAAAAGTTACCCCCTTACGGTTCATCTCTAACTTGCTAAGGGTTTCAGTGTTAATGAATCCTGTTGGTGAGGCTGTGTGTCCACCCCACCTGTTCACCTTTTCTTAGAAAACCTCATTCAGGCTTCAGTGTATCTCCCAATAGATCAACGGTCTATTGATTGCCACTCATCGGCAACAGCTGATTGGACTGAGGAGACACATGAATGGGGCTGGCCAATCAGACTAGCTCTTCGTGGAAGTTGAGAATTTTGACACAGAACGATGTCCTCTTTTTTCATAGAGGTTTTGTTGAGAAGGATATTAGGAAGTGAGCTCTAGGAAGTTTAGGATTAAGATTAGGGAGATTAAGCTTGTTGTTTTGTTGGGTTTCTTCTTCTTTTTTCAATGTCTCCTCTCTATTTGCTTTTGTTTAAGTGAAGTTGCCTCCAAGACTGTGACCTCTGTCTCCTGGTCTGTTTCCTCCTAACTATCAGTTCAGTTCAGTTCAGTCGCTCAGTCGTGTCCGACTCTTTGTGACCCCATGAATCGCAGCACGCCAGGCCTCCCTATCCATCACCATCTCCCGGAGTTCACTAAGACTCATGTCATCGAGTCCATGATGCCATCCAGCCATCTCATCCTCGGTCGTCCTCTTCTCCTCCTGCCCCCCAATCCCTCCCAGCATCAGAGTCTTTTCCAATGAGTCAACTCTTCACATGAGGTGGCCAAAGTACTGGAGTTTCAGCTTTAGCATCATTCCTTCCAAAGAAATCCCNTAGTCAGAAGCTGCTGTTTAACACACGGAGCTCAACTCAGTGCTCTGGGATGAGTTGGAGGGGTGGGAGAGAGGCTTCAGAGGGAGGGGATGTTTATATACATATAGCTGATTCATGATGTCGTACAGCAGAAATGAACACAGCATTGTAAATCAGTTATACTCCAGATAAAAATAAGTAAATTTTAAAAGAACAAAGGAAAATTGAAGATGAATCTTGAGAATATGCAGACATTGACCAAGTTGGTATTTATCTTTGAAGGCTTGGATCAGATCCACCTTGGGGCACTTCCTGCTTGGCACCTCCACCTCCTCTTTGCCCCTTTCTGCTGGCTCCTTTTACTCCAGCCCCACTGGCTCCCGTGTAGTTCCTGAGCAAGCCAAGCTCTTTCCCATGGTTTGCCAGGACAATGGGCAAGCTGCTGCTCCTCCCTGGTCATCTCCTTCCTGCACCCATTGCCAAGCTAGTCCTCTTTAACAGATCTGTGAAAATGTTACTCTTCAAAAGGTCCTTCCCTATGACCTCCTGCTCTGACCTGATTTTTCTTCATCTCAGCTTGATTACTGCTTTCTTCATTCTTGTTAGAATGCATGCTGTTTTATGTACTCATTTTCATTCTTTTTCTTCCTCTGCTTTCCTCACTAGAACAAGGGAACTTGGGGCTGAGGGGAGTGGGGGTCGGGCGCAGAGGTATTATCTGTCTTACTCTCTGATTTACCTCCAGGAGTTGACAATATTACATACTCACTATGTTTTGGAATGTATTCTTAAACCTTCCCTCAATTTCAGTCTTTCTCTCTCTCTCTCTCTCTCTCTCTCTCTCTCTATATATATATATATATATATATATATATTAGTTGACTTTTTATTTTGAGATCATTTAGGGATTCACAAGAAGCTGCAAAGTTAATGCAGGGGTTGCCACATACTCATCACCCAGATTTTTCCAATGGTAATGTTTTAAGTAAGTACAGTGCAATGTTAATTTCAATTCAAGGTACAATTTATATTCCATAATATGAGCTCATTCTGGGGTATATTTTGATGAATTTTGTCCAACAAATCCACGCAAGTAAAGGCTACCATGAGCTTTGAAGCTAACAGAGATTTCAGTGGCCAAGTCTCATTCATTTAACATATTCCCTGGTGGCTCAGATGGTGAAGAATCCACCTGCAATGCAGGAGATGTGAGTTCGATTACTTGGAGAAGATCCCCTGAAGAAGGGAGTGGCTATCCACTCCAGTATTCTCTCCTGGTGAATTCCATGGACAGAAGAGCCTGGCTGGCTATAGTTCATTGGGTCTCAAAGAGTTGGACACAGCTGAGCAACTAACACTTTCAGTTTGTCATTTTGTATTGTATAAAGGGAAAATTTTCTCTCCCCTACCCCAATGTTCCCTTCAAGAATAACATACATTTTTAAGCACATGGTCTTGTTTTTTTTTTTTTTTTTTTTTTTTATCCGTAGTACAGGTGAGCACATTTAAAAAATATAGTTAACTCTTCTAATAGTGAATTGAAATGTCATCAAAGAACTACTTTTTCTAAGTGGGTGCATTTGCTTAGAAAAGATTAGAAGGTACACAGCTCTGCCTCAAGTTCTGTTTGTAGATGCTTGGAAGTTTTCCCAAGACACATTTTAACTATGGCTCAGCACACACCTGCCACACAGGCTTCTGGCTCGAGGTGCCCGTGACAGTCATCAACGTTAACCCTGCCGTTGATGGATTATTGAATATCCTCACCTTTTCCCTTCAGCCTTCTAATGCTGTTAGTGGCTCCTGTGGTTCAGTGGAGCATTTTGCATAAGGCACACTTTATCTTTCATCTCCCGAGAAATGGCAGTTAATGCAATCTATAGAAAGCCATAAATGAGGCTGATAAAATTATCTAGCAGCCGAAAGGTTGCTGCACTCATTTATCTCTGCATAATTCGGAAGCTAAATGACAAGATTAGGGAGAGGCAATCCATTTGACAGGAGATGTTACCTGGAAGGATGAAAATCAAGGTTTTTGTGTTTTTGACTTTTTTTCCTCTTTTTTTTTTTTTTCTGGAGGAGTTAGTTAAGAGAGGATGGAGGAAAAAAAGATGGTTCAAGGTGATTCAAGTTTCTAAAATTGTTCTCTTGGGGTGAAAGCATCCTTAAGAAGTAGAATGCCATATATTGACATAATTATTTCCCTCATTGAACCAGACTGCTCTGCACATTGGATTATAGATTATAGAAACATGACAATGAGATGATGTTTGAAAACCTGAGTCTGAATTCTTAGTTCACTTCATAATATTTTTTCTTCACCTTAGAGGAATTGTATAGTTATTAATCTCTCATTGAGTAATATGTATATTGGAAGTGCAATGATTTCTTTAGTTTCAGCTCACAGAAACTAAATAATAGATAATAACATATAATGTATAATAATATCTGGGTCTTGCCTCGTAGCTCAGTCAGTAAAGAATCTGTCTGCAGTGCAGGAGACCTGGGTTTGATTCCTGCGTCGAGAAGATCCCCTGGAGAAGGAAATGGCAACCACTGCAGTATTCTTGCCTGGAGTATCCCATGGACAGAGGAGCCTGGTGGGCTACAGTCCATGGGGTTGCAAAGAGTGGGACACAACTTAGCAACTAAACCACCAAACCACCATAATAATATTTAACATTCTTTCTCAGAATTCACAAAGTCTCCCTGCTCTGTGGACCCTTGAGGCATGCCTGATATTCCCCCGGTTCTGTGTGCTTCCTTCACATCAGTAGGGACCCTTGCTTGCTTGCAAAGAAACATTAGCAAGGAGTTAAAAAATGCAAATCGCTCCCAGACTTCCCATCAGTAGGTCTGTTTTCTTAGTTTGAACTGCTGTCTCATCTAGAATGTGTACCTTTCTGGGTTTTTTTAATTTTTTTTTTTTTTTTTAATATGTGGACTATTTTAAAGTCTGTATTGAATGTGGTACAATACTGCTTTTGTTTAATGTTTTGGTTTTTTTGACTGTGGGGCATGTGGGATCTTTGCTCCCTGACCAAGGGTCAAACCCTCACCCGCTGCATTGGAAGGCGAAGTCTTAACCACTGGACCACCAAGGGAGTCTTGTAATGCTTGTTCCGTTCTGAGATGAGAGGGAAGGCAATGGAAGCCATTTGCAGATATTATTGAGCTTTGAGAACTCAGAGCATGTAGGTGTATAGGACGCATCCACCTGTACTGAGGTCCTGACCTTCCACTGCCCGAAGGCTCAACCCACTTCGCTACTGAGATCTTCCCAACTATCAAGCAAGCTGGGAGTGGAAGCGAGGAGCAAGGCAGTGGATGATTCATTATTCTCAACCCAACGATGTTTCAGGTCCTTCCAGCTGAGACGGGTGTTCTAGCTGCTCATCTGATAGCGGGGCGGAGGGAGTCTGTGGACACCTGGTGTGGCAACTCAGCGCTCCGTTCGTGGTTTTAAATTTATTTTTTATTCAAGTATAGCTGAATTACAGTGTTGTGTTAATTGCTGCTGTAGATCAGAGTGACACAGTTATACACAATATATGTTCTGTTTCATATTCCACTGTGGTTTCTCACCGGACAGTGAACGTGGTTTGAGCAACACGGTAGGGCCTTGTAGTTGGCCCATCCCATGCATAATCCTTTACATCTGCTGGTGGCAAACTCCCAATCCATCCCACGCCTACCCGCTCTCCCCGCTGACAACTGCAGCCTGTTCTCTATGCCCGTGGGTCTGTTTCTGTCTCCTGGGTCGGCCCATCTGTGTCACTAGCTCCCACATATAAGTGCTATCATATGGTCTTTGCCTTTCAGTTTCTGGCTTACTTCACTGAGTAGGATACTCTCTAGCCTCATGTACTCCAGTTCTTATTAGCTCCATCTCCTAATTCTTTTTTGGAATAATTTTTTCAGTGTATTTCAATATGCAAAGCAAACAAATTCCTCTCATATTATAAAAACCTATAAAAATTTATTCATAGCTCTAGTCCGTGTTTTTTAATAGTCACGAAATGGCTTTCCCAATAACTTTGCAGAAATAGACAGCCCCAAAGAATTGACTGGGGAAGCCAAGTATGAATTTCCTGAGAAGCAGAGATTTGAACAATCATTTGAAACACTAGGCATTTTCCAAAATAGTAAAATATTCAGTACTGAAACTTCAAATTCCAACAGTGCTATAATCTCCCTCCAACAATAGTAGTTAAATATCAGTATTACTACTTTAGATAAATAATGAAGATGGAACCATCTGGTGCAAATTGGTTATATGTTAAACACTTGAAATTGAAAAACTGAAAGTTCTGAAAATAAATATATCTCTAGTAAATCCTTAGAAATCTGGCTAGAGATATCTTCCTAAATATGACTATTAGTACAGGAATCTCCAAAACTAAATTTTAAAGTTTTGATAAATGTTTTATTTGTGAATTTTCAAATATATACAAAAGTCAACAGAAGAATATACAGATCTGCATATTCAACAATTATCAATTCATGATCAATGCTGTTTGATTTCTAGCCCTTGCTCTCTGTCCACCCAATTTCATTTTGAAGCAAACTCAGACTCATACCATACCATTTATAAATATTTCAGTGTATATTTGATTTACAGTATTGTGTTAGTTTCATGTATATGACAAAGTGATTCAGTTTACATACACATTCTTTTTCAGATTCTTTTCCATTATAGTTTATTGTAAGATATTGTATATAGTTTCCTGTGCTACACAGTAGGACCTTGTTGTTAATCTATTTTATATGTCATAGTGTGAATCTGCTAACCCCAAGATGATAATTTATATCACCTAATTCTTGCTTGGTCCTTACTGATTCATATTTACACTCCTCCCATCAGAGCCAGCACAGCTGCTGTTCTTGATGGCAAGAACTCATGTATCTGTCCCTTTGATTTTTTTTTTTTTTTAAAACAATGTATACATTATTAAAATTTGTTTTCCTTCTCCAGAGAGAAATGCTGCAAAGTCAGAAATTTTAGAAAGGTCTAATAATAATCTTCGATTCTTAATCATGAAGGCACAAACTTTTTCAACCCCAGATCATCCTCAAGCTAAGTGTTGCAGAGAATGGGAAATACCTTTTTCTGCTACCTTTCTAAGTTCTCAGATGTCCCAGTAGACAGACTAACAAGAGACAAGCATTTTGATATATTGAATAGTAAGTTTCTTGTGGCTTTTAAGCCTTCATAAGGAAATGAAGACCCTGAGGCATGGATACACCTGAGTGTTTTTACATTAGGTTTGAAGGAGGATGGAAAGTCAAGGACAGATGTATTGGGAGCTGAGTGCTGTAAACTGAGGGGAACCCAGCCTGTTCTCGTAGATTCCTCTCTGTGTCCCTTTGTCTTTGGAGGAAAGGCGGCTTCTTCCCTTGGAATTTGGGAGGGCATCTCTCATGGGAGAGTCTGATGACCTGGTTCAGGAGAAGGCCAGGAAGTCTTTTCTGTTCATTCTTGTGTGTGCGTTGGTCGCTTGGACATGTTCGACTCTTTGCAAACTGTGTAGCCCATCAGGCTTCTCTGTCCGTGGCACTCTCCATGCGAGAATACTCAAGAAGGGTAGCCATTTCCTTCTCCAGTGGATCTTCCTGACTTAGGGATTGAACCCGTGTCTCTTGCTTTGCAGGCAGATTCTTTACAGCCTGAGCCACCAGGGATGCCACACCATTTCTTAAATTCCTTTGTGCCAATGTGCCATATATTTGGGGCAGCCTGTTGTGAACCCTATCATTGTGTGGCTGCTCCAGTGGGACTGGGTCAGCCCCATAGTGTCACCTTCTCATAGGATAACACAAAGCCTACTTTTTTTTTTTTCCTTTCAGGAAGTTTTGTATTCCAGCTCCACAGCTGAGATCGGTACTGCTGCAGGATAGAGGGAACCAAGCAGTGGTGGTGGGGAGGGACAATCACTGCTTTGGTTTTGACCCTGAAAAACACGTAGCTGACACCAGGGTAAACCTTGACAGCATAGTAAAAAGAGACAACCCTTTGCTGACAAAGGTCCATAAAATGAAAGCGATGGTTTTTCCAGTAGTCATGTATGCATGTGAGAGTTGGACCCTAAAGAAGGCTGAGAGCTAGCTGAAGAACTGATGCTTTCAAACTGTGGTGCTGGAGAAGACTCTTGAGAGTCCTGTGGATAGCAAGGGGACCAAACCAGTCACTCAAGGAAATCAACCCTGCTTGTTCATTGGAAGGACTAATGCTGAAACTCCCATTCTTTGGCCACGTGATACAAGGAGTTGACTCATTGGAAAAGACCCTGATGCTGGGAAAGAGTGAAGGCAGAAGGAGAAGGGTTGGCAGAAGATGAGATGGTTAGGCAGCAACCCCAACTCACTGGACATGAATTTGAGGCAGCTCTGGGAGATGGAGGGTGCCCTTCTGAAGTCCATGGGGTTGCGAAGAGTCGGACACGACTTAGCAACTAAACAACAACAAAACATGCTGTTTTGGCAGATCAAGGGAGATCCTAGACTCTTCCTTCAGGGAAGTGTCTGTGGCGTTGGCATACTCGGGGAACATTCCGAGTTCTGTTTCCATGGGATCGACGCTAGCAACGGGTGAGCGTCTATATTTGTTAGAAATGGTTTCAGCTGCAAGTGACATAAAACTTGAACCACAGTGACTGTAGCAATAGACTGATGTCGTTCTTTCTCAAAACAAGCTGACATAGGTGCAGATTTCCTGTCTTCCAGAATATATAGCAGGGTATGCATTCTAAAAATATGCAAGATACATACTACACAGTACTCAGAATTACACAGATATATAGAGGTGTCTGTGTGTGTATGCATTAAAAAAAAAAACAAACAAACTCACCACTATGATAACCAACTGATTTATTGGGTTTTTATAAGTGGAAATTTCTACACAGAAGACATTTTTAAACCATCCCCCCCCACTTCTCCGAAGAAGCATGTACTATATTTTCAAGCTGGGAAAAAAAAAAAGGCCAATAGTAAAGAAACTCCTCTGTTATTAATGGAGTATTAAAGAGCCACCTACTTAGAATAATCGTTTTACATAATGAAGCAGACCTGAAAGGCCTTTCCTGTTAAGAGTGAAATATGCTAATTTTATATTCACTGCTCTGGTCAACTGGAGGCAACCTCATGGGATGACCTTGCAGCCTTGTAAAAGGTTGGTCTCCTCTGATGAGTCAAAAAGGTACCTCATTTTGAACTGTAATCTTCCAAATGTAAGTCTGGTCACTGGCTGTAGTTTCTCTTTATTACTGTGTTTTTGCATTTAAAGACAGAAAACTGTGTATATTGGTTTTTCTCTTTTATTACGCAATGTGTCTTTTTGAGGGAGAGAGGATAGCTTAATCAGCTGTTTCTAAAAATTTTTATACACGAACTCCCAAACATGAACCTGTGGCAGATTCATGTCAATGTATGCCAAAACCAATAGAGTACTGTAAAGTAATAAATAAATAAATAAAAATAAAAAATTTTATATATAGTCTATTAACAATGTTGTGTTAGTTTCGGATGTACAGCAAAGTGATTCATGTATCTATTCTTTTTCAAATTCTTTTCCCATTTAGTTCATTACAGAATATTGAGCCTAGTTCCCCAGGCTGTATAGTAGGTCCTCGTGGGTCATCTACTTTAAATAACACTAGTGTGTGTCTGTTCATCCCAAGCTCTCAATTTATCCCTCCCCCCCCACCAACAGTTTTCCCCTCGGACAACCCTAAGTTTGCTATCTGAGTCTATTTCTGTTTTGAATATAAGCATATTATATTCAATAATAATAATAGTACTGTGTCATTATTTTTCAATGCTGCATATACATTATATAATTTGATATTTGACTTTCTCTGACTTCTTTCAGTTAGTGTGGTAATCTCCAGGTCCATCCATGTTGCTGCAAATGGCATTATTTCATTCTCTTTAATGGCTGAGTAGTATTTCATTGTGTATATATGTACCAAATCTTCTTTTTCCATTCATCTGTTCACAGACATGTAGGTTACTCTCATGTCTTGGCTGTCGTAAACAGCTAATCAGCACTCTCTTAAACCTTCAATCGTTTGTCTCTAGGTTTTCTGATAAAATGCTCTCAGGTACGTGTATTTTGATTGTATCGTCTTGGTGACGCCAGTGGATAAGTGAAATCTCTGAAGCTCCCCCCAACCCCAACCCTGTTTTGGCCACAGGGATCAGATTTACAGTCTACGTGGTCAACATCTTCCTAGGTAGCCACCCTAGCTGCACTTGAACTCCTGGTAGAACCTTTGGCCAATCTGGTATTTGAACACTGCTGGTGGTGATGGTACCAGACATTGCTGGGTGTGCTCCTGTTGTCAGTCATTGCTGTGGAGTTGTGTGTGTGTGTGTGTATGTTAGTTGCTCAGTCGTGTCCAACTCTGAGACCCCATGGACTGTAACCCACCAGGCTCCTCTGTCCATGGGAATTTCTCCAGGCAAGAATACTGGAGTGGGTAGCCATTCCCTTCTCCAGGGGATCCTCCCAACCCAGGGGTCGAATCTGGGTCTCTTGCTTTGCAGGCAGATTCTTTACCATCTGAGTCACTAGGGAAGCTGATCCAGTGGAGCTGTGTACATCATGACAATTGTCTATAACACATATCTAAACTGTGAACCTCAGGGACGATGGGCTATGCTTTCCTTTCAACTGGATGGATACAAGAAGTGATATCAGATGGTGGAATCCTTCACTTGTTAGTAGAGCTGGAACCATGGGAAGATGTTTGTGTGTCAGTCTCACTGATCCTGAGTTTTCCTTACACCTTTGCTGACTGTGTTAAACTTTTCCCACTCTGAGGCCAGAGCTTCCCAGCCTCAGCACTGTTGACATTTTGGGCTAGATGATTCTTTGTTAGTGGTCAGGGGAGCTAGGGGTGGAAGCAGTCCTGTGCATTAGAGGATCTTTAGCAGCTGCTGCTAAGTCACTTCAGTCGTGTCCGACTCTGTGCAACCCCATAGATGGCAGCCCACCAGGCTCCCCCGTCCCTGGGATTCTCCAGGCAAGAACACTGGAGTGGGTTGCCATTTCCTTCTCCAATGCATGACAGTGAAAAGTGAAAGTAAAGTCGCTCAGTCTTGTCCGACTCTTAGCGACCCCATGGACTGCAGCCCACCAGGCTCCTCTCTCCATGGGATTTTCCAGGCAAGAGTGTTGGAGTGGGTTGCCATTGCCTTCTCTGCTTTAGCAGCATACCTGCTCTTTACCCACTGGACGCTGCTGGCATCCATTCCCCTAGTTGTGATCATCCAGGTGTCTCTGGTTATTGCCAGCTGTCTCCTGGGAGGCTGAATCACCCGTGGAGGAGAATCATTACTCTAAGCATATGTTCCAGCCATCTCTCAGGCTCTTCACCACCCACTTCCTCACTTGTTAATTGTACAGCGCTAACCACGGTGGTGTCGTTTCTCAAGTGGACCGAGCTCCTCCTCGTCCTCAGATATTCCATGTCTCAGTGCTGTTTTCTCCTTCTCCCTCTCTTTCCTCTTCTGCACACCCCTGTCTCCACGGTTTATTCCTCCGAATCTTTTATAATGAGAATATGCATTAGCAATCTCCAAGAGTGTGAGACAAAGTGATAAATGATAGAGATGAAGTGATAGTGATTGAGTGAATCCTTTTCTAAATTTATTTACTTGACCATGAACTCTCTCCCAACCCTTACGCGTGAAGCATGAAGTTGTAAACAAACGATGGAAAACATTCCATTCCTTTCTTTCCTTAAAGATGCTATCTCCTCCTTAAAGTCTCCTTCTTGTCCTTCAACTGGAAGGTATTTTTTTTCCCTCCTCCTCCAGATTTTGCATAGCACACTTCTGTCCCTCCCTCCTTATGGACTGTTTATCCTGTCTGATGATCATGTGGGCACATCTCATTTTCCAGGAGCATACAAGCTCCTTGAAAGCAAGTGTCCTGCCTCATTCAAGCTGGCGTGCTTTCTTGCATGTAGAAACTGCTACATAAATATTCCAATCAACGACTGCCTGTACAACCCAAGATGAAGCCACTTGCTAAACTTCCTGTTATTGAGATTCATAAGGTGAGCACAGCAGGGTGAAAAGTAGGGACGATTCTCAATCTGTAAAACCAAAACATGAAGGGTTGAAGCATCTGGAAGGCAGAGATGACATCTTTCATGTGTTTATCTTCTCTCTGGGTCCCTGATAGGAACTAGGTGCAAGTGATCCCATTTGTTCGGAGAATAGATTCTAATGGACAGTTTCCACCTCCTCCAACCCCATCAGTGCCATCTTTTCATCTGAGGGGCTGTACCAGTCAAGAGTGTTTTCTGTTTTATTTATCTTAGTCTTTTTTTTGTTTTTCCCTGATAAACCTCTTCTAGGGATGTTCATGGGGGCTTCTCAGGTGGCTTAGTGGTAAAGAATCCACCTGCCATTGCAGGAGGTACAGATTTGATCCCTGGGTTGGGAACATCCTCTGGAGACGGAAATGTCAACCCACTCCAGTATTCTCACCTGGAGAATGCCATGGACAGAGGAGCCTGGAGGGATACAGTCCATGGGATTGCAAAAGAGTTGGACACAGCTTAGTTCATGGGAGCACGAAGAGTGGAACACGACTGAGAGACCTCACTTTCACTTTTCACTTTCATGCATTGGAGAAGGAAGTGGCAACCCGCTCCAATGTTCTTGCCTGGAGAATCCCAGGGACGGGGGAGCCTGGTGGGCTGCCGTCTATGGGGTCGCACAGAGTCGGATACGACTGAAGCGACTTAGCAGCCGCAGCAGCGACTGAACAACAACAGGGATGTTGTTGGGCTACATTTGCAAGCTTCTGAATGAGCCGAAGTCAAGTATTTGACAAATTCAAATAGTAACCAGACAGAACATTAGGAATTAACTATACTTCAATACAATAAATTTTGAAATATAGTAACTGGAATTTTATAACCTTGGCTTTTTATGGTCTTCTTCCAGCTTAAACAGCTACTCACTCCAGTTATAATCTCTGATCTAGCTTCTGTTTGTGCCTCTTTATCTCCTCAAGGCTCCTAGGTTGCTTGAAAATCAGAAAGCAGGCTCTCTCTTTCTCCTGCATAAATGCCTACGAATGATTTATATTTTTAAATGTGACTTTCCTTGAATGTTGACTTTCTGAAAACTTTCCCTCTTCCACTCTGTTTTATTTTTTCTCCCTTGGAAGCCCTTCTTTGATAACCAGCCTTGTTTCCTGTTCTTTCTACTTTCCTTCTGACTGATCACCTTTTGCCCACTTAAACGGAAGCCCTTTGGTGTCTGCTTGGAATTTTGGCAGTTCAAGTTCAAAAGAAAGCCCTCTTGAGGTAACCTGTACTGATATATCGTCATCTTAACACAAAGCTTTGCTGGATTAATGGGTTGGCGGGATATGTCTTTTTGCTTCAGTCATTTTCACCTCTGTGTTATGAGGGTAACATTCTGTCTATTCATTTGGGGGATTCTTTTTTTTTTTTTTTAAATAGAATCCTTCTGAATCTCGAAAAAAAAGTGTTATTTTATTGAATGTCCCACTTTCAGAGGTGTGTTGATGAACAAAAGTGTTGCCAAAGAGGTGTGAACTAGACCATTTCCTGTATTTGAGTATGCATGCCGTTTCCCTTATTTTGACTTTTCGGAAGTGGAGGAAGCACTTATAAAGTTGATGTTTCCCCTGTGCGGTCTCAGAACTGAGAAAATGTGCTCGTGAAACAGTTAAATATTAGAGTCAGCTAGGACTGAGCTGGTGGCTCCGTTGGTAAAGAATCCATCTTGCAGTGCAGGAGAGAGACTGGCTGCAGTGCACGAGATGCTGGTTTGATCCCTGAGCCGGGAAGGTCCCCTGAAGAAGGGCATGGCAGCCTGGTGCAGTATTCCTGTTGGGAAACCCCGTGGACAGAGAAGCCAGGCGGACTACAGGCCATGGGGTCTTAAAAGAGTCAGACACAACTTAGAGACTAACGCACCACCAGTTTTGAGGTGTTGCTGAAGAAATTATCAGGGAAATCAGGGGAGATGTGAGGAGCTGATTTGGGATTTGACTCCCCTCCCACATGCTTGCCTCCAAAACTACTGGGTACCGCTGAGTGTGGACGCAGACCCACCCTGTCACCAGACCTCACGTGCCTGTGAGCGAGGGCCGAGTGACCCGCTTCTTTCGGAGCGTGAAGTGTTTATTACATGAGCACCTGACAGATCTGCTGGGGGAATGCCTGAGTGAAAAGCTGCACCATCAGTGCTGAAAGAAACTGTGACCATAACCTGTTCTTCCTCTTGCAAGTGCAAGTAGTATGGGTCCAATATGTGCTATTTTTATCAGCTCATTTGTTGAACCCACACGCATTTTCAGTGGAATAATATTAACAGATGCCCACGGGAGTGAAGTTTAAAAATACAAATTATACAATCCATTTCACTCAATGATACCTCTCCCCACCTTGACAATTCAAATACACTAAGTTTTGACCCTGTATTATAGAGCCATGAGTGACCAATCTCTGCCTAATTTTCTGACCTTGTCATCTATGTCTTTTCCATTTACTCACACAGAGAAGATACTGGCCTTCCTTCTGTTTTTGCAGGATAATTCAGCCATTTCTGCCTCTTCATTCTTTCTTCTGGGTATATCAGTTCAGTTCAGTTCAGTTCAGTTGCTCAGTCATGTCTGACTCTTTGCGACCTCATGAATCGCAGCATGCCAGGCCTCCCTGTTCATCATCATCTCTCGGAGTTCACTCAGACTCACAACCATAGAGTCCGTGATGCCATCCAGCCATCTCATCCTCGGTCGTCCCCTTCTCCTCCTGCCCCCAATCCCTCCCAGCATCAGAGTCTTTTCCAATGAGTCAACACTTTGCATGAGGTGGCCAAAGTACTGGAGTTTCAGCTTTAGCATCATTCCTTCCAAAGAAATCCCAGCGTTGATCTTCTTCAGAATGGACTGGTTGGATCTCCTTGCAGTCCAAGGGACTCTCAAGAGTCTTCTCCAACACCACAGTTCAAAAGCATCAATTCTTTGGCGCTCAG
>SJYX01019280.1:240101-286721 GCA_006410675.1 Oreotragus oreotragus
CCAGACAGCCATTTTGCTTTTTTGCACTTCTTTTCCATGGAGATGGTCTTGATCCCTGTCTCCTGTACAATGTCATGAACCTCCGTCCATAGTTCATCAGGCACTCTGTCTATCAGATCTAGTCCCTTAAATCTATTTCTCATTTCCACTGTATAATCATAAGGGATTTGATTTAGGTCATACCTGAATGGTCTAGTGGTTTCCCTACTTTCTTCAATTTAAGTCTGAATTTGGCAATAAGGAGTTCACGATCTGAGCCACAGTCAGCTCCTGGTCTTGTTTTTGCTGACTGTATAGAGCTTCTTCATCTTTGGCTGCAAAGAATATAATCAATCTGATTTCGGTGTTGGCCATCTGGTGATGTCCATGTGTAGTGTCTTTTCTTATGTTGTTGGAAGAGGGTGTTTGCTATGACAAGTGGATTTTCTTGGCAAAGCTCTAGTAGACTTTGCCCTAGAAGGCCAAATTTGTTTGTTACTCCAGGTGTTTCTTGACTTCCTACTTTAGCATTCCAGTCCCTTATAATGAAAAGGACACGTTTTTTGGATGTTAGTTCTAAAAGGTCTTGTAGGTCTTCATAGAACTGTTCAACTTCAGCTTCTTCAGCATTACTGGTTGGAGCATAGAGTTGGATTTCTGTGATATTAAATGGTTTGCCTTGGAAATGAACAGAGATCATTCTGTCATTTTTGAGATTGCATCCAAGTACTGCATTTCAGACTCTTTTGTTGACCATGATGGCTATTCCATTTCTTCTAAGGGATTCCTGCTCGTAGTAGTAGATATAATGGTCATCTGAGTTAAATTCACCCATTCCAGTCCATTTTAGTTTGCTGATTCCTAGAATGTTGATGTTCACCCTTGCCATCTCCTGTTTGACCGCTTCCAATTTGCCTTGATTCATGAACCTAACATTCCAGGCTCCTATGCAATATTGCTCTTTACAGCATCGGACCTTGCGTCTATCACCAGTCACATCCACAACTGGGTATTGTTTTTGCTTTGGCCCCATGTCTTCATTCTTTCTGGAGTTATTTCTCCACTGGCCTCCAGTAGCATATTGGGCACCTACCAACCTGAGGAGTTCCTCTTTCAGTATCCTATCATTTTGCCTTTTCATACTGTTCATGGGATTCTCTGTATAAAATTGCTCTTCTGTTAGGGAGAATTATATTTTACTGTTTTTATTCTAAATAATATTCCAATGAACATTTTCCCCTTTATTTAAGATCCTTACTTCAGACTAGATTCCTAGACAAGCAATTTCAAGATCATGGAAAAGAGAATATTTTATGTGGCTCTTATATATATTTCCAACTTGCTTTTCATACCAATTTACAAAACCACCAGCAAAGGATATAATTACTGGTTTTTATATTTCCCAACCCACTGTGGCTATTATAATTACTTTAACATTTTGCTAATAGGAACTATTTCATTGCTGTTTGATTTGAATTCCTCTGATTATCAGTAAGGTTACTTGAATATACTAAATCTCTGGGTATGTTTTCTTAATGGAGATCTGCCTTGTGTTTTAAACAATTCAGCTGCTCAGATTGTACTTGGAGAGACACAACTTAAGGTTTCTTGCATCAAATAAAATGAAAACATGGGTGTGTGTTCCAAGATGGTTTATTATATAATCTCAGGGTCAGCCTGTGTACTAATGTGTCACCCCCAATTTTTCTGTTATTCACTAGTATGAGCTTAAATGGAATATATGAGAATTAATTTACTTCCCTTATTCTCTGTAATAATGGGAGTAGTGGTCATTTTGATGTTCCCTTTTGGCTTTCTGATAAGGAATTCCATGCATATGGTAACAAACTCAAGATGTACAAAAGAGTATATAGTGAAAGGCAAGGACTGACTTAAGATATACTGATATCAAGCAAGTTGCGTTCCAAACAGCAGACTGCACATCCTGATGGATATGGACGTTTTAGAGGTGAGAGATATTTCTTTTAAAAATACCAATGTGGAAGCTATAAAACAACTCTTCCAAGTTCTTTTTTTATATATAAGTTTATTTATTTTAATTGGAGGTTAATTACTTTGCAGTACTGTGTTGGTTTTGCCATACATCAGCCTGAATCCGCCACAGGGATACATGTGTTCCCCATCCTGAAACCCCCTCCCTCCTTCCTCCCCGCACTGGGTCTTCCAAGTTCTTGCTGCCCACACGCGGCAAAACTGCAAGTTACTGAGCTGAAATTTCCAACCTTCTCCTACTTCGTCTTCTATATAGGCTGAGAAGCCAGTATTTTTTCTACCCTCAACTCTCTTAAAACTTCCTGGAGACAAAAACGTGATGAAAAGGGTCGAACATTTCCTTTCCTCCTTCTCCCTGCCCAGAAGAGAGAAGTGATGACTGGAGCTATGGCAGTCATTTTCTGACCTTGAGGAAATGTGAAGGGAACCACAGGTACACCACCTCTGACACAGCAACCACCTTCCTCCAGATGAGATCTTCTGTAACTTGGTGCACGTAAGAATCACTTGAAAGCTTTCATTAGAGCACAGGTTGCTTGTCCTTAGCTCCAGAGATTCTTGTTTAGTAGGTCTGAGGTGGGATGTAAGACTTTGTGTTCCAATCAAAATTTCACACAGTGCTGATGCTTCTGGTCTATAGCCCACACTTGGAGAAGGAAGGTGCTAGACGTACATGAGAAAAATAAAGCCCTATTTTTCAAAGTCACTGCAACTGATGTTCCTTACACCCTGGGAAATAGTAAATGACTCACCTGCTAGGTCCAGTTATTCCTGCTTCATGTGCACCATTTACTCTGAAAAGAGATGTGAAGGTCAGCATAATGGCCTATACATTTAAGATGACAGCATTGGTCAGTGGACAAGAGTGATCAGGAGTCTTCTACTTCAGGGACTTCTCTGGTGGGCTTCTACTGGGGGGAGGGTGTGTGTGGATTTGATCCCCTAGTCAGAAAATTAGGATCCCATGTATGGCAAGGCCAAAAGCAAAGGAGTCTCCCACTCCAGAAAGGCTGGCCTGTCCCCAGTCTCCTCCACATGCCTTTTCCCTCCTGGGAAGTGATGAGCTGTGGGAGGCAGAAAGTGGAAGAGTTTCGAAGGGATCTTAAAAATGGAAGGGACAGGACACAACCCCATTGCCTGCTGTTGAGCTAGGGGAGTGTGGTTAAAAAAAAAAAAATAGTGCACTTGTTCTAAAAGCTTGGTACCAACAGCTACAGTTTGAGGTCCACAGGAACTCAGCCCACATCTCCTCTATCTCACCTCCTGGCTTGTCTTTGCAACAGACAGAGCTTGGCTGTGAAGCCCTTTCTCCAAGGATTAATTGAATCAAGATCAACCCTATCTGGAATGTACATTTAATACTTGGGGTGATGTCAGTAATATATGTAAGAGATTTTTATATTAGATAACTGCTCATTAAAAGTCAGTCTTTTCCTCCAGGGTGTTAAAATAGAAAGTATTCACCTTTTGCAAATGAGGATAGTGAAATTTACTTTAACTGATGCTACAATGAAAACTGGAAGAAAGGGAATTGCTCACAATACAATATAACTCCACCAAATTTGCATAATTTAGGCATAAAATGTAATACCCTGCTCACACTCTTTTGTCTTGAATGAAATTGGTTTTCAAGTAATGTGTGGGGAATCATAACCAGCTTTAGCAAAATGGATAATGTCAGAAAGCGAAAGTTCCTATTAGCCTAAGAGGCATCGCCGGGTATGAATCCAGGATACTGCATTTCTGATCAAGTTTGTCTTGTGATTTTATGCGAAGGACTTTGAGGAATTAACTGAAACACAAGGGCCATGCTCTTTGGATATTTTATGGAGTAATTAACCATTTGAGATCTTAATACAATCTTTTTCTGAAATTCTTAGAATCATTGGGTGATCGTTATACTGAGGATGTTAAAAATGACTTAAATTCCTGTCAGTTCTTCTTTCCAAAGAGTGCAAAAGTCTTCATGTAATGTAGTATTTCAGAGAAATTCTCAGTAATGTAGACGGAAGTTTCTGAGGTATTTTCTACTAAACATACTAAAACTGAGATTCAGAAAGGAATGCATCTCCCAAGGTCATCTGTGTGTGCGTCCTAAGTTGCTTCAGTGGTGTCCAACTCTTTGTGACCCTGTGGACTAGCCCACCAGGCTCCTCTGTCCATGGGATTCTCCAGGCAAGAATACTGGAGTGGGCTGCCTTGCTCTCTTCGAGGGGATCTTCCCGACCCAGGAATTGAACCCCTGTCTCCTGCATTGGCAGGCAGGTTCTTTACCACTGACCCACATGGGAAGCCTTCCTTTCATCTGCCCCGCTTTCAACTGTCTAAAGAATGACTCACTAAGAGTGCTAGCCTCCAAGAGCATTTTCTTCATTAACCTCTTAAGTGCTTTGTGTAAGGTGAAATGTTATCATTTTCTATTCACTTGTCAGCTGTGAGTCTTCACCTTCACCTTTCTTATCTTTAATGTGGGAATGAGATAATCCTTCCCAGATTTCAACAACTGAAAGAGTAATATGATATTATTATTGTCTCCTGTGCCTGTCTGTTGTGGACATTCTTAGTTTTGAACCCCAACCCTCCTCATACCGGTGTCAATCCAGATACCCTGAAGGCTCTCTTAAAACATAGCCCCAGAGCTTTTCATATTTCTTTTTCTTTGTTCATTTATTTGGTGGTGCTGTGTCTTAGTTGTGGCTCATGGGATCTTTGCTCTTCACCGTGGCATCTTTAGTTGTTTCGTGTGGGTTCTTGTCCCCTGACCAGGGATGGAACCCGGGCCCCTGCATTGGGAGCTCAGAGTCTTAGCCACTGGACCACCAGGAAAGTCCCAGCCCCAAAACTTTTGGAAATTTGAATTTTCCAAATATTCTCAGGTGATGCTGACAGTGCTGGTCTAGGGACCACATTTTGAGAACCATTGTTCTCCCCATGGACATTCTCCAACTTTCTGCTTTGGTTGGGTATGGGAATGTTTCTGTTTAAGACAAAACAACAGTGACAAACTTTGGTTTCCCAGGATGTTTTGTAGTTGGAGGTGGCCATGGAACCAATGGTTCATAAGTGAAGTCTGCAGGTTGGGGTTGTTGTTTAGTTGCTCCGACATGTCCAACTCTTTGCGACCCCATGCACTGTAGCCCACCAGGCTCCTCTGCCCATGAAATTCTCCAGGCAAGAATACTGAAGTGGGTTGCCGTTTCCTTCTCCAGGAAAGTCTGCCGGAAGCTTTACCAAGCTGGTGCGAGCCTCCTTGCCACCTCCCTTCCTCCTTCATGCTTTTTCTTGCCTGGAAGGAGTATTTATTCAGAAAATGGAGCAGCCATCTCATGGCCTTGAAGCAAGAGACCACTTTGGGTAGGGGCATGGGAATATTAAAGAATCAGTTCTTTTAAGAGTAGCTGCAGGAGCCACTTCCAAAGGCCTGTGTGTCTTCTGACACAGAATAGCTGCGTGGTTACCAATTGTAACAGTCCTTCACCAATGTGATTGTCATGCATGCACACAAACCTTTTGGACTGTCTGCGTAATACAAGCAGAGGTAAAGTGATTGGCATTTATTTTAAACGATGTATACATCTTTGCCCCACAGCTCTTCCAGGGCATGGGGAGATGTGACATGCACAATAGATGCCTCTTTGGCCCATCCTTGTGACAGGCCGGGTTATGCTGAAGCGTCAGCCTCTGAGAGGTAGTTGAGATAAATGACATCTCCTTACCTTTTACCCCAGAGACCACAGTGTCATTCTCTAGTCTGAGAGGCCATTTGTAAGGCTCACGGAGTTGCCTTAGCTGCTAAACAGAGAACAAAAATCAAAAGCTAAGCTCTTTCTCCAAGGAAAAGACAGGGCCTTGGATAGTCTCCACGCTCTCCTGTGATTCTAAAATGCTTTCTTGGCTCAGACAGTAAAGAACCCGCCTGCAATGCAGGAGACCCAGGTTCAATCCCTGGGTTGGGAAGATCCCCTGGAGAAGGCAATTCAGTATTGTTGCCTGGAGAATTCCATGGACAGAGGAGCCTGGAGGGCTGCAGTCCTTGGGGTCGCAAAGAGTCGCACGTGACTGAGTGACTAACGCTTGGATGGTCTCCATGTTTTCCAGTGATTCCAGAACAGTTAGGATGCATGCGCTGCAGACACCCCAGCTCTCCTGGTGCTGGCCTTTAAGGTCTTCCCTCCATCTTGTTTGCCCTTCATGTATTGTCTCATCGTCTCCACCCTACCTTTCGCTCTGTGTGTCTGGAGATAAGACCAAGGGGACGGACAGCTCCTTCTGGTGCTTGTAAGGGTTAAGTCACACGGACAAGAATGGATTTTGCTTTATGAGCAGCTCATAAAAAGAGATAAGTTGTTATTTGCTTTTTATGCATGTCTGAAAATGGAGCGTGAGCTAATCGTACTCTTCTGTAGAAGAGCCAGAAGAAATTTAGTATGTATATGAATTTAATGCAAAATATGAACCCAAATGTAAATATTGGTTTCCTTCCAGATTTTCAAGACTTCATGGGAAAAAAACCACCAGAAAGATTTTCTTTACTTGTAATTATTATGCTGAGGGAAAACATCCTTCCAGTGCTGAAAAAATGGATAGCTTTAATTATAGAATATGTCCATTTTAAAGCTGGTGGTCTTTAAATTAAAAGTGGAAAATTTTCATTGGATTGAATATTGCCTGTAGCCTATTGCATGTTTTGGAGTATTATTTGATCGTATGAATATGATCTGAAACGTTGTTTTAAAGAAAAACAAAAGACATGATTCTCCTTTTGTAGTTTAACACAACAAAAATTTCCCCTCTATTCAGTGTGCACTTGACTATGAATCTCCTTTTAAGTCAAGATTACATGTATATGATGGAAATAATACTAGGAAATTATAGATAATAATAAATATATTTTACCTTATCCACTCCACAAAAGACTTTATAATGGTGTTCAAATAGCTTTTCCCTTTGCAAAAACAAAATGCTAGGAGCATTGAGGAGATAAACTCAATGAATTAGTGATTGAAACGAATCTTTTTAACCTTTAAAAATTAACAATAGTCACTGATACCTATTGAACACTCTCTAGGTACCTGGTACTTTATGTATATTAACTTGTTTAATAATTATAACAGTGTCAGAAAAATACTCTTATTATTTTCACTCTACGGATGAGGGAATTGAGGCTTAAACAAATGGACTTGATTACACTGTCATTTGGTGGAAAGCTCAGAACTGAAGCTCAGGCTACCGCAGTCTAGAACTTTTCTTCTTAACCTGAAGGTGAAAGTGTTAGTCACTCAGCCATGTCCAATGTTTTGCGACCCCATGGACTGTAGCCCTCCAGGCTCCTCTGTCCACGGGATTCTCCGGACAAGAACACTGGAGTGGGTAGCCATTTCCCTTCTCCAAGGAACCTTCCCAACCCAGGGATTGAACCTGGGTCTCCTGCATTTGCAGGCAGATTCTTTACTGTCTGAGCCGCTGGGGAAGCCCTTTACCACGTTCCACTAGCTAGCAGAAGTGGGTGAAAGCTTAGGGAGGTCTGATGGTTAGTGTTTACTTTCTTTACTTAAACAATCAAAAGGGACTTTAATCTGCTTGATGGAGCAAATATCTTAGGTGCTACCACAAGGGAAGGACTGCACACCTGAGTCCCCTCTTCTGGCAGGTGTTACCCAAGGATATCCCTCAATGTGAACATGAATAGGACAAAGAGAACAAAAACATGAGGGTGAGCTCCTTCTAGAAAGCGCAGTGTTTATCATTCATTTGCTGACGTGGTCCTGTGCTGACCTCCATCCGATGTTGGTGGAGGATAAGCAGAGGTGGTGCTCTGACATCCTGGAGCATGCAGTCCAGGGAGGAGGAATAGTGAACTCGTAAAACTAGTGAATAGCTATACGAGCTACCACTCATAGTCCATGGTGACCATAACATAGAGTATTAAGACAGAAACCGGTGAGTGGGGCATCTCTTTAGATACGTGGGTGTGGAAGGATATTTTGGAATAGTAGTAATTAAAATTGAAATGTGAGTCTTGGGAAGGCTGCAGAAAAGGTGGAGCAGGTTTGCAAATGGAGATGTGGTGTGGTAGGGTGGGGTAGGGTGTGTGTGGGGGTGTGTTGTGGAAATATGAAGTTGTAATTGGCGGTTTCTGTGCTCAAACTCATTGATGAGACTCCTCTATGGCTCTTCTCATTTCCTTAAATGGAATTCTTAGCAGAGCCCATAAACGTGGAAGGAATTCTGCCCAGGTGCTCTACAAAGACGAGGGGGGGTACCTGTTACAGGTGTAGTTTAAGAGGACTAGATTGGGATTAAGATTTGACTTCTCCTCTTGGCTTTGAGGGTTTACCCTCGTGGCTCAGCTAGTAAAGAATCCACCTGCACTGCAGGAGACCTAGGTTCAATCCCTGGGTTGGGAAGATCCCAACTGTATAGTCCATGGGGTCACAAAGAGTCGGACTTGAGTTTCCCTAGTGGCTCAGATGGTAAAGAGTCTGCCTGCAATGCAGGATTTGATCTCTGGGTCAGGAAGATCCCCTAGAGAAGGGAATGGCTCCCCCTACTCCAGTATTCTTGCCTGGAGAATTCCATAGACAGAGGCGGGCGACAGTCCACGGGGTCTGTTGTTTCCGACTCAACTGAGCGACTCACACTTTCACTTTTTTCACTTGGCTTGACTCTTGTTCACTGTGTGTCCTTGGAGGGCACTCCACCCACCAGAATTTCTTTGCTTTGTCTTTAAACCTGGATCACAGTGAAATCAATTCAAATTGGTGGGTAAGTAGTTTGAGGCCACCTGTGATCTCTGCAGGCTGGAATTCTGCAATCAATTGGGGATGGCGTCCCTGGGCTTAGAATGAGACACTAGTGTGGTGAGTGTTGTGTATCTGGCAGTCTCTGATAGCCTTCCCGTTTTCCATCACGATGTTTTCTGTGGATTTGACTGCTAATTGGAAAAATTGTGTAGCTTTCCAGTTTTCTGTTCTGATTTTTAAACCCACAGCCATGATTGAAAACAGTCAAGGAGGGGACTAAATACATCGAAACAATACCCTGCTCACTTGCTTCAGAGGGATCAAACAAAGCAAGTCATGCACAGAGGGAAGTGGATTTATACGTCCCTCATTTGTAATATTATTTGTGTGATTAATGTGCAAAGACCAATATTTCCTGAAATTTGTAATTTGCCCTATTCCTTCGTGAGCTTTGTGTTTCCCAGAATAATCATGCTGATCCATTGCCTTAAAAATGTATTGAATGCCTAAGAGCTCATTTAGCAAGGGAGCAGTGTAATTGGACACAGTGGGGAAACAGCGGAGAAGCGGTTTGCTTCCCAAGGAGAGGAGAATGTGGTGAGAGTACCGGCCGGATGGAATGTCACACCGGGAGGGACCTCATCTCTGTTTGGTGTCGCTGAACAGAATGTGCAAAGGCTATTTATGGACTTAGGGCTGGACGACAGCAGCTCATTCTCAGATGAGCGGAGGTCTCCCCTGGATTATAAAATGTTTGTTCTTTTGAATGATGGGACCAAAGGGGGAGTCGAACATTTTAGCTCCCCCCTAAAACACAATAGCTTTCTGGCAATCCTGATCATTTTACCACTGGATTTCATCTTCATGAAATTTTGGTGTACATGTGTGTGACCGTTTCTACCCACTTGGCCACTTAAGTAGCCATTTTAAAAACATCTCTATCGAGGGCTTCCCTGCTGGCTCAGTGGTAAAGAATCCACCTGCCAATTCAGGAGACAGGGTTTGGCCCCTGAGCGGGGTAGATCCCACATGCCGCAGAGCAACAAAGCCAGGGCACCACAACTATTGAGCCTGTGCGCTAGAGCCTGGGAGCCACAACTACCGAAGCCTTCCAGCCCCAGAGCCCTTGCTCCGCAACAAGAGAAGCCCCGGACATGAGACGCTTAAGCACTGCAACTAGAGTAGACCCCGCTTGTTGGCTAGAGAAAAGCCCATGCAGTCACCAAGACCCAGCACAGCCAAGAGTAAGATTATATACATAGATATAAAAATCTCTGTCTTACCTTTGAGACTGGCTGTCTCGTTATGCAGGCATCCAGAAAAGCATTCCTATAACCTCAGCTTTAGAAGCTGGAACAAAAGGAGGGAGATCAGAGTCCTCAGGTCGAAACCCATTTGAGGTTCACCCTCTGTGATGTATCCACGTGCCTTTGTGCTTCTGTGTTTCCCTCCGTCCTGTGCTCTCTCCTTTCCCAAAATAATTTCTTAATGCAGTGGCTTCGGGGTCTTGTTCAGAGTCGCTTCTACCTGGATTGGTATGGAGCAGCTGAGACCGGTCAACCTGTTAGATGCTAATAACCGTGGGGTAGGACTTCCGCATATTCATCACTGACAGGGAATGAGGCTTTGGAAAATCTCAGTTCGATCTGGGCATCCATGATGCACAAACCCAGGGGGCACCATGTCTGTTGAATTCTACAGGGCTTGCTTGGCATGTGCAGGGACCTGATCTAGACCTGCCAGGGAAAATCACATAGTTTGTTGTGGCAGGGGAGAGGGTGAGACAGAGGGAGGTCGGAAAGTAGGGATGGGCCAAATGAAGAAGTACAGTATGGGTCATGTGGAATCTGGGTTTATCCTAAGTTCCCCTGACGTCAGCGGCATTTCAGAGAAGTCCCTTTAGCCACAGCTTCGAAGGTGAGTTGGAGAAAGCCCAAACTGGAGGGAAGACAAAGTGAAAGAGTTGATTGAAATGAGATCTTCTTCCCATCAACTTCTGTTTGGCACCAAACCGCTATCCCTGCCTGGAACGTGTGGTGGCAGTGAAGTCCTACCCCTGCTCCTCGCTTGGTCCAAGTTACCCATGTGGCTCCCATGCAATCTGGTTATGTCACCCCGTGCTAAAGCCTTCAGGATTTCGGAGTTCACTTTGCTCTTTAGAAGGAGACAGAGATCCTTAAGGTGGCCAGCAGGGCCTTGTGCAGCCTGCCAGGCTCCTCCGTCCATGGGATTCTCCAGGCAAGAATACTGGAGTGGGTTGCCATTTCCTCCTCCAGGGGATCTTCCCCACCCAGGGATCAAACCCATGTCTCCTACATTGGCAGGCTGGTTCTTCACCACTGAGCCACCAGGGAAGCCCATCTGAAGAGTAAGTATGTTCTACCTGAGTGACTGAGTGGATGGTGGCCTCATAAACTTAGATCAGAACCACTGATGGAAAAGACGGGTGGAAAGGAGTAGAAACAGGGAGCTCCTTTCTGGAGAAGGAATAGTCTTGCATCTTGATTTGGGTTGTGGCTACATGAATCCATATAAGGGGCATGAATCTACACATAGGATACATTTTCATAGAACTTTACACACACACACACACTCCTGAGTAATGTCTGAAGTGAAAGTGAAGTTGCTCAGGCGTGTCTGACTCTTTGCGACACGCCTGAGCAACTTCACTTTCACTTCAGACATTACTACTTGGACCCAGATCCCTGTGTCTGTCACCGCATTCCATTTTATCACTAAGCAAACTCGGCTCTAACCATTACACATGCAAAGGAATGACTTATCCAGGGCATTCCTCAGCCAAGTGAAATGTCTAAAGAGTGCTTGGGATTTTGCTTTTGTTCTGCCTGAACCATAATAATGACAGTCATTAAAATCTTCATGGCAAGGGTGTTTTTATTATAAACACATCTTCCTATAGATTTTGTTAAGTATTCACTCTTTGTTATCTTGCTAAAACAGCAGGTTGTTGTATTGAGAAGGGGGATTCAGGAAATTACAGTGTTAGAAAACCAAAGTACGCCTTGCTTTCCCTGTGGAAGAAGGTTGTGCAAAAGAGAATGGACAGTGCTGTTTTATTTTCCTTTTAAATGTATTCATTTGGTTGTGTCAGGTCTTAGTTATGGTACACAGGCTCTTCCCTGTGTGCGTGCGTGCATGCGAGTATGTGTGTGTGTACATGCCACACCTTCCAAAGCAATCGTCTTGATGGGCACTTGGGTGTTTCCATGTCCTAGCTATTGTAAATAGTGCTGCAAGCTGAAGTGTGTATATCTTTCTGAATTAGAATGTTCATTTTTTTCCCCCCAGATATGTACCCAGTAGTGGGATTGCTGGATCATATGGTAGCAGTAGTTTTAGTTTCTTAGGGAACTTCCATACTGGTTTCCACAGTCATCCTGTATTTCACTTAGACATTCAGTCTCCCCTGGCAAACTTAAGATTCTCTGTAAACTCTGCTTCAGGGTAATTTCTCTGGACCCCATAGCGCCAAGCACAGTGCCTTAGGGAGAGCACACACTCAGTAAATACCTGTCACATAAGTGAAAGATTTATAATGAATGCCTGTCCCATGACAGAAAGATTTATGCAGTCCACCTGTTAAGAATAAATTACTCTTCTCCTCCTGACTCAAAAAATTTTTTCCTTTCTGCAATAATGAACATTTTTCTACTTGTAACAAAAATATGCCCATGAGCGGTCTCTGTGGGTGCTGGTTTACTCGGGGCCCACTAAGATGTTTCTGCAGCTTCTTTCAAAGTAAGCATTGGCTGCCATCCCTGGACGGGCTCCAGCCTTGAAGTGGGGACAGGAGAACCATGTGAGAGCTGAGTGGCTTCACACAGGACACTGGAATGAGGCAACCCCCTTCTTACGCCTCCTGGAGCCTTAGAACCCTCACTCAAGCCTCAAGACCCAAACTCACTCTTTGACAACCTGGCAAGCTTTTGGATCTCATACTTTGTCTAGGAGCACCGAGAACTTCAACCCAGACCTTCCCCTGAGGTAAACCTCGCTAGACTACTGGTGTGCTTTAATCGTGTCCAACTTTTTGCAACCTTATGGACTTTAGCCCACCAGGTTCCTCTGTCCATGGGATTCTCCAGGCAGGAATACTTAAGTGGGTTGCCATGCCCTCCTCTAGGGGATCTTCCTCACCCAGGGATCGAACAGTGTCTCTTACGTCTCTTTTTTCCTGCATTGGCAGATAGATACTGGACCACTAGCACCACGTGGGAAGCCCAGACCACCTGAAGTTCCCCTCAGTTACTGTGACTTCATTTGTTGTGATTTTTCAGCTAAAAATGCCACTGTTGTAGGAATGGACCTTTGCATGCCAGGGCACCAGGGTCCTGGGTACTTACAACTCAGTCTCATTTGGGCTTTCATCCCAAGTGGTCAAACTCCTACTCTTTCTTGAAGCACCCAGCTTTTGTGGGCAAAAATATGCCGACGAATGTGGCTTGTCCTTTCTCATTTTACTTTCATACCCCATGTTCTCAGGGCCCTCTGCCTGTCCATGGTGCTCAGGATGTCACACATCCTGATGTTTATCCTAGATTCCGTAGCACAGAAGACCTTCCTTCTGACCTCCTCGCCTGACCCATCCTCCTCTTTCCACAGTGAAGCTTCCTTATGTAAATGTGTGACATCACTACTTGTCCTCTTGGGAAACAAAAGCAAATCTCAACAGCCTGAATACAAACAGTGAATGAGGAGAAGTCCCCATACCCACCTCCACTGGGACAGATAAAAAAATAAACACAGGAAGGAAATCTCCATTCAAACTATGGACTATCAGAATGTCCAGTGAAGCCACGTCTGCAAAGCTGTGTCTTTTGTTTTTTAACGTGGGTTTAACACCAAAATCACTGCAGATGGTGACTGCAGCCATGAAATTAAAAGATGCTTACTCCTTGGAAGAAAAGCTATGTCCAACATAGACTGTGTATTAAAAAGCAGGGACATTCCTTCACCAATAAAGGTCTGTCAAGTCAAAGCTATGGTTTTTCCAGTNACTGCAGATGGTGACTGCAGCCATGAAATTAAAAGATGCTTACTCCTTGGAAGAAAAGCTATGTCCAACATAGACTGTGTATTAAAAAGCAGGGACATTCCTTCACCAATAAAGGTCTGTCAAGTCAAAGCTATGGTTTTTCCAGTAGTCATGTATGGATGTGAGAGTTGGGCTATAAAGAAAGCTGAGTGTCGAAGAATTGACGCTTTTGAACTATGGCGTTGGAGAGTTGGTGTTTGAACTGTGGTGTTGGAGTTGAGAGTCCCTTGGACTNGTCTGTCAAGTCAAAGCTATGGTTTTTCCAGTAGTCATGTATGGATGTGAGAGTTGGGCTATAAAGAAAGCTGAGTGTCGAAGAATTGACGCTTTTGAACTATGGCGTTGGAGAGTTGGTGTTTGAACTGTGGTGTTGGAGTTGAGAGTCCCTTGGACTGTGAGGAGATCCAACCAGTCAATCCTAAAGGAAATCAGTCCTGAATATTCACTGGAAGGACTGATGCTGAAGCTGAAGCTTCAATCATTTGGCCACCTGATGCAAAGAACTGACTCATTGGAAAAGACTCAGATTCTGAGAAAGAGAAAGATTGAAGTCAGGAGGAGAAGGGGACAAGAGGATGATCTGGTTGAATGGCATCACCGACTCAATGGCCATGAGTTTGAGTAAGCTCCATGAGTTGGTGATGGACAGGGAAGCTTAGCGTGCTGCAGTCTGTGGAATCTCAGAGAGCTGGACACAACAGAACAACTGAACTGAACTCGCATAAGGACTATTAGAATGTTGCTGGCAGAACTCTTAATGTCCACACGGGTGGTAGATATTTAAAATGTGGAAGATCAAGCATACTGTTGTGAACATTGATCATCACTTTATAAGTGTGTCTGCGGTAGTTAATAAATTGTCAAAAATAATGAGACTTCCGCCAAGAATAGAAGCTATAAATAGAAAAAAAAATCAGAGGAGACTGCTGTGAATTTTTTTTGAAAGATAATTTTCCTTGTAAATAACTTCTGTGAGAAATACACAACTGTTCAGTGGTCAAATCTACATTTCCAGCTCCTGAAGTGAGCAGTCTCTGAATTAGAATGCTACCAAAGATGTGGAGTTAAATAGAGACATAGCTACAGGGTGGCCATTACTTAAGTAACTTAATGAACACTGATACGGAGGAAATAAATCAAATGCAAACAATCAACACCAATCAAGGAAGCTGAGCATTTCGGGCACTTAAAATGTATTAAATGAGTGTTTCAATCACAGTGGGTACTTTTTCACAAACTCTCTTAATCAGCTAGCATCGCTTCCACCAAAGTGGCCCCTGCATGTAAATATGGTGGTCTGAAAAAAGCTGGTCCATTCCTACGCAAACCCCATTAGGAATGGAAACTCTGCCGGGCATTTTCACTGATAGGATAAACAATAGCAGATGCATTGGAAAAGGTCAGTGAAAATCACTTTTAGGAAAAAGGCATGGAATAATAGTTTGTACATGGTTACAAAGATAAGAATTTCAAGGATTTCCCTGGTGGTCCAGTGGCTATGACTCTGCACTCCCAACGCGGGGGGTCCAGGTTCAATCCCTGGTCAGGGAACTAGATCCCCCATGCCGTAGCTAAGAGTTTGTGGGCTGCAGCTAAAGATTCCACACGCCACACTTAAGACCTAGCACAGCCAAATAAATAAATGCTGATACTTAAAAGAATGAAACAAACACAGCAGCAGAGTGATATGAAGAGCTGCTGCTGCTGCTGCTGCTGCTGCTAAGTCACTTCAGTCGTGTCTGACTCTGTGTGACCCCATAGACGGCATGTTTCTAAAAACTGAACCCATAAAACAGATGAACATTTTTAAAAATAAGAATTTCAAACGTAGAATAAAATGTAAGGTCTCATTCCAGGTGGCCAGGTCACCTTTTAACGGCAACTGTTTTTGGCTTCTTATGTATTTTTTCATGAAAGTCCTAGTCATATAAAAGTTCTTATATGTGCATCTTTATTTGTATATTTATTATGTTATATGTGTGTATAATTATCAGTACATAGTACTTAGTACATAAAGTACAGTAATGCTTTTAAGAATATAAACCATATATATATAGTTTATATTTCTATATGATTTAATGAAATATATGTGTATGAGTGTGTGTGTGTGTGTATATATATATGTAGGCATGCATGTTTATGTTTATCATGACATGAACTTGAGAAAACTCTGGGAGATAGTAGAGGACAGGGAAACCTGGCATGCTGCAGTCCATGGGGTCACAAAGAGTTGGGCATGAGTCAGTGACTAAACAACAATGATGTATATGTGTGTATACATGTAGATGTGTATGTGTATACATATACGATGTATATGTGTATATACAACACACACATATATACATGGTTTGTTTAAATAAGTGTATACTCAACTCATTGTTTTATACCTTACTCTTCGTATTTAATGATACATCATGAAGATCTTCCTGTATCCGCCTGTATCAGTTCAATTGCTCAGTCATGTCTGACTCTTTGTGACCCCATGGACTGCAGCATGCCAGACTTCCCTGTCCATCACCAACTCTTGGAGCCTGCTCAGACTCATGTCCATCAAGTTGGTGATGACATCCAACCATCTCATCCTCTGTCATCCCCTTCTCCTCCTGCCTTCAATCTTGCCCAGCATCAGAGTCTTTTCCAGTGAGTCAGTTCTTTGCATCAGGTGGCCAAAGCATTGGAGTTTCAGCTTTAGCATCAGCCCTCCAGTTGGCCTATATAGGTCTATCGCATTCTGCTTAAGGTTTATGTATTATTTATTGTATGAGTTTACCATTATTTATATAACCATTCCCTTGTAAGCTAGCTAGATTATGTCCAGTCTAGCCAGATTATGTCCAGGAACTAGAGTTCCTAAACACACACAAATACATATACACACATTTAAATATAGAGTTGGAATTACTTGGGATTTTAAAAGCCAAATACTTTGATTCCAAGTATATATTCCGTTTCCAGATTTACCCACATACACACATACATATTCATATGTTCCACTTTACATGTAATATTCTGTCTAATTCTCATTTACATATTAGTGTTGCATCTGTTTTACAGACTGTGGATCAGAGAAACAGAGGGGGTTAAATAATTTGCTAGAGTTCACCCAGATAATAAACGCACGGCCCTTCTTTTAAACCCAGGTCTCCTTTTAGTTTTGACTTTATTCACCTTTAATCACTGTACTGCAGTTTGAATGTTTGATCAATGTAAAAAGTCATAATTGTATACATTTCAAAGAACGTGTATAACCCACCTCAAATTCAAAATGGAACATAATCCAGACCCAACCCATCAGGACATCCCACAGACTGGCCTCAAAAATGGCTCAGGGATGAGTACCTGGTCTAGACAGACCACTGAAATGCGATTCAGAATTTTCTGGACAAATCGCCTTGATTCGTCTGGTTTAGAAATTGTGAGGAGGGGAGATGGCATCATGGAGATGGTACCGTGATGAGAAATGCTGCCAGTTCCCCAAACTGGACATAATCTAACTGCCTTACAAGGGAATGGTTATATAAATGATGAGGAGGACAGTACAGGGATGTCGAGAAAATCTGGATGAAATCATACGGACACCTGTGTTTGTGCTACGTCTGCCACTGGGTGTTTCAGTTATTACACGAGACAGTAACACCTCTTCCCAACCCTAACCCTAATACCCTTTGGGTTGGGTTTTCTTCTGCTTTGTCCCTTAGAGCCCTGACTTCTGTAGACTTCTCTCTTTCCAGTGTGTCCATTTATGTACTCATCCTTACTCATATTTTTGGAAATTGACTTTTCAATATAAAAGGAATAATATCTATCTTGCCATCATCCTTTCTAATCTGCTCTCTGCTCTCCTTTCAGTTATTTCACTAGGACTCCCATTTGGCTATGTCCCTTCTCTTTATCAAACATTGTTGGTGGCCTGTCAGCTTCTGCAGAATGAAATCTGTTTTAGCTTGGTAGTCAGGGCCTGTGGATATCTGGTCAACCCAGTCTTCATGTTTTGGCGCCCCTACTCTCAAGTGTTGCCTGTTCCAGAGAGATCAGACAATTCACTGTCCTTCCCAAAGACAACAGGTATCTTCATGACTTTATGCCTTTGCTGTGCTGTTTCCTCCTTCATGGGTTACTTTTTCCTCAGCTTGTCTTGGCGTATTCCAGTCTGCTCCTTTAAAGTGAATGCTCATTTTTCAGGAGATCTGGAGCCTTTAATACCTCTGACAGAATGATATTTATTATATTAGATCAAAGTTAGTCATTCATGTGTCTTCTTCATGCCCGTGTTTGAGGGTTCCCTGGCAGCAACTGCGTCTTCGTCTGTGAGTCCCTAGGGTGCATAACATTGCCAAGTCAGAGCAGAAGCCAATGCATGTGAATGAACTGACAGATAAATGAATGACTGGATGAGCAGTGCGTATTTTCCTCTCTCTCTCTCTTTTTAAACAGCTGGCTTTTATTTATTTTTAACCTTTTTATTTTGTGTTGAGGTATAGCTGATTAATAAACCACGCTGTGATAGTTTCAGGTGAACAGCAAAGGGACTCAGCCATACGTATACATGTATCCATTCTTCCCAAGCCCCTTTCCTATCCAGGCTGCCAGATAACGTTGAGCAGAGTTCACTGAACTCTACAGTAGGTCCTTGCTGGTTATCCATTTTAACTATAGCAATGGGTACCTGTCCATCCCAAACTCCGTAACTATCCCTTCCCCCTGACCTTCCCACTACCAACCATACAGTCTTTCTGTAAGCGTATGCATCTCTTTCTGCTTATTCTCTATTTATTTGTAAGTCAATCACATGGGTTTATGAATATAAGCAAAAATTACTGCTGTACTTTTTTTTTCTTATTTGTACTATGTTGCAGGTTTTCGGTCTTTCGACTGCCATGAGGATTCTTTCATGTAACCAGACACTAAATACCTTGCCAGACACATTTACCTTGAGGATATTGATGACGGCTTTTACGGTTATTTGAGATCTTTCTAAGGCTTTGTATTTGCATCAATTATTTCATTTTTCATTTATCTGTTTGTTGACTTTTATTAAACACTTCATAGAGTCCAGACCTTGGTCCAGGCCACAGCTGGCCAAAGACAACAGGAGTGTGCTTTCTACCTCTGGGAATAGCATGGTCTCCAGCCCAGCTCTTTTACAATTGGGTCTCTTTGCTGCCCTCCACACACAAATAATAATCACTACTTATTAATAACTTTCTGTGTGTTAACAGTCATGTGGGTACTTTATGTGTACTCATGATGACTCTCTTAACAACTCTGAGAGTTATCAAAAACCTTATTTCATGGAGGAAGAAACAGAAGCTCAGAAGCTTGAAGTGCCTTGAGAATTCAGCAGTGGAGCTGGCATTTGGACCATAATTTGTTGATGTCAGTGCCACTACCCCATAATGCCTTTCCACGTTCATGTTCTCCTTTCAACCAGACCTCTTGACATGGAATTTCTGTTTTCCTTAGACAAATTTTTAAGCTCTCCCAAGCCCACTCAGAAGATTATTTTAATGAAAATATTTTGCTTACCATGACTTCTCTCCTTTCTAACTTTTCTTTTACTGAAATATTTTATCTTTCTTAGATGTCTCTTTCCATAGCCATATTTTTGGTATCTGTATAATTGGAAGTATTTTGATTGCAAGCAACAGAAACCTATTTCATACTGCTTTTAACAAAAGGAAGTACAGATATCTAAGTGACCTCAGACTATATTAGATACTGGATTTGGGAAAATTTTGTGTTAGCCTACAAAGTTTAATTGAAAGCAAATGGAGAAGAGGGCACAGAGGATGAAATGGTTGGATAGCATCTGACTGAAGGCAAAAGGAGAAGAGGGTGGCAAAGGATGAGATGGTTGGGTAGCAACACCAACTCAGTGGACATGAACTTGGACAAACTCTGAGCGATGGTGAGGGACAGGGAGGCCTGGCATACTGCAGTCCATGGGATTGCAATGGGTTGGACATGACTTAGCTACTGAACAACACCACCACCAAAGTCTCATAAGTGAATTCAGGAATGAAGGTATCAGAGACTGTACCCCAAGATTTGGGGCTGGAGCCAGTGGCCCAATACTGAGAAGATATTCCCTTTTCGTGCTCACCTCTTATCTCCACTTGTCTCTGCCTCTTGGTGGATGGGCAATGTCAGATGATAAACTTGCCCTAAACACCCAAGAAAGAATGAGGAGGCCAATCCAACAATTTAGCTTTTGAGCATCGTGATATCTGCCTTCCCCCAAAGCGTGGGTCAGAAGAATCCCTGGAAATAGCCTCCACTGACTTGGCTTTGAGCTTGTTCTTCACTGAACCTTTGATGCTTGGGAGGAGAGCGGTGTTGTACTTGACAGCCCCGTGATGACATCATGGGTTGAAGTCATTGGCCAAAAGCAATAGGGGTGATCCTGCCAGCAGAAAGGACATGAGAAAATATGCTGGGAAATGAAATAGTAGATGCCGTAGTCCACGATAGAAGGGAGAGTCAGGATTTGTACTAATATAATTATATGTGGACAGCAGCAGGTAGAGAGCATTTGTCCCAGTCTGTCTGGTACTGCCTTAATTTATGTCTCCTCCTGGAATCCTGTCCAGGACAGCACTTGTCACTCTCAAAAAGCATCCAGGTTAGATGATATATTATGTTGCCACTCTGACAATCTAGTACAATATGGGAAATTGTGGTTGTCTTGGGAAACTCAGTGAATGGTCTTTATTCTCTTGTTCCCAAGATCATTCCAGACATATAACAGTTCCCCAGTCTTCCATGGGTTGAGGATTAACTTAAGAGTATTGAACCAAGCCATAGTCTGGAATCAGATGGGCACTTCTCCAGCTTCGATTCTGATAGATAGTTGACTACTTAGGTGATCTGGAGCCATCAGAACACCCGTCTGAGCCTCACCTTTAAAACAGTAGAATTATCAGATGCCACATCTCCTTCACTGAAATGTTAGCAAGGGGAAACTGGCTGATGTTTTGAATTGCTCAGTTCTCTCCTAGTTGTGGTGGTAGTATTAAAAGCCACCATAAACTCTGAGTGTTCATCTATCTAGACATCTTGCCAAAGTCTTTGCATGATTACCTCATCTTGTCAACAGAACAGCCCCATTAGTACCTGTGTTACAGATGAGAACACCGGAGCACAGGAAAGCAAGGATATGTGCCTAAAGTCATGGGGCAAAGACTCGACAAAGGTCAGATTAAAACCTGGACCAAGGCTGTTCAGCACTGGGCAGTGCTGAATTACTTTCAGATAGGGAGTATGTGTGTGTATGTGTGTATGAGAGAGAGAGAGAAAGGGAGTTTTCTTTCACAACTCTGCCTTATTCCACTGACTTGGCTCAGAGGAAGTCAGCAGCCACATAATGCTAAGGAGTCACTGTCCCCCAACATGGCAGAGCCGACCCGCACTGCCTAATGGCTCTGGATGACCCCATACGGAGGGACGTCCGTCCTTCTGTTCTCTGACATTGTTGTTACTGTCACTTGACAGTGAGCTTTATCATCAATCCGTTCAAGTACAAAAGGCCACTGTTCGGAAACTGTCATTAAAAGCAGTCTCTCTCTTTTTAAAAGCAATCTCTCCTTTTATTCCTTCCATAATAGGAGCCAGTGTACCAGAAAAGTCTGACCTTAAGTTGAGCCTGTTTTTTTTTTTTGTTAAAGACATAGAATAGGTTATGTTTTTAATGTATTTAAGATTGGAGGCACAGAATTAGAATGGAGCTGGAGGTAGAAGAAAATAGAAGGCAGGGTGGGAGAGAAGAGTAGTGGCCTTGGGTTTTCTTTGCTCTTGGATAATGGGCATTTCTCGTTAAATCAACTCAGTCTATTTCACAACCTGTCCCCTGGTGATGTATCTACTCTTTGGACAGGGCTGTGGGCTGCCTAAAGATCTCTTTTAGCCATAGGACATGAGTATAAATAAGCTTTATGTAGTTACAGCTGCTAAGAGAGATTATGGAGAGAGTGTCTTCTAAAAGGATAGGGCAGTGTGTTGATTGTTATGGAGACGTGAGGAAGGAGAGAAGAGAGATGATCCCGAAGGGAGAGATTGAGTGAGTTCTACTGAACAAAATTCCCCCGTGATCTTTGTGACTTTTTACCAGCCCTTTGGGGAGGTAATTTTATTTTAATTGAAAAAAAAATAGAGATATTTGTGGTTGAAAAATGGCTCAGCATGGAAGTTAAGGACACGAGTGTTGTGACCAGGCATCCCAGGTTCAGATTTAGCCTTCGTCATATATGTGCATCACACAACTAGCGTGCAAGTTGGTTAATCTCTCTGTGCCTGTCTCCATGGCGATGACTGTACACGTTAGCTGGGAAGATGAAATGAAAGGAGGTGACACATGGAAAGAGTTTAGAGAAGAACTTGGCAGACCGTGAGGGCTCATGCATTTTATTTTTCAAAATTAGTTTATTACTTTTTGTTTTGTTTTTTGGCTGTGGCGTCACCTGTGGGATCTTACTTCCCTGACCAGGGATCCAACCTGTGTCCCCTGCATTAGAAGCATGGAGCCCTAACCACTGGACACCCGGAGAAGTCTCCAACGTTTGTTCTGCTTATTCATTCTTATCCTTTGTTCTTCTTCTTCTTCGTATTTATTATTTGTTCTTATTTATGGGCACGTGACCATGACCAAAATAAACAACTGATTCTTGCACACTGATGTGCAATGAGGGAGGCTCAGCTGGGATTTAATTTTTGGTAGCTGGCGGCTTACTGTTGCTCTTGAGTCATTCTTCTTCTTCGTATTTATTATTTGTTCTTATTTATGGGCATGTGACCATGACCAAAATAAACAACTGATTCTTGCACACTGATGTGCAATGAGGGAGGCTCAGCTGGGATTTAATTTTTGGTAGCTGGCGGCTTACTGTTGCTCTTGAGTCGTTAAGTCACCTCTGACTCTTGGTGACCTCAGGAACTGCAGCATGCCAGGCTCCCTTATCCTTCACTACCTCCAAGGATTTCCTCAAAATTCCCGTGTGAGTCAGTGATGCTTTCAAACCATTTCATCCTGTGCCACCCCCTTTTCCTCCTGCCCTCAAACCTTCCCAGCCTCAGGGTCTTTTCCAATGAGTCAGATATTTGCATCAGGTGGCCAAAGTATTGGAGCTTCAGCTTCAACATCAGTCCTTCCAGTGAATATTCCGGGGTGATTTCCTTAAGAGTGACTGGTTTGATCTCCTTGTGATGAGGGAACGTTTGAGTAGAGACCAAACAGATGAGAGGGACTCCGTTGTAGGTCAAGCGTCCTCATGAAAGGAAACAGAAGGTGCCTAGGTTCTGAGGAAAGAAAAGAGGTTGGTGTGTTGGAGAAGCTGAAAGAACCCAGGTCGTTGGAGTGTGGTGGGCAGGGGGCAGCCAGATTAAAAGGGAAGGGAGGGAGGCAAAGGCCAGACCATCGGGGCATGCAGCCAAGGAGAGGGCATGGGCTGCATCTTTCGTTTACTTTTGTTTGGCTCTTTTGAGATTGCTTGTGGCATGAAGGATCTTTGTTGTATTATGTGGAATCTTCTGTTGCAGCCCATGGACTCTCTAGTTGGGACTCTCGGGCTTAGTTGCCCTGTGGCACGTGGGGTCTGAGTTCCCCGATCAGGGATAAAACCCTCATCCCCTGCACTGAGAGGTGGATTCTTAACCACTGGACCATCACAGGGAAGTCCCATGGTTTGCATCTTAGAGCATCAGGAAACCATGAAGAGATTTGAATATTGAATCCAGGTCGGATTCACATTTTACAATTCCTCTTTCTGTGGAACACAAAATGACTTTGAGGGGTGAGGCAGGGCAGAAAGGATGAAAGGAGGCTATTGCAGATGAGTGGGCAAGAAGTGTTGTTGACTTGCCAGAAAGTGCTAGATTTAGAGCATAGTCCCCAGCCCCCACCCCCAGCAGACAAGCTCTGGGCCCAAGCTTTTTGTTCTTATGACCATGTTTACTTATTACGTTAATCTGCCATTGTTTTTTTGTTTGTTTTTACAAGGCTATCAGGACTTCTCTGGTAGTTTAGATGGTGAAGAGTCCACTTGCAATGCAGGAGACCCGGGTTTGATCCCTGGGTCAGGAGGATCCCCTGGAGAAGGAAATGACAACCCACTCCAGTATTTTTGCCTGGGAAATACCATGGACAAGAGGACCCTAGGCAGGCTTCAGCCCAGGGAGTTGCAAAGAATCAGACATGACTTAGCCTTTCAACAACAACAAGGTTAATTTACAAAGCTCCAATACTTTGGCCACCTGATGCAAAGAGCCAACTCATTGGAAAAAACCCTGATGCTGGGAAAGATTGAGGGCAGGTGGAGAAAGGGGTGACAGAGGATGAGATGGTTGGATGGCGTCACTCATTCAATGGACATGAGTTTGAGCAAACTCCACGAGAGGGTGAATGACAGGGAAGCCTGGAATGCCGCAGTCCATGCAGTATCAAAGAGTTGGACATGATTGAGCCATTAGACAACAGCAAAACAAAAACAAACCTATTTGCTGGATGAATACACGCAGTATAGTCCTCATGGCAGTGTGTAATTTTCTAGCTCCTAGGATAAGAATGTCAGTAATCTCCTTCATGAATGAGGTTATATTCCTTTTGAACTTGCCGTGTTCGTGATGGGGATGAGGGCGTCTTGAGATCTTTATGTCTCAGAAGATGGGCAACACCAGGCACCTTGCACTTGGCCAGGGCCGAGGCCAACGGGGTTCAGCTGTGTGGTCTTTGCAGCAAGGTGTCCCCTTAGTCCCTCACTGGTGGCTTTGCATCTGGGAGCCCCAGTTGATTTTCATGGAGAAGAAACCTTTCAAATGCAGGCGTCTTTTATGCTCTGGGAAGATTTGAGAGGGGTCAACCTTGTTTAGATTGGTTCTCGGCACCAGTCTGGGGAGCCTGCTGGCTCTTCTCAGCGTGGGGTGTGTTGCAGAGAGGAGATGAGCAGGAAACAGACCAAAGAACCAGGGCACTTCCCAGCTGGAATCAAGCCTGTCGTGTGTGGATTCATTATTTTGTTGGAAATTAATCCCCAGAATGGCCGATGTAGTGTATTTGAATGTGAACCGACCGTGTACTTGATGGCTAAGGGAAAGTGGCTTTTGGATTATCCAGTCTCATTGGCTGTCCTTGCCTCTGAATCCTGCCATTAGTGTGGATAATTGAACTAGACCTGGTTTTGCGCTTTCACACCCCATTTGTTGCCCTATGGCCTTTGGGGTGGGGTAGGGGGCATGAGAGGGTCTCGCCCTGCTTGCTGTCATTTACGATGGAACTGGTGTCACTTACAAACCCCAGTGACCCTGGATCTCACTTAATGGGAGTGTTTCCTGGGATTATCGCATTCCATCTTCACACAGAGCCTACGGCAGTAGTAATAATAACAGTAATAGTAATAGAAAGAAGCAGCAGCACTTACTTAGCACTGACTGTGTGCCAAATCCAACCATGTATTAGCTTATCTAATTTCCAAAACAATGCAAATGACAGTAACTCCAGCCCTAGGGAGATGGGAGTCACATGGACTAGGATCTGAACTATATGCTTGGTACCGAACCGGGTGGAAGCCCTGCCTATGATGTAGGTACTATTATTACCCGCTTGTTACAGGGAGCTCAGAGATGTTAAGTCACTTTCCCAAGGTCACACAACCAACATACGGTAGTGTCAGGTATTGAACTTATAGTCCCTTTGTTTTTAACTTGATTTTTTGTAATTAAAAATTTTTTTTAATTTAAATGTTTATTTAAGTTTTAAAATATTAAAAATTTTTCATTCTTAAAATGAAAAATGTTTTAACTTTCTAATTAAAAAAAAATTTAATTTTTAAAATGAGTCTTCTTTAAAAACTCTGGAAGATCCCCTGTGCTGGGTCTTTGTCACTCTGTGTGGGGTTTGTTCTAGTTGCGGTGAGTGGGGCTACTCTGGGTGCGGTGTGCTTGCTGCTTGCTGCAGTGGCTTCTTTTGTTTCGGAGCACGGCCTCCAGGGCACTCGGGCTGCAGGAGCTGCAGCACTTCCTTGGGCGCAGTAGTTGTTCCTGGGTCTAGAGTGCTGGCTCAGTGGTTGTGTCACACGGGCTTATTTGCTCTGCAGCATTTAGGATCTTCCTGGACTGGAGATGGAACCCATGTCCCCTGCATTGGCAGGTAGATTCCTATCTGTTGTGCTACCAGAAAAGTCTGTTGAATGTAAACTTCTGTCATCAGAGCCCTTACTTTCTTTAAATTATAGCCACCGAGAACCAAAAGCCAAAAGATACTATGTGTGGGTCTGGGACACTTGACATTACGACAGAGAAAACATCTTCTAGATTTTTGTTAAAGCATAGTTTTGCAATTGAGTATCTTGTCAGGGTGAATGTGGGGGTGTGTTCAGGGCTGTACTTGTTTGGAAAAGTCATCCTGAAAAAATTCCAAAAGCCCCAGTTGGTCAAAGGAGCAGGATATTATATTACAGGATGTTCTTGGTTTGTTTTCTTTCCCATGCCAAAGTTTAAAAAAACACAAAAACACTTCTCTTCCTGACTGCCTATAACCAGGAGGCAGAAGGGCAACAGTGCTCTGTACATTTGCAGCAGATATTCAAGTAAGATCGGAGAAGGCAATGGCACCCCACTCCAGTACTCTTGCCCGGAAAATCCCATGGACGGAGGAGCCTGGTGGGCTGCAGTCCATGGGGTCGCTAAGGGTCAGACACAACTGAGCGACTGCACTTTCACTTTTCATTTTCATGCATTGGAGAAGAAAATGGCAACCCACTCCAGTGTTCTTGCCTGGAGAATCCCAGGGACGGGGGAGCCTGGTGGGCTGCCGTCTATGGAGTCACACAGAGTCAGACACGACTGAAGCGACTTAGCAGCAGCAGCATTCAAATAAGATAAGTACATAATTGGCATGGAGTGGCAGATGAGGTAGTCTGAAAGATCTGAATTCTGCACAGGGAATTAACAAATAGTTCCTGATAACAAGACATCCTAAACCTGTTGCTTTCAGATAGGAGTGAATGGGGAGTGTGGGCACAGCCCTTCCAGACAGTTAATAATAGAATGGATTGCTCATGAACACCAGTTTCTTGCGTGCGTGAAAGTGAAAAGTGAAAGTGAAGTCGCTCAGTCATGTCCGACTCTTTGCGATCCCATGGGCAGTAGCCTGCACTAGGCTCCTCCGTCCATGGGATTTTCTAGTCAAGAGTACTGGAGTGGATTGCCATTTCCTTCTCCAGGGGATCTTCCTGACCCAGGGATTGATCCCAGGTCTCCCGCATTGTAGACAGATGCTTTACCATCTGAGCCACCAGGGAAGTCCTGTTGTGTGCATACCACGTGACAGATAATATGCCAGACTGCGGACGTGTATAACTTACTCCTCACAGTAACCTTGTGAGGTAGGTGCTGTTGTTGTCCCCCTTTATAGATAAGGGCATTGAATCTCTGATGGTTAAAAGAGATGGCCATGTTCTCCTCTCTCTCTGTCTTTCTCCCCCCATCTTTATCTCGCCCTCCAGCCCTCCTCTGTCTTCATCTTTCCCTTCTCTTCCTCCCTCTCTGTTAACACCCATGTATCCTCTCAGTGAATGGAAAAGCTGGCATTTGAGCTCAAGTCTCATCTAACTCCAAGCCCTATTCTCTTAGAGGTCAACGTTGGGGATTTTAGCAAAAAAGTTACTTTTTCAAGTTTACTTTATGGAACTCCCAAGCTTACTCTGTAAAACAAAACGTTCTCTTCTCCACCATCCTGTATAAGCCCCGTCTTTGTAATACTGCCCAGAGCAATCCTGTCTGGACTTTGGTGCACCACCTACTTCAGAATGCGAGGTGACCTGCACAGCCCATGTGCACCAGCTCCCGGGGGCCTCACAGCAAGCCACCTGTGGCTCGGATGGGCAAGCTGAGATCCGTTTTCCAAAATCACGTACACAGAGGTGGCACTGGTATCAGGCTTCTCTGAGCTCTGAATTTGCACTCTTAACTATATGCTATGCTACTTGGTCTTCCAACCAAAGCTAAATAGATGATGTATGAATAGGCAGATAGATGTGTAGAGATATGCATATGTGGATACATACGTCTCCGTCTCTGTCTAAGTCTAGAACTCGAGATGGCCCTGCCTCTCTCTTTCTCCTGAGTCATCTGGCCAGTCCGCTGCATTCTGAGCGGCAGTGCATTTAACTCCTTGCTGACACTGGTATTCCTCTTTGTCACAGCAGCAGTGGGAATAAAACCCAGAGTGTAGTGCCGGGAATATAAATGGGTTATTTTTCTCTTCAACTCTGAGTAGGATAAAACCCTCATAAAGAACCAAGGAACAAGGGTTCCGTGAGAAACATATACCAGGGGGCTTGGCTCTGTGATACAGCCTGTGAGACATAATGGAAATAGAAACTTAGGATAAAAAGGAATTCCAGGGAGAATGTTAGGTTCGCTTCCTTGATGGATGTCCACGGTCCTGTGCATTTAGAAGCATTGTCATTAATAGCAGTTACTGAATAACTATTCCGTAAGCAAAGCTATGGTAGGTTGCCCTACCTATCAGCTTATGATTCAGGAGTTACAGATGGATATGAACTCAGTAGCTGTGACCACAGAGAACGTTGATCTCTCTGTGTATTGATCTACATGTGTGGTTGTGTCTATCAAAAGCATGGAGCTAATCATTACAAGCCATAAAAATATCCAGGTGCCTATCATTGGAAGTAAGATTTTTTTGAATAATAATAATTAAAAAAAAAACACGACTGTGAAAGTAAAGCTTTTCCTTTGAGAAGTGTGATGGCAAAGTGGTTGAGTGGGGCTTGGTCATTATCTCCCTGAATTCGAAGTTTGGTTCCAGGGTCATGACTGGGGCTAAGTGAGTAGCTTGCCTTCAGTTTCTTTGTCCGTAGACAGTAGGTTCTTTATATCTGCTCTTGTTCAGTCACTAGGCCGTCTGACTCTTTGCGACCCCATGGACTGCAGCACACCCGGTTTCCCTGTCTTTGCTATCTCCCTGACTTTGGTTCAACTCATGTCCATTGAGTCAGCGACGCCATCCAACCATCTCATCCTCTCTTGCCCCCTTCTCCTCCTGCCCTCAATCTTTCCCAGCAGCAGGGACTTTTCCAATGAGTTGGCTCTTTGCATCGGGTGGCCAAATAATGGAGCTTCTGCATCAGTCCTTCCAGTGAATATTCAGAGTTGATTTCCTTTGTAATATGGGCAACCCTTATAAACCCTTGATCCATAGAATCCAGTCTTCTTACCGAGCTCCAGTCAATGGGGTAGAGCAATGAGCAATATTTGAGTAGACTTTGAACATGAAAATAAGACAAAACAACTCACTGATTTCTCCTGGGGGGGGGGATATATATATATACACACACACACACACACACACACACACACACATTAAAGGAAGTTCAGTTGATAATCTTCAGTGACACTTCTCATGTCCTGTTTCCTTCCCTGTTCTCTTGGGTTTTACACTATGTCACAAGCTTTCCTTGGTTTTGCCCACCCGCCCCTCTCCTTTCTGCCCTCAGCCCATCTACCCTCTCTCTTTTTAGGTGTGGTTTGTCAGGTCTCAGGGAGCCCTCCTATGCCTCTTCCTCCTGTCATTCTCAAAGTCTGCACCGCGTTTGTCCCGGCACTTGCCTGACCTGTCAGCAGGCGAGGGAGGGTAACACAGAGTGGAATATCTGTTGATCAGTGAGGGAGGTGGGTAGAGCCTGAGAGTATTTCCACATCAGTACCATTGGGTTTAACTTCTTGAGCTGTGGCTTCCACTTGTCAGAGGCGCACAGTGTAGACCAAGCCCCAGAGTCTTCATTCCCAGTCACAGGAAAACTCTGTTTAGTGCTTGAGATGCAGCCACATCCAGTCAGTTCAGGGCNACATCAGTACCATTGGGTTTAACTTCTTGAGCTGTGGCTTCCACTTGTCAGAGGCGCACAGTGTAGACCAAGCCCCAGAGTCTTCATTCCCAGTCACAGGAAAACTCTGTTTAGTGCTTGAGATGCAGCCACGTCCAGTCAGTTCAGGGCCGCTACTCCAGGATGCTGCTGTTCCAGGATGCTGCTGCTCCAGGATGCTGCTGCGCCAGGATGCTGCTGCTCCAGGATGCTGCTGCTCTGTATGCTGCTCCAGGATGCTTCTACTCCAGGATGCTGCTGCTCCAGGAAGCGGGGCTTGTGTTTTGCTACAGCAAGGGATTGGAAGGGCAAATGGTGGAGAGGAATAGAAGAAATGAAAGTCACAACCGTGCTTCTATGAGGCTAGTACAGGAGACATGTGTGAATAATGGGTGATTGTGACCCTAAGACCAAAAAGGGTAGCTCGTCACACACACGAGTGCGGTTGGATGCCAAGAGGAGTATGTGCTACCCAGCATACCATTCAGATGGTGATCCAGCTGACTTCAAGATCCAAGAGAAGGTCATCCTGAAAGGGTGATAAACTAAGGCAGTCAGATAGAAAGGATGGTCCAGCAAGGCGCAGAGGATGAACGGAAGGAATAAGGCAGGAGGAGGCAGGTGTCCCTGAGGTAGGCTGAGATCACTAAGCATCCCAGAGTCCCTGGAGGACCAGTGGAACACAAATGTGATTGGAAGAGTTGGTGAGACCCGATCTTACAGACCGTGAAAGCCAGTCTCAGGCTTATAACGCCATTTGCACTTGAGAATTTTTTTTTAACTTTTTATTTTATATTGGAGTATAGCTGAGAGTCCCCTTGGACTGCAAGGAGATCCAAACAGTCAATCCTAAAGGAAATCAGTCCTGGATGTTCATTGGAAGGACTGATGCTGAAGCTGAAACTCTGATACTTTGGCTACCTGATGTGAAGAACTGACTAATTGGAAAAGACCCTGATGCTGGGAAAGATTGAGGGCAGGAGGAGAAGGGGATGACAGAGAATGAGATGGTTGGATGGCATCACCGACTCGATGGACATGAGTTTGAGCAAGCTCTGGGAGTTGGTGATGGACAGGGAAGCTGGCGAGCTGCAGTCCATGGGATCGCAAAGAGTCGGACACGACTGAGAGACTGAACTGAACTGATAGCTGATTAATAAGGTTGTGATAGTTTCAGGTGGACAGCAAAGGGACTTGACCACACATACACTTCATGGCAAATAGATGGGGAAACAATGGACACAGTGTCAGATTTTATTTTCTTGGGCTCCAAAATCACTGCAGATGGTGACTGCAGCCCTGAAATTAAAAGATACTTGCTCCTTGGAAGAAAAGCTATGACAAACTTAGTGAGCATATCTAAAAGCAGAGACATTACTTTGATGACAAAGGTCCGTCTAGTCATGGCTATGGTTTTTCCAGTAGTCATATATGGATGTGAGAGTTGGGCTATAAAGAAAGCTGAGCGCTGAAGAATTGATGCTTTTGAACTGTGGTGTTGGAAAAGACTCTTGAGAGTCTCTTGGACTGCAAGGAGATCCAACCAGTCCATCCTAAAGGAAATCAGTCCTGAATATTCAGTGGACGGACTGATGCTGAAGCTGAAACTCCAATACTTTGGCCACCTGATGCAAAGAACTGACTCTTTAGAAAAGATCTGATACTGGGCAAGATTGAAGGCGGGAGGAGAAGGGTATGACAGAGGATGAGATGGTTGGACGGCATAAATGACTTGATGGACGTGAGTTTGAGCAAGTTCCAGGAGTTGGTGATGGACAGGGAAGCCTGGCGTGCTGCAGTCCATGGGGTCGCAAAGAGTCGGACACAACTGTGTAGCTGAACTGAACTGAGACATGTATCCATTCTCCCTCAAACTCCTCTCCTATCCAGGCTGCCACAGCACTGAGCAGAGTTCCCTGTGCTACACACCAGGTCCCTGCTGGCAATTCATTTTAAGTATAGTTCAGGGTACATGTTGATCCCAAACTCCCTAACTATCCCTTCTCCCTACCCTTCCCCTCTTGGAACTCTATGCTTGTTCCCTAAGTCTGTGAGTTGTATTTGTGAATTTTGAAAAGCATGTTAACCAATATAATCTGCGTGTATTTAGGACAAGTCTTTGCAGCCTTGAAACAATTGCCATTTTCTGTCGCATGATTCTTTGTTGGGGGACCCCGTCCTGTTTGTTTCAGGAGGCTCAGCAACATCTCTGACCTCTGCTCACTAGACACCAGTAACACCCTCCCTCCCTATCACGACCAGCAAAGTTGTCCTCAGATATTGCCAGATGTCCCCTGCAGGTGAAAGTCACCTTCAGTTGAGAAACTGTTCTTTAGGAAGGCATTGCTCAGAGAGGTGTGCTGGGAAAAAGGCATATGGGACCAGAAGCAGGGAACCCCCTGTACTCCTTGGCGCAGGAAGTGAGAAGGATGTGTGGACCCCCAAACAGCCCATCACCTACCCGAATTGCCAGCAGGACTGCCATGAGTCTATGTCATATTTGGGTTTCCCAGGTGGCTCGGTGGTAAAGAAACCTCCTGTCAATGCAGGTGCCGCAGGAGATGCAGCTTCAGTCCCTGAGTCAGGAAGATAGATCCCCTGGAGGAGGAAATGACCAATTCACTCCAGTATTCTTGCTTGGAGAATGCCATGGATGCAGGAGTCTGGCTGCCTACAGTCCAAGGGGTTGCAAAAGAGACAGACATGACTTAGCGCCTAAAGAAGAACAACAAAATGTCATATTTATAGGAGCTCTGAGAAAAGGATCATCGGGATCTGAGGTATCTAGAAGGAAGTAGGCATGTTTCATTTTTTTGATGTATTTTGTTTTTCTGAACTTAAGATGGTCTCGCAGGCAGAGCAACAGTATATTTACTGTAAATTATAGCAGAGATGTTAGCCAAGTCTCTCTTCCCACCCTCTATGTTAAAAGGCAATGTTAGCAACATCTGATGGTGAGTTTCTGGCAAAGATTCACACTGTCCTTACCCTGGCATCTTCTGTAGCATTTTATTTATTTTTAAAACTCCTTAGAATTGTGCATTTTTGTCTGTGTTCACTCAGTCCTCCAGAACCAGCTGGCCATTAAAGAAACTTAGAAAGAAAATTTGCTGAAGCATCTTTGCTCTTGTTTGTATTGCATAATCAACCGAAATAGCCCCAGAAGTGATTATACTTGAAGTTACAGCGATCGCAAAGACGCTGTGAAATTCACCTTGACCTCGCTTAGGGCTATATCCTTTACTCAAATTTTATTATCTGTCAAAAGCAAGGATTTCTCTTAAGAGTGAGTGTGTTGTGTATGTGTGTGGTGTGTTAGTCGCTCTGTCGTGTCTGACTCTTTGTGACCCCAGGGACTGTAGCCTGCCAGGCTGCTCCATCCATGGACTTCTCCAGGCAAGAATATTGGAGCGGGTCACCTTGCTCTCCTCCAGGGCATCTTCCTGACCCAGGGATTGAACCTGGTCTCCGGCACTGCAGGTGGACTCTACCATCTAAGCTATCAGAGAATTGTGTGTATGTATCCACTGATTAATTTTATAAGCTGTTTCCAAATAAATCTTCCCCAGTCACATCTCTGTTCACACTCTTGCTCAAACACTTTCGATGGCTCCCTATTACTTCTCAGATCCACTCAAAGCTGCTGAGCAGCACTGAATGCTCACCATGACCCACACCCTTGGTTTTCCAGCCTTATCCTCCTCTACTCTGTTTTTGTGCATTTTACTTTTTAACTAAGCTAGATGATTTTTTTGAACATTATTTTAAAAAATAAAGAATAAATGAATCAATCCACAAGGTTCCGAGTCCATTTATAACATCTGATAACAATATGAAATACTAAGGCATGGATGTTTCTCACACTCACTTTCTACATCAAAAGTATTGTTTGTTTCTGACAGTGCATCGGGTATTTAATTTTACTCTGTCAGACAGGAGATCTCAAGTTGCACATTCCAAGCGTGTGCAACTATGAATTTTTCATTAATTACTCCAACTGAAACTGGATACAAGCTTTGCTTAGATGATCACCCATTGTTTATTTATTCAGTTTGTCATCCAGGTCACCCATTATCCAATTAAATCTATCACTGTTCCTTTGCTTTCTGCTTGTTTCATTTGCAAAAAGCTTTGCCATCCTTCCTACCCCTTCCATCCTTCACGTGAGGTTTAACAATGGAGCTCATGAAAAGTTCCACACAGCTCACACCCAAACAAGCATGACCTGCCTCCTTCTTGATGAATGTACACAGACAGATCTGTGCGTCTCCATCTCCACTTCCTTCTCTTGAAGGAGCTCCTACTATATCGAGGCAAAATATCTTCCTTCTTTTTCTCTTCTGCAAAGTCTCTTTACCTTCTGGATTCACCACCGTGTATCCTCTTTCAGACTATCTTAGGGTACGGAGTAGAGACATAAGCGTAAGTGAATCGGTGATTGAAAAATACCTGATGAAAATAAGTTCTTTTCCCTCTTTCAGATCTCTAGGCACAGTCCTGTTTAAATAATTCCTGTATCTTTGTGAGAAATGATGTTCAAGATTTTCAATTCTGGTAAACAGCCACCACCATCAATCTGCAGACTTTTGATCCCAGATACCCATTGCCTCTACAAAATCTGTTGAGCTGGGCGAAAGTTCTCCCATTGAAAATAATGCGGCACTTTATATGCAGCCTGTATCCCATGACACTTGATAGATTGCCGCAGGATTAAACATACTTTTCTTTGTCATCGCTGGACAGAGGAGAACTTTGGTTTATGGATGCCCTAGATTACTTTCTACCTGCCTCTCTTGGCTGAGCGCAGAGAAGTTTCAGGACCAGGCAGCTCCCTCTGATTCTAAATGGCGTATGGTTGACCCCAAAGTGCTGCCACTAGATTTTTAGATGTTTTAAGCCCTTGGATGCATAAAGACCCTGGCTTTTGTTCCCTTCCTGCAGCTCTGACTGGGTTTGATGAACTTTCCCTGGAAAGGCTCCCCTGGGGGCACAGTTCTTCTAGGCAGCCTGAGATCCCCTTTTTCTTTTATAGCAGAGAGCATTTTGGAGTCCTGAAGCCTGTGCTTGGATTACATCCTGTAGCTTATTAGTTTTGTGAAAGAGAAAGTGTTAGTCACTCAGTCGTGTCCGACTCTATGGAACCCCATGGACTGTAGCCCGCCAGGCCCCTCTGTCCATAGAATTCTCCAGGCAAGAATACTGGAGTGGGTTGCCATTCCCTTCTCCAGGGGATCTTCCCGACCCAGGGATTGAACACAGGTCTCCTGCATTGCAGGCAGATTCTTTACCATCTGAGCCACCAGGGAAGCCCACTAGTCTTGTGACTGGGTGACTGGGTGCATATCACTGAGTCACTGTGTGCACTGGTCTTCTCATCCACATGACGAGGATGCTGAAGTATGTGCATCCTGGGCTTTGTGGGAATGTAAAAGGGATGAGGTGTGCAGACGGCTGATTTAGTTATTGGACCCAGGGTGCGTGGTTCATGTCCTCATTGTTATCACATGTGGTTGGTAAATATATACCTTCCGGGCAGAACATAGAAGAATGTGTTGAGTCACACAGCTGTGTCCAGACTGCACATGGCCTAAACCGTGGAGTGGGGTGGAGTCCTGAGGCGAGTGGGATTGAGTGAAATTAGGGGGGAACGGAGTGACTGGGAGTGGGGCACGTGGTCAGGGTAAACCTGTTCCTGTCTCTTCTTTTTTTAACTTTTAATTTATATTGGAGTAGAGTTAATTGGGGCTTCCCTGGTGGCTCAAGTGATAAAGAATCCGCATGCCAATGCAGGAGATCCGACTTCCATCCCTGGGTCAGGAAGATCCCCAGGAATAGGGAATGGCAACCTACTTCAGTATTCTTGCCTAGAGAATCCCATGGACAGAGGAGTCTGGTGGGCTCCATGGGGTCACAAAAATATTTACGACTGAGTGAATAATGCTTTCTTTCATCTTCTCCTTAGAATGCCATCATCTAGCCATGTGTCGAACCCTCCTGCACCAAAGACAGAAATTGTTTTGGAGTATACAGCAGAACATTTGATAGTCAGTTTCTGCATAGGCTTGTTGACAGGCCATGAGAAGGAGTGTGGGGCTCATGACTCCAGTATGTACGAGGAAAATGGGCAGCTTTCACTTCCTTCCAAAAGGCAGAAAAACCCTGGCATCGTCCCATAGCTTGTTTTTTCTTTTTTGTTCTTTTTCCACTTTTTTTTTTTTTTTCAACTAAAATGGATGTCTGTGGGTCCTGGTGTTATTTCCATCTTTCTGCTTTATTTATTTATTTAATTTTTTGCCAATTTCTTTTTTTTTTTAATTTTTATATTTACTTTATTTTACTTTAAAATACTGTATTGGTTTTGCCATACATTAATATGAATCTGCCATGGGTGTACATGAGTTCCCAATCCTGAACCCCCCTCCCACCTCCCACCCCATATCATCTCTCTCGATCATCCCTGTGCACCAGCCCCAAGCTTCCTGCATCCTGTATCGAACATAGACTGGCAATTCGTTTCTTACATGATAGTATACATGTTACAATGCCATTCTCCCAAATCCTCCCACCCTCTCCCTCTCCCACAGAGTCCAAAAGACTGTTCTATACATCTGTGTCTCTTGCTGTCTCGTATACAGGGTTATCATTACCATCTTTCTAAATTCCATATATATGTGTTAGTATACTGTATTGGTGTTTTTCTTTCTGGCTTACTTCACTTTGTATAATAGGCTCCAGTTTCATCCACTTCATTAGAACTGATTCAAATATATTCTTTTTAATGGCTGAGTAATACTCCATTGTGTATATGTACCAGAGCTTTCTTATCCATTCATCTGCTGATGGACATCTAGGTTGTTTCCATGTCCTGGCTATTATAAACAGTGCTGCGATGAACATTGGGGTACATGTGTCTCTTTCAATTCTGGTTTCCTCGGTGTGTATGCCCAGCAGTGGGATTGCTGGGTCACAAGGCAATTCTATTTGCAATTTTTTAAGGAATCTCCACACTGTTCTCCATAGTGGCTGTACTAGTTTGCATTCCCACCAACAGTGTAAGAGGGTTCCCTTTTCTCCACCCCCTCTCCAGCATTTATTGCTTATAGACTTTTGGATCGCAGCCATTCTGACTGGTGTGAAGTGGTATCCTGTCTCTTATACACATCTCAGATACCCATTGCCTCTACAAAATCTGTTGAGCTGGGCGAAAGTTCTCCCATTGAAAATAATGCGGCACTTTATATGCAGCCTGTATCCCATGACACTTGATAGATTGCCGCAGGATTAAACATACTTTTCTTTGTCATCGCTGGACAGAGGAGAACTTTGGTTTATGGATGCCCTAGATTACTTTCTACCTGCCTCTCTTGGCTGAGCGCAGAGAAGTTTCAGGACCAGGCAGCTCCCTCTGATTCTAAATGGCGTATGGTTGACCCCAAAGTGCTGCCACTAGATTTTTAGATGTTTTAAGCCCTTGGATGCATAAAGACCCTGGCTTTTGTTCCCTTCCTGCAGCTCTGACTGGGTTTGATGAACTTTCCCTGGAAAGGCTCCCCTGGGGGCACAGTTCTTCTAGGCAGCCTGAGATCCCCTTTTTCTTTTATAGCAGAGAGCATTTTGGAGTCCTGAAGCCTGTGCTTGGATTACATCCTGTAGCTTATTAGTTTTGTGAAAGAGAAAGTGTTAGTCACTCAGTCGTGTCCGACTCTATGGAACCCCATGGACTGTAGCCCGCCAGGCCCCTCTGTCCATAGAATTCTCCAGGCAAGAATACTGGAGTGGGTTGCCATTCCCTTCTCCAGGGGATCTTCCCGACCCAGGGATTGAACACAGGTCTCCTGCATTGCAGGCAGATTCTTTACCATCTGAGCCACCAGGGAAGCCCACTAGTCTTGTGACTGGGTGACTGGGTGCATATCACTGAGTCACTGTGTGCACTGGTCTTCTCATCCACATGACGAGGATGCTGAAGTATGTGCATCCTGGGCTTTGTGGGAATGTAAAAGGGATGAGGTGTGCAGACGGCTGATTTAGTTATTGGACCCAGGGTGCGTGGTTCATGTCCTCATTGTTATCACATGTGGTTGGTAAATATATACCTTCCGGGCAGAACATAGAAGAATGTGTTGAGTCACACAGCTGTGTCCAGACTGCACATGGCCTAAACCGTGGAGTGGGGTGGAGTCCTGAGGCGAGTGGGATTGAGTGAAATTAGGGGGGAACGGAGTGACTGGGAGTGGGGCACGTGGTCAGGGTAAACCTGTTCCTGTCTCTTCTTTTTTTAACTTTTAATTTATATTGGAGTAGAGTTAATTGGGGCTTCCCTGGTGGCTCAAGTGATAAAGAATCCGCATGCCAATGCAGGAGATCCGACTTCCATCCCTGGGTCAGGAAGATCCCCAGGAATAGGGAATGGCAACCTACTTCAGTATTCTTGCCTAGAGAATCCCATGGACAGAGGAGTCTGGTGGGCTCCATGGGGTCACAAAAATATTTACGACTGAGTGAATAATGCTTTCTTTCATCTTCTCCTTAGAATGCCATCATCTAGCCATGTGTCGAACCCTCCTGCACCAAAGACAGAAATTGTTTTGGAGTATACAGCAGAACATTTGATAGTCAGTTTCTGCATAGGCTTGTTGACAGGCCATGAGAAGGAGTGTGGGGCTCATGACTCCAGTATGTACGAGGAAAATGGGCAGCTTTCACTTCCTTCCAAAAGGCAGAAAAACCCTGGCATCGTCCCATAGCTTGTTTTTTCTTTTTTGTTCTTTTTCCACTTTTTTTTTTTTTTTCAACTAAAATGGATGTCTGTGGGTCCTGGTGTTATTTCCATCTTTCTGCTTTATTTATTTATTTAATTTTTTGCCAATTTCTTTTTTTTTTTAATTTTTATATTTACTTTATTTTACTTTAAAATACTGTATTGGTTTTGCCATACATTAATATGAATCTGCCATGGGTGTACATGAGTTCCCAATCCTGAACCCCCCTCCCACCTCCCACCCCATATCATCTCTCTCGATCATCCCTGTGCACCAGCCCCAAGCTTCCTGCATCCTGTATCGAACATAGACTGGCAATTCGTTTCTTACATGATAGTATACATGTTACAATGCCATTCTCCCAAATCCTCCCACCCTCTCCCTCTCCCACAGAGTCCAAAAGACTGTTCTATACATCTGTGTCTCTTGCTGTCTCGTATACAGGGTTATCATTACCATCTTTCTAAATTCCATATATATGTGTTAGTATACTGTATTGGTGTTTTTCTTTCTGGCTTACTTCACTTTGTATAATAGGCTCCAGTTTCATCCACTTCATTAGAACTGATTCAAATATATTCTTTTTAATGGCTGAGTAATACTCCATTGTGTATATGTACCAGAGCTTTCTTATCCATTCATCTGCTGATGGACATCTAGGTTGTTTCCATGTCCTGGCTATTATAAACAGTGCTGCGATGAACATTGGGGTACATGTGTCTCTTTCAATTCTGGTTTCCTCGGTGTGTATGCCCAGCAGTGGGATTGCTGGGTCACAAGGCAATTCTATTTGCAATTTTTTAAGGAATCTCCACACTGTTCTCCATAGTGGCTGTACTAGTTTGCATTCCCACCAACAGTGTAAGAGGGTTCCCTTTTCTCCACCCCCTCTCCAGCATTTATTGCTTATAGACTTTTGGATCGCAGCCATTCTGACTGGTGTGAAGTGGTATCTCATTGTGGTCTTGATTTGCATTTCTCTGATAATGAGTGACGTTGAGCATCTTTTCATGTGTTTATTTTATCTCGAGCAGAATTGTTTTTGTTCTGACTGCCCGTGTGCCTTCTCAGTCGTGTCCGACTCTTTGTGACCCCATGGACGGTAGCCCGCCAGGATCCCTTGTCCGAGGGATTCTCCAGGCAAGAAGACTGGCTGGGTTGCCATGCCCTCCTCCAGGGGATCTTCCTGACCCAGGAAGCAGAGTTCCCTGTGTTGTACAGTAGTAGGTCCTTGCTAGTTTGTTCATAGGTTTTCACTAAAAGCCCTATGTGCTCAGGTGCTTAGTCATGTCTGATGAACCCGTGTCTCTTGCATCTCTCGCATTGCAGGCGGGTTCTTTACCCACTGAGCTCCCTGGGAAACCCTTTTGTTTCACCTCTTCCAAGATAGTGGGTCAAAGGGAAAGCTGCTTTCAAGCAACTGGCTGCGCTAGCCTCCCCAGACGTCAGATACGGCGTATGATCATTGCCATGGCTCTCCCATGCAGTGCGGAACAGAAGAACAGAAATGGGCAGAGGAGCCATTTACTGGGGTGTTCTCATCCTGGGGACCAGGCCTCCAGTTTTCAGCCGCTCCACCAGGCTTCATCTTCGTAAATGCCTATGTTAATAACCCCCCAACCAACCCCTGGGCCCGTTGGGTATGCTGGGGTTAGGTTAGGTTGCAAAGTGATAGAAATCCCAAGAAAAAGTGATGTTAACAAGTTAGTTGACTCTTTTCTTGCATTAAATGAAATCCAGAGACTTGAAAGGGCAGGGCAGGTGTGGAGATTCCTGGATGATACTTCCCTGGTCCAGATACTCTGCCATCCTCATCACTTGTCCACCACCTTCTGATACAACACCTTCCACCATCACCTTCCCATCCCAACAGGCACCACAGAGAACCAAGGAAGCTAGGTCACGTTTCTTCTTTTAAGGCCCCTTTGTAGGAGTTACACGTACCAGTATCACTTACGGTTCATTGGCCAGAACTTAGTCACGTGACCACACATACTTACAAAGGAAGCAGGTAAAAGCAGTGTTTATTCTTGTAACTTTATGCCCTGCTGAAAAGGCATTGTGTTGCTTCTTAAGAAATAAGTGGGATTTTGGAAGAACATGAATATCTCTCTTGGTCACATTCATCTTTTTCTTTCAATTGTCTCTTTTGTAAACTTCGTTCACTCTCTAAGCTTTATCTAACTCTGGCAGAAAGATGGGCTGGAGATGTAAGAGAATCTAGGGGAAACTTTTGCCTTTAAAATTTTTATGATGTCGTCTCAGGAGATGGAGTAACATCCCTACAAAGACAGGTTCTTCAGCAGAGTGGAAGCTAGGTTAAGCCTGGGTGGCTCGTTCTGATCATTTCAGAATTTTGTCATTATTCCTTCTAGGCGCCAAAAGATGAAATGATTGAATGCAGCCATTCCGTCACATTGAAATTTGATGGCAAACTCAGCTGTCATAATATGGTAGTTAAAAAAAAAAAAAGTTGCTTAACACAGCTTAGTCACTTTCCTGTCCATCTCACCCTTCCTTCCTTCTTTCTTTTTTATTTTATATTTACTTTTTTTTTTTTTTTATACCAGTATCACTTACGGTTCATTGGCCAGAACTTAGTCACGTGACCACACATACTTACAAAGGAAGCAGGTAAAAGCAGTGTTTATTCTTGTAACTTTATGCCCTCCTGAAAAGGCATTGTGTTGCTTCTTAAGAAATAAGTGGGATTTTGGAAGAACATGAATATCTCTCTTGGTCACATTCATCTTTTTCTTTCAATTGTCTCTTTTGTAAACTTCGTTCACTCTCTAAGCTTTATCTAACTCTGGCAGAAAGATGGGCTGGAGATGTAAGAGAATCTAGGGGAAACTTTTGCCTTTAAAATTTTTATGATGTCGTCTCAGGAGATGGAGTAACATCCCTACAAAGACAGGTTCTTCAGCAGAGTGGAAGCTAGGTTAAGCCTGGGTGGCTCGTTCTGATCATTTCAGAATTTTGTCATTATTCCTTCTAGGCGCCAAAAGATGAAATGATTGAATGCAGCCATTCCGTCACATTGAAATTTGATGGCAAACTCAGCTGTCATAATATGGTAGTTAAAAAAAAAAAAAGTTGCTTAACACAGCTTAGTCACTTTCCTGTCCATCTCACCCTTCCTTCCTTCTTTCTTTTTTATTTTATATTTACTTTTTTTTTTTTTTTACAAAATTTTATTTATTTATTTGACTGTGCCCGTTCTTAGTTGAAGCGTGCAGGATCTTTAGTTGCAGCATGTGGGATCTAGTTCCCTGACCAAGGATTGAACCCAGACCTCTTGCACTGAGAGCACAGAGTCTTAGCCACTGGACTACCAGGGAAGTCCCTCTTTTTTATTTTTCAGCTTGAAGTATAGTTGACGTTCACATCCATCTTGATGGAGACTGTGTTTATGGTGCAACATCTCATAGGTGTTAGTTAAAAGTGTCTGTGGGCTAACTTGACTGTCAACTGGATTGTTGTGTCTTTTCCCAACAATTGTGAGCTCCTGTTAATTTTCACCCCCTTATCAACCCTGGATTATCGTAGATTCTGGGGAGAATCACAACAAAGGGCTGTGATTTCTTTGTAATTTCTGCTTTGGGTGGAAAGCATAGGAAGCCTAATTAATCCTTTGTGAGCAGAAGTCATGTCCTGCTCATCTCTAGTTTCCTTTCTGTCTTGAGTTACCACTTCCTCCAGGAAAACACCAGGGTCACAGTGGGACACAGGCCAGGCCAGCTCCCTGTCCTCATGGAAATCACAGATGGTGCCTGGCACCATCAGGGACACAAGGGATGAAGCTGCAAAGAGGCACTGGGTTGAGATGTGAGCCATCTTAGATTCTGCACAGATGGGGACAGGGACTTTGAAGAGAGGACAGTTGACTCTGGCCCAAAGGAAAAGGTAAAAGTTCCCGCAGAAAAGGAGGCAGGGAAAGGGTTACAGCAGAAAGACTGGCGTGTGCCAGAGACTGGCGCGACGCTGAGTCAGACGTGTTCAGGAGACAGGGGAGGTCCGAGTATTGGTACCGCAAGAGTTAGAGGTGAGACAAGCACCCGAACCAAAGATGGTGTCCTGAGACTTCGCTCAACGCCATAGTGACAGACTTTCCACCCCTTCCAGAATTTCATGTCAAATCCATTTGTGTGCGAGTACTTGATCACCCTGGGATTTCCTGGAATCATCCTAGCATACAGTGTCTGTTTGAAAACTCTTATGCCAATCTGGGATGGTAGGGAGAACGATGCTTCTGTTTTAACATGAAAGTATGATGGGAGAGGCTTTGATGAGAACATTCAGTTGTTTGGGGGGAAAATAACGAACATATTTGGAGGCGGTAGTGGTGGTTTAGTCACTCAGTCATGTCTGACTCTTGCGACCCAATGGACTATAGCCCACCAGGGATTCCTCTGTCCATGGAATTCTCCAGGCAAAAAGGCTGGAGTGGGTTCCCATTCCCTTCTCCAGGGGATGTTCCTGACCCAGGGATCGAACCCTTGTCCCCTGCTTTGCAGGTGGATTCTTTACCGCTATTTGGAGGTACATTTATGAACTAGCCTGATGGGATCAGCGCAGTCTTGAGCTGTGAAATCATTTCCCTTACATTTTCCTCCGCCCCGACTCTGTCTTTCGCTCTGACAGATGTGGTATTTCTCGTGCCTGTGTCTCCATTAGCCAGCTCCTCTCTGCCCCACCCCTCCACCCGCTGTTTCTTCAGAGCTTTGAGCTTCTGCTGGTGTTACTGCTGGCTTCCTAGTTGGCTTGTGTGTCACACCCTTTGTTTTGGTGATTTGGAGCATTTTCTTTTTGTTTGCAAATTTGTCATTATCCCCCACAAAGCTCCCTGCCGTGGTTTGGTAAATATCTTTGACATCTTCCCTTGAAAAGCGCCACTCCATCTGTGAACTCGAACACGTTCATCCCAAAATGCCATTCCGGGGGAGAGAGTTGGAACCAAAAGGATTGGCAACAGCGACCACCATCAGCAACATCCACTATTACAGGATTAATAGGAATTAAATCTGCTTGAGCTGTGAAGTGAGCCAACACTTTACTCGCAAGTGAGGCTAAGCGAGGGGGGTGGGAAACACGTTTACATCAGGACAGTTGTCCTGGACGATGTTTGACCTTATTTGGACTGCTGGTGAATTTGCACTGGAAGCTCAATAATTTCCTCTTGTATGATCACAAGGCTTAATGTGATCATACTTTTGCAACTGAGCTTATGTTGCTTTTTGGGCTTCTTGCAGAATGTATTTTATTGGGCTCTTCAGTGTTGTCTTGAATAATCCATGCACAGCACTCTGAATGCCAGCTTTGCAGTTTCCTAGCATGAAGGAAGGATAACTAAAGTCTAAGGGAGTGGCGAGCCCTCCCTTCCTGCACTATACACTCTGCATGGACTGTGCTTGGCTTTCCTCTAATAAAATTGCACAATATTGGCAATCAGTTCTAGGGTCACTGAAGTGGTCGTTGTCCTCAAACAGCCAATGGATTACACTGTTCTCTTGTTGGAAGTGAGTTAAATAGCCTTAAAATGAAATCTGAACCCTCCCAGTGGCCACAAGGCCCTGAGCAATTCGATGATACCCAGATCTGTTCAGCCCCGTCTCTCTTGGCCCACTTCAGAGCGCTCCAGGCACTTTTCTTAGACCTTCAGCCCCACCATGTACTTTTCTTCCTCAGGACCTTTGCACATGCTCCCCTGGGATGGACTACTCTTAAGTTTCAGCCTCTTCGGTGATTTGGATCATAAGTAGGTGCGTGCCTTGGGGGAAGTCTCTTGACCTTTCTGTGCTCAGGGTGCTCTTCTCAAGCAGAAAGTGTATTGTCTCTTCTTCTCATGGCACTAGATCTTATAATTGTTTGGTTAGTTTGCTTATCTGATTTCTGTCTTTCCCAGTGACTTTGTTTTCCTTGATTAGCACTCAGTCCCCAGCATCTATCAGACTCCCTAACTCCGCAGTGTGAAATGAGGATACGATGGTGTGCGTGCATGCTAAGTTGCTTCAGACGTGTCTGCCTCTTTGAGTTCCCTTGGATTGCAGCCCTCCAGGCTCCCCTGTCCATTGGGGTCTCCAAGTAAGAATAATGGAGTGCGTTGCCATGCCTTCCTCCAGGGGATCTTCCCAACCCAGGGATAGAACCCTGTCTCTTTGTCTCCTGCATGGGCAGACGGGTTCTTTATCACTAGTGCCACCTGCAAAGATGATGGATGGTTGAATAAAAGGATTTTGAGCTCTTCCTATAGGGCACCATCTCTGACCCATCGTGAATCCATGGATGAGAATCAACACACACCCTCCAACCTTGCCCGAATCCGAACTTCATGTCATTCTGTCTTAAATATTACCAAGTGAATTGTGGACTGATGGTCCAAAGATACCCTTTATTCAGTTGTTTCCTTTGAGTCATTCACCAGGCAAGTACCTGGGGCCATGGCTTAGGTCACAGACACCAGGAGCCCTGAAGTGGCTATTATGTCATTTGCACATCCACATTTGTCTGGTACCCTGTTGCCCTTCTTTATGCCTCCATTCATCTTGACATTTTGAACAGTTCACACCATTTACTGCTTAAAGGGAAATAACCTGGGTGTTTTTTGTTTTAAATATTTACTCGTTTGTCTGCACCAGGTCTTAGTTGCAGCATGTGGGATCTAGTTCCTCAACCAGGTGTCAAACCCAGGCCCCCTGTGTTGGGAGCAGAGCCTTAGCCACTGGACCACTGGGAAGTCCCAGAACCTAGTTTCAAATGTGCCTTTAAAGACCTTGATGCTCCTTTACATCATGTCTCTTATACACATCTAGATGTGTATAAGAGACAGTCCCTGTGTTGTACAGTAGTAGGTCCTTGCTAGTTTGTTCATAGGTTTTCACTAAAAGCCCTATGTGCTCAGGTGCTTAGTCATGTCTGATGAACCCGTGTCTCTTGCATCTCTCGCATTGCAGGCGGGTTCTTTACCCACTGAGCTCCCTGGGAAACCCTTTTGTTTCACCTCTTCCAAGATAGTGGGTCAAAGGGAAAGCTGCTTTCAAGCAACTGGCTGCGCTAGCCTCCCCAGACGTCAGATACGGCGTATGATCATTGCCATGGCTCTCCCATGCAGTGCGGAACAGAAGAACAGAAATGGGCAGAGGAGCCATTTACTGGGGTGTTCTCATCCTGGGGACCAGGCCTCCAGTTTTCAGCCGCTCCACCAGGCTTCATCTTCGTAAATGCCTATGTTAATAACCCCCCAACCAACCCCTGGGACCGTTGGGTATGCTGGGGTTAGGTTAGGTTGCAAAGTGATAGAAATCCCAAGAAAAAGTGATGTTAACAAGTTAGTTGACTCTTTTCTTGCATTAAATGAAATCCAGAGACTTGAAAGGGCAGGGCAGGTGTGGAGATTCCTGGATGATACTTCCCTGGTCCAGATACTCTGCCATCCTCATCACTTGTCCACCACCTTCTGATACAACACCTTCCACCATCACCTTCCCATCCCAACAGGCACCACAGAGAACCAAGGAAGCTAGGTCACGTTTCTTCTTTTAAGGCCCCTTTGTAGGAGTTACACGTACCAGTATCACTTACGGTTCATTGGCCAGAACTTAGTCACGTGACCACACATACTTACAAAGGAAGCAGGTAAAAGCAGTGTTTATTCTTGTAACTTTATGCCCTGCTGAAAAGGCATTGTGTTGCTTCTTAAGAAATAAGTGGGATTTTGGAAGAACATGAATATCTCTCTTGGTCACATTCATCTTTTTCTTTCAATTGTCTCTTTTGTAAACTTCGTTCACTCTCTAAGCTTTATCTAACTCTGGCAGAAAGATGGGCTGGAGATGTAAGAGAATCTAGGGGAAACTTTTGCCTTTAAAATTTTTATGATGTCGTCTCAGGAGATGGAGTAACATCCCTACAAAGACAGGTTCTTCAGCAGAGTGGAAGCTAGGTTAAGCCTGGGTGGCTCGTTCTGATCATTTCAGAATTTTGTCATTATTCCTTCTAGGCGCCAAAAGATGAAATGATTGAATGCAGCCATTCCGTCACATTGAAATTTGATGGCAAACTCAGCTGTCATAATATGGTAGTTAAAAAAAAAAAAAGTTGCTTAACACAGCTTAGTCACTTTCCTGTCCATCTCACCCTTCCTTCCTTCTTTCTTTTTTATTTTATATTTACTTTTTTTTTTTTTTTTTTTT
>SJYX01019280.1:296710-315295 GCA_006410675.1 Oreotragus oreotragus
AAAAACTGAGAATAGAACTGCCACATGACCCAGCAATGCCACTGCTGGGCATACACCCTGGGAAAACCAGAACTGAAGGAGACAAATGTACCCCAATATTCACTGCAGCACTGTTCACAACAGCTAGGACATGGAAGTAACATAGATGTCCATCAGCAGACGAGTGGATAAAGAAGTTGTGGTGCACAATGGAATATTCCTCAGCTATAAAAATGAATGCATTTGAGTCGGTTCTAATGAAGTGGATGAAACAGAGTGAAGTGAGTCAGAAAGAGAAAGACAAATACTGTGTATTAATGCATGTATCTGGAATGTTTTTTTTTCCAGTAGCCTTTGGAAAGGCTGGGAAAGACTGAGGGCAGGAGGAGAAGGGGACGACAGAGGATGAGATGGTTGGATGGCATCACTGACTTGACAGACATGAAGTTTGAGCAAGCTCCAGGAGTTGATGATACACAGAGAAGCCTGGCGTGCTGCAGTCCTTGGGGTCACAAAGAGTCAGACATGTCTGAGCAAGTGAACTGAACTGATGGAATTTAGAAAGACGGTAACGACAATCCTACAGGCAGGGCAGCAAAGGAGACACAGATGTAAAGAACAGATTTTACACATAGTGGGAGAAGGCAAGGGTGGGATATTTGAGAGAATAGCATTGAAACATGTACATTACCATATGTAAAATGGATGACTGGCACAAGTATGATGTATGAAGCAGGGCACCCAAAGCTGGTGCTCTGGGACCACCCAGAGGGATGGAGTGGGGAGGGAGGAGGAAGAGGAGCTCAGGATCGGGGGGACACATGTATCCCTGGGGCCAATTCATGTTGATGTATGGCAAAAGCCATCACAATATTGTAAGGTGAAAGTGAAAGTCTCTCAGTCATGTCCAGCTCTTTGCAACTGGAGGAACTATACAGTCCATGGAATTCTCCAGGCCAGAACACTGAAGTGGGGAGACTTTCCCTTCTCCAGGGGGATCTTTCCAACCCAGGGATCGAACCCAGGTCTCCTGCATTGCAGGTGGGTTCTTTACCAGCTGAGCCACAAGGGAAGTTATCCTCCAATTAAAATAAATTAATTAAAAAATAAATAAACTTCATATGGGAAAGAAAAAAAAAGCGACCCTGTGGAATAGGAATTTTTAACTCCTTGATTTTCCTTTGGCATAAAAGGGATGAGAAGACTGAAAAAAAGTGATGTGTTCAGATGGCTTGATATGGTGAACTTGGGACTCAAATCTGGGTCATATATTCTTCCACTGAGCAGCATGATGGTATTATATGATTTACTCTAATAAAAACCCTGCTTTGGAATAATGAACAATTTATTAAGGAAACCATTGGTGTAATATTAGCAAGAAATAGAAGAAAAAAAATTTTTTTGGCTGCCAGTTAGTGTGGTGATGGTGATCGATACTGTCAAATACAGAAGGAACAATATCATAATCTCTAACAAATATTTTCAACAATTTTTTCAGCACCATTTCTTAGCTTTATTATATTCTAAATGATCATAGAAGCTGAGATGGGTTTCCATATATTGCATCCCATTACTTCATGTGTTGACGCTTGTGCCAAACCCTTTTGATGACTATAATTTCATAGCTTATTTTAATTTTGCACATAGTCTTCTCTCACTGGTGGAAGGGATGAAATTTTTTTTAAGTTTTATTTTTTCTTTAAAAGATCACCTCAGTAAGATATCTTTTCCCATGCAATAAAGGAAAAGATTAATGAAGGTAACTCAAAAGAATGAGTTATGAGTTAACTCGAAAGGGAAAGAGTGATTTTATGACAGTCTTCAGGATGGTGGCCTGGATCTTTTTATATAATTGCAGGCGAGGTTGTCTCCTATCCTCTGAGTTTGGGGATTGTGCTGATTAGGTAATGAGCACATCCTGCATGTGTCCTTTTTCTTGTTGGAGTCCAGTGTATCTCGTGCATTAATTGGTGTATAGATATGGCACTTATAACAGTCTATCATTGTTTCTTTCATTTGCTTATTATCTCTGTTCCTTACTGGAGGGGAAACCATGAAGATAAGGGCCACACTCATTTTTTTTAAGTGTTTTTATTTATTTATTTATTTGGCTGCTCTGGGTCTTAGTCAGGCACATGTGATCTTTAGTTGGGGGGTGTGGGATGTAGTTCCCTTACCAAGGATTGAGCCACACCCCCTGCTCCTAGCTGGAAGCACAGAGTCTTAGCCATTGAATCACCAAGGAAGCCCCAGGCTATACTCATCTTTTTTAATTATTTATTTTTAATTGGAGGATAACTGCTTTACAATATTGTGTTGATTTGTCATTAATCAACATGAATCAGACATAGGTATACATATGTCCCCTCCCTCTTGAACCTCCCTCCCACCTTTCACCCCTTCCCACCCCACTACATTTTCACAGAGCACCAGTTTGAGATCCCTGGGTCATACAGCAAATTCTCGCTTTGACATATGATAATTATATGTTTCCATGTTACTCTATGAATTTGTCCTACCCTTTCCTTCCCCCATGGGCTTCTTCGGTGCCTCAGGTGGTAAAGAATCTGCCTGCAATATGCCGGAGACCTGGGTTTGATCCCTGGGTTGGGAAGATCCCCTGGAGGAGGAAATGGCAACCCACTCCAGTATACTCTTGAACCTCCCTCCCACCTTTCACCCCTTCCCACCCCACTACATTTTCACAGAGCACCAGTTTGAGATCCCTGGGTCATACAGCAAATTCTCGCTTTTACATATGATAATTATATGTTTCCATGTTACTCTATGAATTTGTCCTACCCTTTCCTTCCCCCATGGGCTTCTTCGGTGCCTCAGGTGGTAAAGAATCTGCCTGCAATATGCCGGAGACCTGGGTTTGATCCCTGGGTTGGGAAGATCCCCTGGAGGAGGAAATGGCAACCCACTCCAGTATCCTTGCCTGGAGAATCCCATGCACAGGGGAGCCTGGGGAGCTATGGTTCACAAAGAGTCACAAAGAGTCGGACACAACTGAGCAACTGACACACACTCCTTCGCCCACATACTCATCTCGTGTCACACTTTTATTCAATTCTTAGAACAGTGCTTGACCTCTGACAGGTGTTTCTTGAAAAAAAACAAACAAACAAACAAACTGTTGAGTGAAATGAATGTAAGTAAATTTATTGTTTCCAGAGGAACTGGGAAACAGCTTCTTCTCTTACCCGAGCATGGGTTGTCACTTTGTAAAACAAAAATAATGGCATCTCCATAGAACTCGAGCACGTATATAACTGAACTGTCAGTGATTCAGAAAAATGATTCCTGTTTTGTAATGACTCATGGATTTTATATCATCAAGGTATCAATTATCACGTAGGCCTGGGGAAACATACGGAGTCTTTGGATTTGAAATGCTCCCTTCTTGCTTGTATTCTGTGTCCTTTGTTTGTTTTTATAATTTTGTCTATTTTAAGAGATATTTCTTTGGCTGCACTAGGTCTTAGTTACAGCACTCAGGGTCTTTAGTTGTGAGGTATGTGAACTCTTAGTTGCAGCATGTGGGATCTGGTTCCCTGACCAAGGATTGAACCTAGGCCCCCTTGCATTGGGAGTGTGGAGTCTTAGCCACTGGAGCATCAGGGAAGCCACCCTGTATTCTTTAACGTGGAGTTTAGGGAAGAGGGGTAGTGAGTCAAGACCTGTCATAGAGATAGAAAAGATCCTGATGGACGGGACTTTAGAACCTATTGCTTCGTGTGGATTGAGTCACGGTGTCATAAAACCCTTGAAGAAATGCCATTACTTTCCATGGTCTTTCACGGCTCACTTTTGCTTGGCCAGAAACTTAATTTCTTGTGATTGCTGGATAGGTGATGATATTCCGCTGTCCTCCTGAGTTGAACGAATTAAAATCTGAGGTCTCTTAGTTTGTAAGTGGGAAGGAGTTCATTGGACACAACCCATTAGTCACTTAATTTTTATGCTGTATAAATGGGGCATCTCTTTGCCATTTTGCAGGAAGGGACTTTATGGCAAGCCATAAAGAGGGATAGTAACTTTGCAGGCATGTACTCTGGGACCACATCACCCTTGTTGGCTCAGTCCCTTTTCAAAGATGATTTCAGTTAATTTCCTGCCCCAGTGCCAGGGAGTAAGTCTTCATCTTGCAATCCTTTCTTTTAAGAATGGTTCTTTGCCCTGGAAGTTTCTTCCAAGTCTTTTTTTTCTTTTTTTTTTCCTTCAGACAAGGGAAACTGTGGGGCTCAGCAAAAAAAAAAAAAAAAATGGAGGCACACTGAGGCAGAGTTTAACATGATTGCATAAAGCATAAATCTATGCATCATGTCTTACCTTAATAAATTGCACTTTTTGTTTCAGGGTTGGTGAATCTTAAATGGGGCTAAATAGTGAAACAGTGACAATTTCTGCATCATCCCTGAAGTCTGTTTTGAGCATTTTCTTACTGTCTTGAATCTTTACACAGATTTTGTCTTATTTTTAGGATGTAAAAATGTTACACTCTGTCCATTTTTTTTCCCTGTCTCGTAATCTTTTATCTGTAATTTAAAATGTAGAGAATTTGTAGATACTTCTATATAGCTTAAAACAGAGCAGGTGGGAATTATTTTGGTTCATATCAGAAGCGCAACAAACTATTCTTGCTACTCAACCTTAAACTACTGTTGATTTTCATGGATTATTTTTTTTGTTCCCCTTCATGAAGGTTGAAATCTGTCTAACCTATTAGGTGAATCTGAATCAAGGTTGATGTTTTATTTGTCATTCCTTTGGTCCTAAATTTCATTAGACACTTTCTTAGTGAAAAATTAATTGATCCTGGGAATGGTGAAGATAAATCATTGGAGGGAAAGCCAAATTGATTTTTTGCACCACCTCTTACTTGTTTCAATCTCTATGGAATTAACTCTATTAGGTTCTGAAGATGTTTATAGGTATTATAAAACATTTACATCTTGATGTATTAAGATACTTGAGTGGTTTTTAGCCATTATTAAGGGAATTATATTAGGATTAGTCTTGTTATCAATCTCAGTATCTGGCACCTAGCTAAGAAATGGCTGTTTTAGCCTCATTAAAGTTATAAACAGAACTTTACTAACTAGCACACACCAAGTGCCAAGGCTGGTGGCAAAACCCTTCTCTACTTTGGAGGAGATCGTGGGTTCCTGAGAATCAGAGATTAAATAAGTTTTTGACATTTGGTAAAGAGCTTCCTCTGCAGAAAAGTGCCCTGATCCCTGGGGGTTTCAAAATTCTGCAGGAGATAAAGATTCCATGGAAACAAACAATTGGGACTGACAGATTTAATCCCTTCAATGTACTTGTAAAATTCTCACCAAATGTGAATATGCTTCTGTATTGGTCTTGAAGAAAGAATGCTGAGAATGACTCTATGGAAGATTATTATGGAGACGTGATAGATAAACAAAATATTGACCATTAACTGCGCCATATATTTTCTCTCAAGTGAGGCCCTGAATGTAGGGGTTTGGTTCTATTTATCTGCATTTCCTTTTGCCATCAAGATTAGTTCTAATCGGCTTAGATGAAACCTGGCTGAAAGATTATAAACAAAAGATAATGATAAATGGTAATGTTCCCACTTGGCTGGGATCTGGGGCGAGAGGAAGAGCGATTCATAATAGCTTGGTCTAGGTGAGACTTTTTTTTTTTTTTTAATGATCTGGAAGAGAAAGTAAATTGCATGCTAATGAAATTTGCAGACAATATTAAATTGGAAGGTGTTATGGACAGGCATGTGGACCGAGAACATTATAGAAGCCAACCCTAAAGAGGTTAGAAATAGCAGAAAAGAAGAAAATGAGATCTCACTTGGAAAAGACAGGCTAATTCCTTTTTTTGGTGGGGATGGGGGGAGGTTGGTTGGAGAGGGGAATAAAAGGCATACTGAAATGGAGCTGGTGCAGAAACTCAGAAAAAAAAACTGTATTGTTCCAGAGACTCCCCCCTTTTTCTTGGCCTCAGTGGGCTGAATGGCAGTCCCGCCGAGACAGCAGTCTCCCCACCTTGCTTCCTCCAACTTCTGGGGCTCTCTCTTTGCTCCTTCTCTCCATTTTCCTCTCTCTTCCTTTTTTCCTTCTTTTGTATCTATCAGCTCACTCACCCCTAGTCTGAAGCATTTATTTCTGGTACCTTCAGTAGGAGAAAGATGGAGACAGATTGGAGAAAGGTTGGCAAGGGAGAGTGAGACAGATTAAGGGAAGGGAAGGTTTGATTTATGATGAGAGATTAAAGGCATTGAATTTGCATACCCTGTCCCGGCAGCATGTAACGGGGGGGACACACGTGCGCAGGCACTTGGGTGAAATAAACAGGAAGGTGGCCGTGACATTGTAGAGCCCCAGGAGCAGGGGTGTCGCCAGAAGTAATTAAGAGAGGGAAATTATATAATCAGAATTCACCGCAGGAGAAAATGAAGGGTTGGAAACGGTGGCCTGCGTGTCCATCCCAGTCAGTACCCGAACCAGGGGCATCCCAAGGGCTTTGACCACGCTGACCGTGTAGCCCCTTATGAACAGGAAACCCTAGGAACAGGCCCAGATGCCTGAGCCTTCATATGTAAAGTGGATTTTTCCTTTTGCTCTGAGTTTTTCGACAGATGTGTCCAGGAAAGTGCTCAGCCTAACAGATCTGCATGTTGACAGCCCACTGGCACACAAAAGGACAAGAGAGCTCAGGTGAATCGAGCTTATGCTGGGGCATGTAATGGGACAGAAATTTTAATAATGTTGAGCAGCTAGTATTCAGAGATGCTCACTAGTCGGGATAGGCAATTTATGGATGTTACACGACTTAATTGTCGGATGGAACAGGAACGGTCATGGTCACATTTGACAGATGAGGAAAGTAAATCTCAGAGAGGTTATGTACACGGGCGACTGTCACTCAGTGTCGTAGTGGTAGAGCTTGTGTTGTTCTTTTGTCACTAAATTGTGTCTGACTCTATGACCCCATGGACTGCAGCACCTCAGGCTTCCCTGTCTTTCATTATCTCCCAGAGTTTGTGTAAACTCATGTCCAGTGAGTTGGGGATGCCGTCCAACCATCTCATCCACTGTAACTTCCTCCTCCTCCTGCCACCCGTTTTCCCAGCATCAGGGTCTTTTCCAATGAGTTGGCTCTTCGCATCAGGTGGCCAAAGTATTGGAGCTTCAGTTTCAGCCTCAGTCCTTCCAGTGAATATTCAGGGTTGATTTCCTTTAGGATGGACTGATTTGATCTCCTTGCAGCCCAAGGGACTCTCAAGAGTCTTCTCTGACACCACAGTTCAAAAGCATCAATTCCTCGATGTGCAGCCTTCTTTTTTGGTCCAACTGTCACATAGGTACATGACTACAGGAATAACCATAGCTTTGACTCTAACGACTTTTGTCAGTAAAGTGATGCCTTTGCTTTTTAATACGCTGTCTAGGTTTCTCATAGCTTTCCTTCTAAGGAGCAGGTGTCTTTTAATTTCATGGTTGTGGTGGTAGATCCAGAGAATTGCAAAATGACTTCAGAGCCCATACTTTGAAATAATATATCAGGTTATTAAATAGGTCATTGGAAAAAAAAAAAAAAGAAAGAAATAGGTCATTGAGAAAACCATCACAAATGTGCCAGGGGAGAAACAGCTTCTCCAAGGGCATGGGCCTTGAAGGACTTTGTTCTAGAATTCACAGCAGAGGAGGGGGTATAATATTCACAGTAAAAGAAACTGGAATGGAGTGGGGCCCTTGCAAATTGTTATGTGACATTCATTGTTGAGTAAGGAGCAGCACTGGTGATGTTAATAGTAAGAACTGTGTTCCTAGTAACCAGCTGAATTCCTTGGGTGTTCACTGGGTACCATGAATAGAACGGTTGAAGGCAAAAGGGGAAGAGGGCGGCAGAGGACGAGATGGTTGAATGGCGTCACTGACTCAATGGACATGAATTGGAGCAAACTGGGGGATAGTGAAGGACAGGGAAGCCTGGCGTGCTGCAGTCCACGGGGTCACAAAGAGTCAGACACGATGGAGTGACTGGACGATGACAGCTAGCCATGAATAGTGTTGATGCTTTCCACATACTTCTCACTGAATCTTCATAATAAATGCCTGCGGGGCATGAAGACAACAGTGATTCAGTAACTTGCCTGCCATCTCACTGCTCCTCTATGAACTGGTCTGAGAGTGAGCCCAGGCAGTGTAACAAGCCATGCTACTTCTTGCCTGACTTGAATGAAGAAAAAGTGAAAGAAAATTAGGTCATAATAGGTGGTGTAGACGGATAGAAATGGATAAGCATTTATCATCATCCAAAACAGAAACACATTCTCTTCAGAGTGGCAAGTTATGATGCTTCTGAGTAGAGAAAAAATATTACCTACCCATGCCAAGAAGTTCAAGTTTTGAATTAAAGAAATTGCCTCAAAGTTTGGATTTTGAGAGGAGCTGTCTTCAGCTAAACTCCCGAGTATTGACTAGTTCTTGGGAAAAGTCCCAGATGGCACACAGATCAGCGTGCCCATCCCGTAGACAGATGGAGGTGGTATAATCTCAAAGTGAAAAATCTAAGGGAGATTTTAACAAGGTAATTTTTGTCTCCTTTTCTGCACAATGAATTTTACATCTATCTGGCTGTGACTTCATGGCCTTCTCCACTGCTTGTACTGGGTCCCTTCTCTTAAGGGATGTTTAAGCCTCTGTCCATCAAATTACTATTCACTGGGAAGTCTTCAGAACCTTGGAAAGCGAGTTTTGCATACTAAGGAGGCCTGTTTAATTACTGAGCATTCTGTATGTCCTAGATACTTCAAGAAGCATTTTGTATGTTATGTCGTTTAATCTATCCTTACAATCTACAGCTTATGTAGGTACCACTACCCTTAGCTCATAGGTAGGGCAATCCACATGTCAAGAGATTAAGGGCTTTCCTGATGGTCCAGTGATTGAGACTGTGCTGCCATGGTGGCAGGTGTGGGTTCAGTCCCTGGTCAAGGAACTATCCTACATGCCACGTGGTGTGGCCAATAAATAAATAAACCTGAGGACTTCCCTGGTGGCTCAGTGATGAAGAATTCGCCTGCCAGTGCAGGACACATAGGTTCGCTCCCTGATCCAGGAACATCCCCCATGCCGTGACTAAGCCCGTGCACGACATCTATTGAACCTGTGCTCTTGAGCCCGGGAGCCACAACACCTGAGCCCACGTGCTGTAACTACTGAAGCTCTAGTGCCCTGGGCTGCACAACAAGAGAAGCCAGTGCAGTGAGAAGCCCTCACTGCAAGGAAGAGTAGCCTCTGATCTCTGCAACTGAAGAAAAGCCCATGGGTACAGCAACGAAGACCCAGCACAGCCAAAAGCAATAAACAAATTAACTTTTCAAAACAGAGAGTGAGATGTTGTCTACGTTGTCACAGGTGTCCGGTGTGGCTCAGCTGGCAAAGAACCTGCCTGCAATGTGGGAGAACTGGATTTGATCCTTGGATTGGGAAGATCCCCTGGAGAAGGGAAAGGCCACCCACTCCAGGATTCTGGCCTGGAGAATCCCATGGACTGTTCATAGTGTTGCAAAGTGACTAAGCAAGGATTTGATTCTGCATCTAGCAGATATTAAAATCCTCACTTTTACTTGTTTCATACTGCAGAGAATAGGTTCAATTTTATGTGTATTCGGGTTTATCCCATTTCTTCTCAAGCAAACTCTGTGGTTGAAATGGAAACATCAGCATTTCTTTTCTTGGTTTGGTTGGACTGGCCAAACTTCAGATAGTATATATAGGAATCACCCAGCATCAAATAAAAAATGAATACTCCCTCCAAAAGTTGGGGGGTTTTTATAGCAGGAAGGGTGTGGTGTCTACCTTTGTAGATTTTGTGCTGGTTCATCCACATGTGTCTACGTGCCAGTAGTCAAAGGATAACAGTGATTTAGGCTGACCTGTTGTGGAAGGGTCTACAAGGGACACACACATTCTTTTTCTTTCTCTATTGTCCTCCAGTGAGAAGTTGCATATCTCTGGTAAGGCCTCTGTAGTTTGACAGTGAGTGGCAGATATGGCCAAATTACCTGCGGTGGCATTTTAAATTGATTGCCTAACTTCCGGCTGGTCTGACATGAGACCAGCTTTGTTCCTGAAGCTGTTCTTATTTGGAGGGAAAGAGAGAGGGGAGGCTTTCCAAGGACATGACTACAATGCAGAACATCAGTTCTTTGTGTTGGTCCTCGTGGGGGTGTGGATGGTGCTGGAAGAGCTGGAGGCAGAGAGCTTTTCCTGTGCTTGTTTTGAATGTCATTCTCTGAAGAGCATTGGCTATTAATTAGATTCACATGCCATCTAGGCCATGGGTGCTCAAATGGAGGATGGTAATCATTTCACCCCATTATTCATATTATCTACTTAGCAGCTAGAGAAATATAATTCCTCTTTTCAGTTTTGTCCCAGTTCATTCTTTGGCTTCACTAATGGCACTGAAATTAACTAGTTCGATTTTTGCCTACACCGTCAGGGCAGCTCCGGGGTTCTTTCAGAAATCAATTTTCACCCAGTTCACACCTGTACCTAAAGCAAACCCAACCATGCTTGCTGGTGAGCTGCCAAAATTTGGAAGAATCCCCCTACTTATGAGGCCCTAACTTACACTCTCCTGCCTAAGTGAATCATCACATTTGGAACTAGTGCTGGAGATGCTAGCTTGAGGAAGTACAGACTTACAGCACATGTTTGTATTCCTTGAATGCCATTTCCACCTGTATGCCCGAGAAAGAAACCACCACAGCAATGCTTTATAGCTTTTAATATGGTGTGAGTGTTTTCCTTGAGTCAGGACAAGTCAGGCGTGATTCCAAAAGCGGGGGAAGCACCTTGGTGTCTTTCAGGCCACCTTATAAACTGAGCAGCTAGTCAATCATGAAGCAGAATGCCCCAGACCTTGGAGGCTCTGGCAGAAACAGAGATTATTTCCTGCCCCCCACCCTCATCAGTCATTGGTCTTTGGTCAAGTGACATTCCTGCTGGGTTGTCTTAGAGTTATTGGGACCCTGTTCACATCCTCGCATGAAGAAAACGTGGTTCTTCTTATTTATTTATTTACTTTTATTGAAGGATAATTGCTTTACAGAATTTTGTTGTTTTCTGTTAAACCTCAACATGAAACAGCCATAGGTATACATATGTCCCCTCCCTTTTGAACCTCCCTCCCCATTCCATCCCTCTAGGTTCTTCTTAGAGTACTGTAAAGTTAAAAGAAAAAAAGTGAATCCTATCCTAATTCTAAAATCTAGAATCATCTCTCTATATCCTGAAGTTTCAAGGTGATTTCTTCTATGATGTCTTCTCTTTTATCTTGAAATAATATGTTCATTTATTTGTATTTATATATGTGTATGAAATAAAAATACTAATAAAAATGTGAGATGGCAAAAAATAAAAATAAAAAAATAAAGTCTGATTAACTGCAGTTTGGGAAATGGGGTGAAAACAAATACACTTTCTTTTTCTTATTTTTTGTTTTTACTTTATTTTACTTTACAGTACTGTATTGGTTTTGGCATACATTGACATGAATCCATCATGGGTGTACATGAACACACTTTTAAGTGGCAAGCATGCTTGTCATTCCCTTACCTGACACATAGGGCATGGGGAATTTTGCTGAACCAACAGTTTAAAAGAAGCATTCAAAATCAGTGGGATCACAATGAGAAAGGCATAGATAGAAACTTCAGAAATTCAGATTTTTACCCTTGTAGTTTTTTTTTTTTTTCAGTAATTACTATAGGGAATGAAGAGAAAGGAACATTAAAAATAATGGTCAAAAATATTAAGGGGTCTGTCACAGTAGTACTGGGATGGGAGGGGCAGTGCCTGTTATGTTACAAATTTGGAATTCCAAATACTAAATATAACTCCCTAAGTAAGAAGTTCTGCATAAGCCACCATGACAAAGGCATTTTATTAGAAACATGGAAAGAACCAAGGAGTGGAAAGTTTGACCACTTCTGAAAGTGTGAAATCGGAGGGCATAGGAGCTGAATTTCCTAAAGGAAGTCAACCCTGAATATTCATTGGAAGGACTGATGTTGAAGCTGAACCTCCATATTTAGCCATCCAATGCAAAGAGCCAACTCATTGGAAAAGACCCTGATGCTGGCAGAGATAGAGGGCAGGAAGAAGAGGGGGTGACAGAGGGTGAGATGGTTGGATGGTATCACCGACTCAATGGACATAGTTTGAGCAGACTCCAGGAGACAGTGCAAGACAAGGAAGCCTGGTGTGCTGCAGTCCACGGGGGCACAAAAGTAGGACACGACTTAGCGACCAAACATTGGCCAAGGAATGAGGAAAGGGTCTCTCAGCAACATCCAAGGAGGCTCTGATTCTGGGTAGCTTCCACACCTCCTCTCTCCTCTTTGTGAAAACTCTGGTTCTCTTGGAGACAGCAGATTCTACTGAGAAGCTCCTTGTTTACGTGGGTGTAAATGTAACCCAAGGAGGAAGGCAACAGTAAATCATTAGTCATGGAATTAGGTACATGGAGGCTTCTTGTCTGAAACTGGGATAACTTGTAGTTGGCAAAGCATTATTTATTCCAAACCATTATTACTGCTCAAGGCAGGTGAATGTGTTGAATCAAAATATTAATTACACACCCCCTTGCCACCCATAATAAATGGTAATGTATGGCCTTCCTTCCTGGGGAAATGCTGAAGTAGGTTCTGAAGCAATGCTCCAAATAATTCATGAGAACTGGAGTCTCAGCCTGACATCAGTGCTCTGACGTCCATGTCTAACCCTCACCACTGTTGTTCTCTCTTCTCTAAAGGGTTCTGAATGCCGAGTCTCCTGATGCCTTCAAATGAGTCATTAAAGACACATTCTCTCTGGCAGTGACTCGGGAAACGTCCCCAAGTCTTGACTCGGATGTGGGAGAATCTTTGAGATGTCTGACCTTGGTGTGAATCCAAGCTCAGTGATGACCTCCCTTCTTTCTGGCTTGTCTTGGATGAGTTTCTTCATCTCCACGCCTCCTTTTCTCCTTCATCAGTTGACGAGCTTGCACCTGCTTTTCCTGATAACTGTAGGAATTGGACATATTTACTCCCCTTAGGATGTGGTCATTTCAGGGTTAACATTGTAACAGATGATGAAATCACAGTCATGAGTAATGTAAGGGTACATTTTGTGAGTTCTCAAAGTTAAGTCATCCTATCCTGTTAAAAAGTATTTGTTAATTTATTTTTGGCTGCGCTGAGTCTTTGTTGCTGCCTGTGGACTTCTCTCTAATGTCAGGGAGTGAGGGCTGCTCTCTGGTTGCAATGCTCAGGCTTCTCACTGCGGTTGCTTCTCTTGTTGCAGAGCGTGGGTTCTAGGTGCTTGGGCTTCAGTAGTTACAGTACGTGGGCTTGGTTGCCCCACCGTGTGGGGAATCGTCCCAGACCAGGGATCGAACGCATATCTCCTGAACCGGAAGGCAGGTTCTTAACTACTGAGCCGCCAGGGAAGTCCAGCACTCATATTCTGAATCGGTGATCTCTGACTTACTGATGGTCTTGCATGGACTCTGGGCTGATGCCTCTTGTACTGTTGGTAATTTCCATGTAGGATCTTTCTGTTAATTCACTGGACCCAAGAGTCATCTGAGGCTACCGCCCAGAGGGAACGGTGGCTCCTCAGACACTGCACAGGCTCCCCTGAGTAGTAGCGACTTCCTCTCCAGACACAATGTCTTGGGTGACAGATATCCCTAGTGCATCCAATTCAATAGCCTTTGATATGAGAAGACTGGACTTGGGGGCAGTTGATAACCCTAAATGATGGTGTGCATTTCTTGGTTCCATCTCTGCATCCCTGCCCTAGACTTCAGTCTGTGGGGGCAAGGGTATGTCTTCATAGCATTTCCACTCAAGGCAATATCTTCTCCACACCCCGGATGGTGCCCAGCACAGACTTGACAGGCAGGAGACAACTTGAATGAATGAATGAATGAAGTATGGACCAACTGGAAAATTCCATCAAAGAGTCTAAACCCAAATGCCTACAGAAATCTGTACATTTTGAGTAGGAATGGACCTGAAATGCTGAGGGAACAGTGAAGCCCGTGCCAGTCTCACCACCCCACCCAAAGGTGTTTAAAGTCATCTGCTCCCTACTGGTGGCACCTTGAGAAAATACATTTGCATGCAGAGTGAGTCTCCAAGAGTGAACTCAGTTCACTTTATTATTCTCAAGTTGAAACGGAGGGTTAAGGGAACAAAGTGACTAATTCGCATTTAAAATGGCCAACGAATGCTGCCCAAAATAGTCATGGTGTTACTTGCTCTATCTCATCCATCTGTTCAGACTCAAAATTATGCTGGCTGTGTTTTCAGAAGAAAACAAACATGTTAAGAGTCCTGTATTATAATTGGTATATGCCAATATGGTGCCCATTAAATTAGCCAATGGATGTGTTTTGAGTGCCTACTGTGTGTCAGACCCAGTCCTGAGCATGTCAATCACAATACGAAACACTACTCCATTCATAAGGGCCTCCCTTGTAGCTCAGTCAGTAAGGAATCTGCCTGCAAAGCAGAAGACCTGAGTTCAATTCCTGGGTCAGGAAGATCCCCTGGAGAAGGAAATGGCAACCCACTCCAGGATTCTTACCTGGAGAATCCCATGGACAGAGGATCCTGGCAGTCGCAAGAGTTGGACATGACTTAGTGACTAAACCAACACTGCCAGTGCATTCACAGCATCAGGGGTTTCCTGCAGCATCATTCTCTCCAGTGCTAACACAGAGCAGTGCCTTCCTTCCTTCCTGGTATCTAGCTTTAAGAAACATCTGCTCTGTGAGTAAACATTTAATAGGAGGGAGGAAATGAAGATCTTTGCAGATTGCTAGCTTGAAGTATCTGTATATGCACATACATGCAAAGTACAAATAGGAAGATTATTTCCCCTTAAAATTTCATCTCCAAGCTGTTGAAATTTATGGAGAAAATATTTGTGGTCAACAGTGCTTATCAGAATGATATAAAAAGTTATTTATAGCAGTGTTTCTCAAGCTGTTTTGTGCATAGGCGTCACCCAGGAGATCTTGTTCAAATGCATTTTCTGGGACTCCCCTGGTGGTCCAATGGCTAAGGATCTGTGCTCCAATGCAGGGGGCCTGGGTTCAGTCCCTGATCAGGGGACTAAGACCCCACATGCTACAACTGAATGTTCACATCCACCTAAAAGCCAGTACAGTCAAATAAATAAATTTTAGAAAATATATTAAAAAAAATAAACTGCACTCAAAAAAAAGAAAATGCAGATTCTGATTCAGTAGATGTAGGTTGGGGCTTCCCTGGTGGCTCGGTAAAGAATCCGCCTGTAATGCAGGAGAGGTGGGTTCAATCCCTGGATGGGGAAGATCCCCTGGAGAAGAAAGTGGCAACCCACTCCAGTGTTCTTGCCTGGGAAATGCCTTGGACAGAAGAGCCTGGTGGGGATTGCAAGAGAGTCGGACATGAATTAAGCGACTAACCAGTCACAACAAGATGTGGTTTGCAGCCTGAGATTCAGCCTTTCTAAATGAACCCCCCGTGATAGGATGGGGAGTTCTTTAGATCACAGACAACTCTGATCAGCAAGGACTTTGGACCTGTGGGTGCCACCCCATATACTTACTACTATGCATCTGTTATTTCATCCCAACTTACATGAATATCCTAGTGTGGGTACCATGATGGTTTTTATTATTTCTAGGTTGAGAAAAATGAAAGTGAATTAAGGTGCACTTTCAAGAGAAAGCAGAGCTGGGGTTTGAGTCCAGGAACTCTGGCTTCAGGCTTATGCTATTAGTAAGACTGTCTATGCCTGCCTTTACTGGTTCGGTAGCTGAAGCCAGGACTTAGCTCTGTAATCAGATACTGGAAGAACATCTTGACATGCCTGTCTGCTGGGTTGAGTGTTGGAACCTGGTTTTCCCTGGTGGGGATGGGTGAGTTGGGGTCCTGGAGCTTTGAGGTCTTTTGGAGCGGTCAGGAATTCTTGGATATTCATTTTGAAGGTAATGCTTCTCATTAATACTCTGTCACTCTGGGAGGGTACAGAACTATATCCTTCAGCTCCCAGGAGTGTGAGAAAGGTTAAATAACAATTACATGTGGGTTCCAACTTTGCTGACAACGGTCTGTAGAGTCAAAGCTACAGTTTTCTCAGTAGTCATGCATAGATGTGAGCGTTGGACCATAAAGAAGGCTGAGCACTGAAGAATTGATGCTTTCCAGTTATGGTGCTGGAGAAGACTCTTGAGAGTCCCTTGGACTGCAAGGAGATCAATCCAGTCTCTAGTCAATCCTAAAGGAAATCGACCCTGACTATTCGTTGAGAGGACTGATGCTGAAGCTGAAGCTCCAATACTTTGGCCACTTGATGTAAAGAACCAACTCATTAGAAAAGTCCTTGATTCTGGGAAAGATTGAAGGCAGGTGGAGAAAGGGATGACAGAGGATGAGATGGTTGGATGGCATTACTGACTCAATGGACATGAGTTTGAGCAAGCTCTGGGAGATGGTGAAGGACAGGGAAGCCTGGCATGCTGCCGACCATGGGGTCGCAAAGAGTCAGACATACTGAGCAACTGAACAACAACAACCTGACTTTGAACAAAATGAGCGTTTATGATTTTTTTTTTCTACCAATGGTGCCCTTTGTTTGTGCACAAGTTACAGAATGATTTTTTGTGTGTGTATGGGGGGGGTGTATTTTTAGATTAACAAAGAATCTGTTTAGAAATGTGGATGAACTTTCCTTCAAATCACACCATTGAACAGTCTTTGCAGATGTTCATGTCCCAACTTTCATTTCATTGATTTGGTGGGAAGAGTGGAAAGACACTGATGGAGGGGGACTTTCCTGGTGGTCCAGTGGCTAAGACGTTGCATTCCCTATTCAGGTGTCCTGGTTTCAATCCCTGGTCAGGGAATTAGATCCTGCATGCCTCAACCACATATCCCACATGCTGCAGCATAGATGGAAGATCCCATCTGCTGCACTGAAGACCCAGCACAGCCAAATAATTAAAAGATTGGTGGAAGAAGGTGACTTTCTACCTCTGAATGGTTCTGCAAAGAATAAAACTCCAATAGGAAGTGTAACCAATAAGAAGTGAGAAAGTCACTCATTCACTTATTCACCAATAGGAAGTCACTCACTTCCTCACCAATAGGCAGTGAGGAAGTCACTCATTAGCCAATAGAAAGTGGGGAAGTCACTCATTTATAAATAGGAAGTGAGGAAGTCACTCATTAGCCTATAGAAAGTGGGGAAGTCACTCATTAACCAATAGGAAGTGAGGAAGTCATTTAGATGTTAGCTAGTACACACCAACCAGCTCCCACTTTAATCACAGCAGTAAGAAGAAGGGAAACGTCCAGGAGCCTGCCAGTGCTTATCTTATGGAACTAAATCTGTTCATTGGAAATTGCTTGAATGCTGCTTTATTATGCCAGTTTAACTAGCTTTCCATTTCATATCATGTCCAGCATCTGTCTCATCCACAAACGATACTAATTTTGAATCAAAGTATAGCTAGCTTCCGTATAAGAAGATGCAATGAATAAGAATTATAAAATGGAAAGGTAGAGCTAGATGCATCCTGTGGAAAAAAAAATGCCTTCCAGGCAATTTGAAGGAACAAAATAATGCAAATGTCTTCTGAATGTAGTAAGGACTTGCCATTTGTAAGGAGAGCAAATTGAATGAGTAATATAAAGAATCAGCCCACAATGAGAGAATAATGATTTCACGAAGCAGTGTAGAAAGAGAAAGGAGGATGGGGAAATCTGAATACCTTTGATAGTTGAGAATGAAATGGAAATATAACAGCTTAACGAGGGGAATAGAGAGAAGAGGCAACAGGATTATAAGAGAGGGACGAGGCTTTTAAGCAAAATGAGGGAAAGAGTATAGAAATGTAGGAAATTGTGGCTACAGCATTTTTAGACAAAGCGGAAGGATTACATTTTCGAAACTACCTTGTCATGAATTCTGCCACTTTGCCTGAAAGTTATAATTAGTCACGTGTGATAAGCAGCTTGGATTGTCATGATAAACAGCAGTAATTTCATTCAGTATGACTAGTATGTGAATGTGGAAAGCAGAGGAAAGTAGCACTAGAACAATGTTCCTATTGTGGCCCCTGTACGTTTAACACATATGGGGGACAAAAGGTACCTCTTAGGTGCTCAATTAATATTGAAGGTGGCCGTGGTGGTACAGGGTAGCTTTTATTATTGCGTGAAATGTACAATTACAAATAAAGGGTATGATACTCTCCACACTAGACACTATATGCTTCATCTAGAGGAGATTCTGAAAGTCAAGCCTTCTCTTGCCAGGATGAGACCACAGGACATGGTGGAAGCACCAGATATGCAATTTATTTTTTCTCTTTCCAGTCTCTCTCTTACTCACTTTTTTTCCCCTCTTCAGTTCAGTTCAGTTCAATCACTCAGTCGTGTCAGACTCTTTGCAAACCCCATGAATTGCAGCACGCCAGGCCTCCTTGTCCATCACCAACTCCCGGAGTTCACTCAGACTCACGTCCATCGAGTCAGTGATGCCATCCAGCCATCTCATCCTC
>SJYX01019280.1:315335-352314 GCA_006410675.1 Oreotragus oreotragus
CATGAATCGCAGCACGCCAGGCCTCCCTGTCCATCACCAACTCCCGGAGTTCACTCAGACTCACGTCCATCGAGTCAGTGATGCCATCCAGCCATCTCATCCTCGGTCGTCCCCTTCTCCTCCCGCCCCCAATCCCTCCCAGCATCAGAGTATTTTCCAATGAGTCAACTCTTCACATGAGGTGGCCAAAGTACTGGAGTTTCAGCTTCAGCATCATTCCTTCCAAAGAAGTCCCAGGGCTGATCTCCTTCAGAATAGACTGGTTGGATCTCCTTGCAGTCCAAGGGATTCTCAAGAGTCTTCTCCAACATCACAGTTCAAAAGCATCAATTCTTCGGTGCTCAGCTTTCTTCACAGTCCAACTCTCACATCCATACATGACTACTGGAAAAACCATAGCCTTGACTAGACGGACCTTAGTCGGCAAAGTAATGTCTCTGCTTTTGAATGTGCTGTCTAGTTTGGTCATAACTTTTCTTCCAAGGAGTAAGTGTCTTCTAATTTCATGGCTGCAGTCACCATCTGCAGTGATTTTGGAGCCCCCCAAAATAAAGTCTGACACTGTTTCCACTATTTCCCCATCTATTTAGGATCTGCCAAAACTATAGACTTCTTATTGGAGTTTATGTGTTTGTGTGTGTGTGTGTATGTATGAGCATGCACTTTCAGTTCAGATCTAAACTGTTTAAGATAAAAGAATGTCTTTTTCTATATGGCTACTCTCAGTGAATCCTGGTGTACCTTTAAACTCTGACATTAAAGTAAGGAAGATGCGGCTAATAAAATATTTTTCCCACAAAGTGTCACATACAACAGGTAGGAATCACTCCAGTGGCTTCTCCGGGGAAGAAACAGTTTCAAAAAAATATTTTAAAGAAAATCTAAGTATATGCGAATTCTTTTTTTTTTTGATGGGAGGTAGCTTGGAGAATTTACCAGGACATTAAAATCATTCCATAATCCATTGTCAAACAGAGATGCTCAAACATTAAAACCAACCCATTCATATCCATGTTTCTATCAGCTTTAAGCCCGCTTTGTCTTGTGGAGTTTTAGATTAATGTCTTAAAGAAACTGATGAAATGATGGGAGAGGGTGCCTCTTCTTCCCCGTGTGTTTCAGCCTGGGGAATTCCTCTGCGCAAACTGATTTTTGCTCCTTCCACATGAGTGTTCTTATTGGCACATTGTCAAAAAGTCCCTGAACTGTCCATGTCTGACTTCACACATCCCTGTTAACAGCTTTGCTGTTCTCCAGATGTGGTTAGGAAGAGACTTGCCTAAAAGAAAGAGTTAACTAAACCCCAGCCTGGGAGCCACGTCCTTGAACATTCCAGTTCTCTATTTCTTACAAAACACAGATCCAAAAAAAAAAAAAAAATTCTAGACTGACATTCAAGGTCCTTTTTGATGTGGCTTTAGCCTGTTTCAACCCATTGTCCACTACTCACAGTGACATGCCAAAGGTTACGATATGGTTGACTTCAGGCTCATGCAGTTCCTTTCTTCCCTGAATCTATCTATGCTCTTTCCCCCACTTGGGGTATGTCCACTCCTTCAGGTCTAAATCATACCTGCCCTGCATAGTCCAACTCAAGTAATAATGATTAATATGCTTTGTGTATCCAGGAGGTATTGGAGCTGGAATTTAAACCCAGGCATTCCGGCTTTAAAGTCTACATTCTTAGTAATAGTTCTACAACAGTCATTGTTCAGTCACTAAGTCGTGTCGAACTCTGCAACTCCATGGATGGCAGCACACCAGGCTTCCCTGTCCTTCACTGTCTCCCAGAGTTTGCTCAGACTGATATCCATTGAGTCGGTGATGGCATCCAACCATCTCATCTGCTGTTACCCCTTTCTCCTTTTGCCTTCAATTTTTCCCAGCATCAGGGTCTTTTCCAATAAGTTGGCTCTTTGCATTAGGTGGCTAAAGTATTGGAGCATCAGCTTCAGCATCAGTCCTTCCAGTGAATATTCAAGGTTCATTTCCTTTAGGATTGACTGGTTTGATCTCTTTCAAGGCGAAAGGACTCTCAAGAGTCTTCTCTAGGATCACATTTCAAAAGCATCAGTTGTTAGGCACTCAGACTTCTTTATTTCAACTCACATCCATACATGACTACTGGAAAAACCATAGCTTTGACTATATGGAACTTTGTTGGCAAAGTGATGTCTCTGCTTTTGAATACGCTGTCTAGGTTTGTCATAGCTTTTCTTCCAAGAAACAAGCATCTTGATACCCTCTCAAAACTTCCATCTCCTGAGAAACTGTGCTGATCCTCCCCAGCAAGATTTAAGATCCCTCTCTCTGGAGCGTCCTTACGGCTAAGTCTGGGCTCATCATTTTCTGCTTTAGGTATGTGTTGACCAGGTCCTTTGATAAGCTCTCAAGACACAGTGATAACTTAGATATGCTGTGTGTAGGGGCATGTGAATAAAGGATCATAGAAATCCAAGGGTAAAGGGGCTAGTTTAGCCTTCGTGGACTGGGGAGAGTTAATTCCAGCTCCTCTTGGGAAATGATATTAGAATTGGACCGTGAAGCACGGGTGTGGTTTTCCTCTGCAGAGGATCAAGGAATGAGATTCCAGCCAAAGGAATGAGGGTGAGTACAGCTTCAGACACCAGAGGGAGGAAGACACAAGGGGCAGGCCCCAGGAGATACGGCGTCTGGGTGGCAGTGGACAGCATCAGATGGCCAAGAGGCGAGAAGGCTAGAACTGTTGTGACAGGTCAGTTTGTTCTGTAGCCCTGAGACTGAGCAGTTTCCCAGCATTCTGCAGGCTTCGGGAAGCCACTGCGGGTCATAGGTGTGAGCCAGTGACGTGATCATCAAAAACTTTGGCTTCAAAGCTCAGTGTGTTGGTTGCGATCCGCCCACCCCCTTGAAAGATTTCTGCAATTATAATGAGAACGGAAAGGGAAAATCCATTTTACTCACTCAGAATGTCATCAGAGAGTCAACCTTTATTCTTCTTTTTTCTAAGTTTTATTGGGGTATAGTTGCTTTATAGTGTCATGTTAGTGTCTAACACACAGCAAGGTGAATCAGCGATACATATACATATGTCCCCTCCTTTTTCGATTTCCTTCCCATTTGGTCACCGCAGAGCACTGAGTAGGGTTCCCTGTACTTTACAGTAGGTTCTCATTAGTTTTCTGTTTTATGCCTAGTACTGTATATATGTGAATCCCTATCTCCCAATCCCAACACCTCCCCCCAGCAAATGCATCTATACATTTGTTCTGTGTCTGTGTCTCTGTTCGGCAAATGAGATAATCTGTGTACCATTATTCTAGATGCCACATATATGCATTAATATATGATATTTGTTTTCCTCTTTCTGACTTACTTCACTCTGTATGACAGACTCTAGGTCCATCCACATCTCTACAAATGATCCAGTTTCTCTGCTTTTCGTGGCTAAGTGGTATTCCATTGCATATACGTACCGCCTCTTCTTTATCCGTTCGTCTGTCTGTGGGCATTTAGGCTGCTCCCATCAGATTTTATTCTCTTCTTGTAGGCAATACGCCTGCATGTGTTTGTGCCATCTCAAAATTCCAGGGGTAGAGTGGGGAGTTGGGCCAAGGGAAGAATTGCATGGATGTTTATCCTAAGAGTAAAAAGCATTTCAGTGAATAAAATGAAGATAGAGTGTTTACCTTACACTCTAAATAGGTGAACCAGACATCAGGTACCCAAATGCCTACAGAGGGTCAAACAGGTAACATATATGACTGACATGACTCGAGACAGTTGAGATGGATAGGGGCTGGGGAGAGCACACACCTTTTCTAAAGGAAGCATCAGCTACTCAGCTCATGAGGTTCTTGCTGTGCAAAATATGGTCTCAGTGCGGTTGGATATTTTGGTTTATCAGGAAGAGTCAGAATTAGATATTTAATATTGGTTTTTCAGCATCAGCAAGTTTTTCATGAATTATTTTAAATGGTGAATGGTTTAAACATGGTCTACACATGGGCCACTTAGATCCATTGACTTCCTTTTGTCTAAGCAGGCTTAGTTCAGAACTTCTATAAAACGGGGAACAGTAGATATGAATGTGCCCTCTTATAGAATAACTCTCACCCATCAGCAGTGATTGAGCGCCTACTTCATGCTCAGCCCTGTATGAGATTCTCCAAGAGACTATCAAATTAGCTAGACAGTGTAGAGTCTTCTTAGGTTAATGCACATGGGGAAATTGTGTTTTGGCAGTTGGCACGTAAGTACTAGATTGTCCTTTTGCATGTCTCTCTGTGATGATGTGTAATTCCAGAAATGTTCCTCTTGTTTTGAGTCCCTGGTGGGAAAAATAATGAACATAAATACGATGAATTTAAACAGAACGATGAGCTATTATACTGTGTTTTTAAGTCATTCCATATTGTTTAAGGAGACAAAGGGATAAGCAATATACATCTTTGTTTAGTTATTTTGTTTCTTCTAAGCCCCACTAGCCCCTCCACCATCAGATTGCTGGAGTCCGCTGGGGATTCTGATGCTGGCTCTCCCTCACTTGTTTTCACTGTGACTCTGCTTTCCAGCCCCTCTCCCTCTCCCCCGACCTCTCTCCCTCCCTCCCTTCCAGCTCCATTTGTGGCAGAAAGCTCTTAAGTGAGTCTTTACACTGGAGGTTTGTATGCTCAGCCCATCAGTCTGTGTGCTATTACCAAGTTTTATCCTCTGAGTACATAGCCTGCAGTTGGGTTTGAATATTAAGTGTCAAACTCCAGCGCACTGGTGAGAGATTTGCAGCGGCCAGCAGGTCCCTCCCAAATCCCTAAAAGCTGCTGGGCACTCTCCTCACTGATAAGCGGGCTCATTTCACACATGTCAGATTACCGGGGTGAAGCTGCTGATACCCTGCACAATGCTGGTGGGACCATCCAGCCTCCTTCCTGAGATGAGTAGGGGACGGGGGACCCTCACTTAGGAGGAAAGCATGTAGAGCCGGCCGCTCACAAATGTGAAGGTTACTTCCCAGAGCCCTGGGAGCGTTTTGTCAGTTTTGTTTGCACAGAGATAGGGAGTGAAGGATTATGATCCCTGGCACTGATAATGTCCCCTGGGCCACAAGTTAATCCAGCAGGACACCAGATGTAACATAACCGTTTTCTTTGCACATTTCTATGTGGTTATTGTGGAGGGCAGGAAAGGAATGAAAAGGCTTAGCTTGGGAGATAGGCATCAAACAGCATCTCTCCCTCTTCTGCAGAGAGAGCAGAGCCCTGGGTCCGCATGCACTGAGTCATGGCAGCAGTCATTCTTTGCACATTTATTGAGTGCCTGCTGTGTGCTGGGCACCTTGCAAGATGCTGTGGGCATGGAGGTGAAGCTTCCACTTGACTTCACAGAGATCCCCTCCATGGTTCTAGGCATTTGTCCACTCATCCCTGCTCATCAATCACTGGTTGTCAGCTTGCTGTCAAGTTCAGTGCTAGATACTCAAATAGGAAAGAGGACAGGACTCCCAGGGTTGGGGCAGGGGGTGGTGAGGGGGGCTGGTGGTAAAGAACCCGCCTGTCAATGCAGGAGACATACGAGATGCGGGTTCAGTCCCTGGGTCAGGAAGATCCCCTGGAGGAGGGCATGGCAACCCACTCCAGTGTTCTTGCTTGGCACATCTCATGGACAGAGGAGCCTGGCGGACTATGGTCCATGGGGTCACAAAGAGTCAGATGTGCCTAAAATGACTTAGCACTCATGCACAACACTTGTGTAAATTTGTCTAAACTCAAAAAGGGCAAAAGTTTGATTCTGAAAGCAGAATAGGTTTATCACTAAAAACCTGGGTGGCCGTTTTCTTCAAATCCTCATATTGCATATCTGGAAAATGGATATTAAAGCAGTTACTGCCTCATAGTTCAATATGATCAGAGGAGGCAATAATTTTTTGAATTTTTAAATTTTGTATATTTATCGGGGTATAGCATATTAACAATGTTGTGATAGTTTCAGGTGGACAGCAGAGTATCTCAGCCATACAAACTCGTGTATCCATTCTCCCCCAAACTCCCCTCCCATCCAGGCTGCCACATAGCATTGAGCAGAGTTCCCTGTGCTACACAGTAGATCTTTGTTAGTTATCCATTTTAAATATAGTAGTGTAAACATGACCATCCCAAACTCCCCATCCATCCCGTCCCCACAGCCTTCCCCCCTGTTAACTGTAAGTTTGTTCTCTAAGTCTGTGAGGCTTATTGTGTTTTGTAAATAAATTCGCATGTCTCACTTCTTTTTAGATTCTGCATATATGGGACACCATGCAATATTTCTCTCTTCAGTATGGGTGGATACTCTGGGTCCATCCATGTTGCTGTGAATGACATTATGTCATTCATTTTAATGGCTCAGTAATATTTCATTGCATGTATGTACCACATCTTCTTTATCCATTCCAGAGGAGCCAGTATTTTGAGAATGTTTAGCACACTGAGCAGTAACTATTAGCTATCAGAGCTCCTTAAATGGACTGCCCAGAAAGTTGAAAGAGGAAGCCGCTCAGTCTTGTCTGACTCTTTGTGGCCCCATGGACTATACAGTCCATGGAATTCTCCAGGCCAGAATACTGGAGTGGGTCGCTGTTCCCTTCTCCAGGGCATCTTCCCAACCCACGGATCAAACCCAGGTCTCCCTCATTGCAGACAGATTGTTTACCAGCTGAGCCACCAGGGAAGCCCAAGAATACTGGAGTGGGTAGCCTGTCCCTTCTCCAGCAGATCTTCCCGACCCAGGAATTGAACTGGGGTCGCCTGCATTGCAGGCGGATTCTTGACCAACTGGGCTATGAGGGAAGCCCATACTGCCCAGAAGGAGATGACAAATGGGTGACTGCTGATTCATCACAGGGTGGACACCTGTGGATCTGCTGTCAAATGGTAGCTTGCATCCCAGCATCACCGCTTCCTGGTGACCTTCCCATTGCGGTGACCTTGGGCATGTTACGAACTTCTCTGAACTGTGGATTCCTCATCTGTAACATGAGGTGTGCAAGAGCTCAGTTCTCCTGCACGGTGTGCTCAACATAACCCATCGCCTATTACCCTTTTCCACCACTATCAGAGCTCAGAGTAACTCTCAGGGCGACCCCCAAGCCCCATCATTATACACCACAGGTAAACAGCAGATCCCTAATGAGGTAGAAGATAAAGATCAATTCAGGTGACAAATTTTCGTTTTGCCCTTAGGTTTGCAGACTTATCGGGGTGTGACAGCTGCCAGAGCTTGATGATTGTTTTTTTTTTTTTTTCAAATCAAGTTCAAGGCCGCTGCAAAGTATCTGAACTTCGCCTTTAGCTAAGTAGAGCCTGATGGGTTCAGTTAAGGTATCACACGCATGTGATTCACCAAGACCTTTTGGTTTTTTCTTTTTTCCTGGGTTGGCAACAGTACTTATTGAAAGGTAAAGAGACCATTAGTGCTAATGTACCAAGGAGGGTTCAAGACTGACAGGCTGTCTTAGGGGAGTGTTTCCCAGAGGTTAGCCCTTGGGAAGGAGACAGTGTGCTTTCCAGTGTCTGTCGGATGCAAACGCAGTCTGATGTTTGAATGTGTCCCATTGCCCTTTGGGTGTTTGTGGAAAATCTGGAATGACAGTCGGGTTTGGTTCCTGGGTGACCAGGCAACCGCTACGAGGTAACTTGGAGCTTAAGACACTGAAGAGTGGCACTGGGTGGGCACACGATGGAGTTGGCAGTAGCGGGTGGAAGAGAGCACGGGGACCTTGACCCATTTCCTTGTTGTCTTGATTCTCGTCTGTGGCACCACCATCCCCCGAACTGTGTGCCCTGGTGAGGAGCCTTTACCGAGCCACAGTCTGATCTTGAAGCCTCCTGGGTGATGGCTTAGGCGGTGGGAGCTTCAAAAGGGAGGGTCACGCTGAAGACTAACAGCACAAAGAGGAAAATGCCAGTACCTGAAACCCTGACACCCTGGGAACTCATCTGAATGGGCTGATCCATTGCCTCTTTTTCCTTCTCAGTGTGTCTTTTTTTTTAAGGCTATGGTAAGCCAGGCTAATCATTGGGCTTCCCTGATAGCTCAGTTGGGAAAGAATCCACCTGCAATGCAGGAGACCCCAGTTCGATTCCTGGGTCAGGAAGATTTGCTGGAGAAAGGATGGGCTATGCACTCCAGTCTTCTTGGGCTTCCCTTGTGGCTCAGCTGGTAAAGAATCTGCCTGCAATGGGGGAGATCTGGGTTCGACCCCTGGGTTGGGAAGATGCCCTGGAGAAGGGAAAAGCGACCCACGCCAGTATTCTGGCCTGGAGAATTCCATGGACTGTATAGTCCATGGGCTTGCAAAGAGTCGGACACAACTCAGTGACTTTCACACAAGCTGATTAATATCATTCTTAAGTGGCTTCAGTGAGCCAGGCAGATATGAAGACTCTAAATACACTGATGCCTTCATTCCTGAAACAGATTTCTCGAGAGGAGTGGTATTATTTTGTTGTCGTTAATGGGCTTGCAAAGAGTCGGACACAACTCAGTGACTTTCACACAAGCTGATTAATATCATTCTTAAGTGGCTTCAGTGAGCCAGGCAGATATGAAGACTCTAAATACACTGATGCCTTCATTCCTGAAACAGATTTCTCGAGAGGAGTGGTATTATTTTGTTGTCGTTCAGTTGCTCAGTCATGTCTGACTCTTTGTGACTTCATGGACTGCAGCACGCCAGGCTTCCCTGTCCTTCACTATCTTGCAGAATTTGCTCAAACGCCTGTCTGTTGAGTCAATAATGCCATCCAGTCATCTCATCCTCTGTCACCCCCATTCTCCTCCTGCCCTCAGTCTTGCCCAGCATCAGGGTCTTTTCCAGTGAGTCGGGTCTTTGCATCAAGAGGCCAAAGTATTGGAGCTTCAGCATCAGTCCTTCCAATGAATATTCAGGATTGATTTCCTTTAGAACTTACTGGAGATTAAGTTGATCTCCTTGCAGTCCAAGGGACTGTCCAGAGTCTTCTCCAGCACCACAGTTTGAAAGCATCAGCTCTTTGGTGCTTGTTTATCATCCAACTCATACATGCGTACATGACTACTGGAAAAAAAACACAGCTTTGACTATATGGACCTTTGTTGGCAAAGTGATGTCTCTGGTTTTTAATATGTGGTCTAGATTGGTCAAAGATTTTCTTCCAAGGAGCAAGCATTGTTTAATTTCATGACTGCAGCTGCTGTATTGCTATAAGTCTCATATTACAGATGGAGGCCTTGAGGCTCAGAGAGGTTGAGTAACTTGCCTCAAGTCACAAAGCCAGCCAGTGATGAAGTGCAAATAAACAGTCAGGTAAAGCAGCTTCAGAGACTCTATTTCCATCTCTGTCACTTCCAGCCCATTCTGTACTGCGTGGCCAGATGGTCTCTGAAGATGCAAGTCAGAACATGTCCTCCCCTTCCTCAGATGTCCTTCATGGATCCTTCATGGCTACCAGTTGAAGTCTCAGTTCAGTTCAGTTCAGTCACTCAGTCGTGTCTGACTCTTTGTGACCCCCTGGCAGCACACCAGACCTCCCTGTCCATCACCAACTCCTGGAGCTTGCTCAAATGCATGCCCATTGAATCAGTGATGCCATCCAACCATCTCATCCTCTGTCGTTCCCTTCTCCTCCTGCCTTCAATCTTTCCCAGCATCAGGGTCTTTTCAAAGTTGAAGTCTAAGCTCATTTATTTACCATGGCTGAGAGCCTGACCTTTGGGGGCTGATGGGTCTCAGTGAAAGGCAAAGACCCTCTGTTTATCACTCAGATGTCTTTAGTAACCAGGCTCTCTGAACTCAATTCCCTGGGCTGTACAGCTGGCATCAGAAGCCCCTGCTTCACAGAGTTATTAGGGAGCCCCTGCCCTCTGTTAGTCCGTGGGAAGCACCAGGCAGAGCGCCTGGCAACGGGCAATAAGTATTCCTTCCGTTGGTGCTGTCATTGGGTGTAGCCTAGCCAGCCTCCTCCATCCGGTCTCATCTTTTCCAGGATCATTCCCCTCACCGACCTTCCCATGTTCTGGCCAAGGATGGCTCAGGATCCTTCAAGATGCCATGGAGTGCCGTGCCTCCACCTGGGTAGCCACACTCTTTCTTTACACTGCAGTATTGCCAAGCCTTCATGCTCCCCTCCTCTGACTGCAGAACAAACAAAACCTAATTATTCTCCGTGAGTCATCCCAATTGTCACTTTGCCGTGTCTGTTTCCCCCCACTGCTGCCCTCGGGTTCGAACACGTCCCTCCACCCCTGCTCTGCGTGGAGCCTGGTTTTGCTGTTGCTTTTCCATCAGCTGTTATTAATGTGAGCTCGTTTAGAAAATGCAGTGTCCCATTCATCTCCGAATCCCGAACTGTACCTGGCCCCATGCTTTGATGGTTTTCGCAGAGCGGGAGCTCAGAAAATGCCGAACGGATTAATGAGTGGAGGCGCACATTCAAATGAACAAAAATAACTTCCATTATGTCCCCTTTTAAAAACATTTACCTCCTATGAATTGTCATTGAGAAACATCCTTGGAGATTAGAAATAGAAACTAGAAACTTTGGGAATGATTTTTTTTTCCTCCCCCTTTGCTTCTTTAAGTTGTAGACTTAAGATGCTTGCGTGCATGTGTGCTAAAGTTGCTTCAGTCGTGTCCGACCCTTTGCAACTCCCTGCACTGTAGTCCACCAGGCTTCTCTGTCCATGGGATTCTCCAGGCAAGAATACTGGAGTAGGTTGCCATGCCCTTCTCCAGGGGATGTTATGTATTTTAAATCTGAAGGAAATTCTGCTTACTCAGACTATGGCATTTCAAAGAGTTGGGCACGACTGAGTAACTAACAGACACAAAAGCCATGTGAATAAGCTGGAGTTTTGTATGCGTGAATGCTACATTTCTGATGGCTGTCACATGGTCTAGAAGAATATGGACCATAGGTGGAAATTAAATGAATCTTCCCTCCCCCCCCAACTGCCTGGCTAGAAGTTTGCTTTAGGATTAAGGACTATTTTCTTATTAAGTGATACAGCCCTTATTAAAGCAAGTACCTGTCTTAACAGGATCCTTTTCTAATTTTTGTGAAAGGTTGGAGCATGTTAGGGTAAGTGGGAGCATTCTTTGTGGATCGAAAGTAACTCACAATTGTTGGAAAGATTCTTCAGTGAAGAGAAGTGACAGAAAGTTTAGAAGAGGATCTGGAGTTTATGGTAAACATCCTGTAAATGCTCCTTCTGAGCCCAGAACATGAAGCTTCACATAGTAGAAGTTGCTAACATTCATCAGAGAGGTACCTGTGTGCAAGCAGTTTCTTTTCTTTTTTTTTTTTGCCATACCACCTGGTATGTGGGATCTTAGTTCCTTGACCAGGGATGGAAACTGTGCCCCCTGCATTGGAAGCTCAGAGTCTTCATCACTGGACCACTAGGGAAGTCCCTGCAAGCATCTTGCGGAGTGTTTTCAGGCACTGTTTCAGTCCTCGGAGTAGTCCCGGAGCGTCGGGGCTCATCATTTGCCAGGGGACGATGCTGAGGTTCAGAGAGGTCTGTAAATGTCTCAGCATCAAACAGAGAAAAAAAACAGAACCTGAGTTCTGCTTACTTTAGGTCTTGAGTTCTTGCCATTAAATGTTATTGTCGCTCATGACAAAGCCAGAGAAACAAGTAGTTCTGTCTTGAAACGTCCTATATTTCTTGTGGCAGAGTCTACCGTATTTATCACTTGCTTGAAGTCATGCTGTAAAGAAAGTATCAACCCAAACAAGTCTGGATGAGGTCTCACATTAAACACAAAACTTTTGACAATGACCCGATGTGGCCTTTGGAACATTTACCAAACTTTTCGTGACTTTGGTCTGATTTTACGGCACCCCCTTGTCCCTGCCGGGGTTGCTGAGTGCTCTATCGATCCACCTTTCTGTTGGGCTATTTTTCTTTCATTTCATTGTCTTTGTTTTTCTGGAACATTGTGCCAAATGGCTCAGTGGTGCTTTGCTGAATCGTGGGGATTTTTCTTATATCTTCTGAAATCCACTGCATTTCTTTGAGAGTTAGATATTCCCTTCTGACTAGATGGGTTTTCTCTATTTTTGTTTAATTTGCAGGGTGGAGGGGGTTAGAGTTTCATACCAAGAGGTACACGTGATATATTTTATCTCACTGTTGTCTTCTGTTGAGACTTATGGCACCTTTTAAAAATTGAAGTATAGTTGGTTTATATGTGCTAATTTCTGTACAGCAAAGTGATTCAGTTATGTGTGTGTGTATATATATATATATATATATATATATAGGCTTCAGGAAGTGCCCCTGGAGGAGGGCATGGCAACCCACTCCAGTGTTTTGCCTGGAGAACCCCATGGACAGAAGAGCCTGGTGGGCTGTGGTCCATGGGGTTGCAAAGAGTCAGACATGACTGAAGTGACTGAGCATGCACATGCGCGCACACACACACACACACACACACACACACACATCAGTATATATTCTTTTTGAAGTATTTTTTCCATTATGGCTTATCACAGGCTATTGAGTATAGTTTACTGTAGGAGTTTATTGTTTACCCATTCTATCAATATATGTGCTAGTTTGCATCTTCTAATCCCAAACTCCCCATCCATCCCTCCCCACCCCCTTCTCCCTTAGTAATCACGAGTTTGTTCTCTAAAGACTTAAAGATACTTGTATGGAGGCTTTGCTGGTGTTCTCGTTGATTTTCCTTCTCATGAGAATGCATGTGAACCAGATCATCCAGAGAAATTAAAAGAGCTGTTAAAATCATGAAAGCACAGACCCTTTCTTTTTGCAAATGAGGAAACTGAGGCTCGGAGTTAAGTATCCTAATCAAGGCCAAACAGCTAGTTAATAGCAAGAATAGGATGAAAAAGCACATACCTCTGTTAGTGACTACTTTAGGAGACAGTTTTTTTTTAAGCCTATGTTTTTCAGAATACCAGATTTCAGAGAGTAGGTGGGGGTGGTTTAGATGGAAACATGGTAGCAGTGCATCTTTGAAAAGTAACTTCGGCCGCTTGGAAGCAAAAATAAATAACAGTATTCTCAGCAAAGGCACTTGATGTATTTTCTATAGAGGTCTCTCCCGGACTTGAGAGCGGACCCCGCCACAGTGATTCTGTCAGCATCTGATGCTTGCGGTTCTTACACATAAAGATAACTGCACCAAGCTTGCCTTGATAGTTTTACCATTTCCTTGAGATTACATCCTTGAGATGATGAGATCGGCTTGAATTTTCATTGTAGCTGTGAGACCTTCCTTAGGTTGAAATGAATTCTGATAAGCTGATTATCTCTCTGAAGAAAAGATGATGTCCATATCCCTCAGCTTAGTTCCTCTCACGTTAGTGCCATTTTTATTCGGAGACATCTGCCCTGGTCTGAATTAAATAAGGTAATAAGGTACTCTGCAGTCCAACACATATTAAATAGATTTTTTTTTTTTAATTGAGACTTTCAGAGAAGAGTCTGGGTTTTCTTTATGGTCCATTTTCTTGCTCCATGTTGAAGTAGATGCTGCCAGCTAGCTTTCTTTTCTTTAATAGAGCGGTGAGTTATGGACCGCCAAAACCAAGTGTTCTCAGTGGTGTAAATAAAGTGGCCATCTGAGCAAATACATCACACCGTGTACTGAGAGTTTTTTCCTTGGCTTTCCCATTGGTTTTGATTATTCCGGTTTGGTCTCTTTCCCCGCCTTCTCTACAACCTCTAGTTTCTGCTATGGTTATGGCTGTGTATTGCTGACACATTAATCTTGGTAATAGAAACGGAAAGCTTCTTTTCACTGAGAGATTCAGAGTAAAAGGTGATTGATGGCTGAGTAATATTCCATGGGATTGAAATGTATATACTGTTGGCGTGTGTGTGCCTGCATGTGACCGATTCACTTTGCAGCACAGTGGAAAGTGATACAGCATTGAAAAGTAACTGTACTCCAATAGAAATAACGGTGATTAATGAACAAAAGCGTCATGTATTTGCAATGACATGCTTTGTACCCCAGCTCTGTAAATCTCTTTGTATCTCAGCCTCTTGTGAGCTTTCTGGTTGCTGTATCTGTTCTGCATTTCCTGTCAATGGTTGATTGTTGCAGCCCAGCCCCCAGCCTACCAGGTGAACCTACCACATTTGAATCATGGAGGGATCTTTCTCACATGGTGCCATGTGTCTGCTGGGGAGAGTTCAAAGGCTCGGGAGCAGTGGTTGTTCTCAGAGGAAGAGACCGTTACTTAGAATCACTAGGTCTGAGAGAACCCCCTGGTTGTTGTTCAGTAGCTAAAGTCATGTCTGACGCACATCAGGATCCCCTGTCCTTCTCCCACATCTCCCAGAATTTGCTCAAACTCATGTCAATTGAATCAATGATGCCATCCAACCATCTCAGCCTCTGTCACCCCCTTCTCCTTCTGCCCTCAGTTTTTCCCGACATCAGGGTCTTTTCCAGTGAGTCAGCTCTTCGCATCAGATGACCAACGTATTGGAGCTTCAGCTTCAGCATCAGTCCTTCCACTGAATATTCAGGATTGATTTCCTTTAGGATGGAATGGTTGGATCTCCATGCAGTCCAAGGGACTCCCAAGAGTCTTCTCCAGCACCGCAATTCTAAAGCATCAGTTCTTCAGACTCCACTAGCTTTGGGCAAAACTGAGATGCACTTTGTCCCCATAAGCACTCCCCAAAGATGCCCAGCCCTCAGTTTGGATCCCACTGTTCAGGTGCCTTGTTCACGTGCAGACAGCAGTGCGTTGCCTGCATGTCTGTGCTGTAAATTCCTAAGGGAAGGTTCCTCGTGCCCTTCTGGGGTTCAGGCCTCACCCTCTCCCAGTCCTCTGTCCAGGGAAAGGGAAGGTGGGAAGAAGCCAGGCTGGCAACCACATTCCTAGGCAGGTGCCCTTCTTAAAAAAAGGGATGTGGGTACAGGAGCACAACAACCCCCCCCCCCACCGGCTTTTCCTTACTCGTCAGAGACCTTTGCTCTATAGCCTCTCTGAGCAATGGTGATGCTGACTCAGCACCACGTTCCGCTGCCCATTGTGGATCTGGCCACAGGGCCCAGAACAGACCATCTTCTCTGCTTCCACAAAAAGAACCTGGTGATGTTTCTCACCTGAAAAGACAGACATGTTTCCCCTCATTCCACACCCAGAAAGTTTAATTTTGTAGAGATTGCAAAAATCAGGTCTCCTGAGCGTTATGTCCTTTCACAGAGTTGCTATCACCTGCTTTGAATGCAATGTCCTGTCTCGTGGACTTGGTGGGGAAAAATAATAATAATATAAATACACCTTGAATTTTCCCTACAGTTCGGCTTCCCTGTTTCATACCCGGTCTCACTGAAGATTGCAGCAGAAGAAAAAGAGCCTTGTTGCCTTGCACACGCCCTGTTATCTCTGGCAGGTTCAAATACAGTTTCTTCGAAGAGGCTGTGGTACCCTTGCTCTCCCTGGCCTTGAATCTGAGAGTCTAAGGATATCTTTGAGTACACACAGCAGCATCTTTTTTGACAGACAGTGCAAATTAAAAGATCTGGTGCGGCCTGGGAAATGGGGACCCACACATGCCCCTGGGGTTTTCATTTACAGTTAGGCAGTGCCGAGACAATTATTGCTGACAGGGAGGCAGAGGCTGGTGGCAGAGTGCGTGTGACAGGAGGCTCATGCCAGCCCATAATTGGGAGGATTACTTTTAATCAGACCATACCCTACAGCCCAAACATTAGAAATCTCCTCTAAGGCCAAGACAGGAAATTAAACACACCAACGATAAGCCTCAAAGCGGGGTGGTGGGTTGGGCGTAATATCCTTAGTCTCTCGAAGGTCCCTGGAGCTTTGGGAGAAGTTCGATTCCCTGGGGAGGGAGACCGGAAACATCTTCTCACGAAGCAGCCGCTGATACTGTACCTGAACCCTTGCTGGACGGGGTGTGTGCAGCCAAATTAAATGCAGCAGGCAGACTAATTGATGCTTATTGCATGTAAACACGGTGGCAAGTCAAATATAAGCCTTGGAGCAGCAGCTACAGTTGTATTTCATCAGTAAGGGCAGAGCCCCTTTCTTTCCTTAATTTGGGAGATCTTAAATGGCACCTGGGCTTCTCAGCTGGGGCAGCAGTAAAGAATCCACCTGTCAGTGCCGAATATGCAAGAGACACAGGTTCAATCTCCAGCTTGGGAAGATTCCCTGGAGGAGGAAATGACAACCCACTCCAGTATTCTTGCCTGTGAAATCCCTTGGACAGAGGAGCCTGGTGGGCTACAGTCCATGGGGTTGCAAAGAGCTAGACACTGCTGAGGCACTGAGCATGCATGCACAAATGATGCCTACTATGTGCCAGATGCTGTGTTGGCTGTTGAACTGCCTGGGCTCGGCTGTCAGAGTCACCTGGATAATCTTACCTATTTGGCAGCATTTTGCAAAGCACCTATGACGTCGTTTATTGGAAGGGCTGCTGTTGACCAGGTGCGCATCCTTGCTGGGCATCTGGTTTGATGGCTGTGTACTGGCTAGCAGTACCAGATACTTGCAGTGTATAGTCCTCACGCAAACCCTCTAAGGAGCAAGGTTATTCCCACCCTCCGATAGGTAAGCAAACAGGGGCTCGGAGTCATCAAGAAGTTTGCCCAGAGTTATGTATCTAAATGAATGGGAGAATTGATTTTGAACCCGTCAGTGTCCCACATGACCCTCATGCCATCACTCATGAATAAGGAGAAGTGTGGCCTGGAGTTGTAAAGTGCTGAGGATCCAGTGAAGGAGACAGATAGAGACGCCAATGTCGGCGAGTGATGAGGGATACTGAGAGCGGGAAGCGGGAGTTTGGCAAGGTCTGTGCTGTATTTGGCAAGGGTTCCCCAAGGATGTAAAGACTAGGTCTCTGTTCCGAGGCAGATGAAGAGAGAACAGACTTCCTGGCAAGGGAACCCGCCAGGGTGAAGGCATAGTGAGGATGGGGTCGGGTGGGGTTGGGGTTATTTATTTATTTTTAAATATGTATCAGTTTATTTGGCTGTGCTGGGTCTAGCTGCGGCATGCAGGATCTGTAGTTGCAGTATGGGGGATCTAGTTCCCTGACCAGGGATTGAACTCCAGCCCCCTCTATTGGGAATGTGGAGTCTTAGCCACTGGACCATCAGGGAAGGCCCTGGAATCCATTTTGGTTTAGAGCTATTGGCTGTTGGATTTTGTTCTTGTTCAACATGAGTGTGAGTGCTAAGTCGCTTTAGTTGTGTCTGACTCTTTGAGACCCCATGGGCTGCAGCACGCCAGGCTTCCCTGTCCTTCACCACCTCCCAGAGTTTGCTCAAACTCATGTCCATTGAGTCGGTGATGCCATCCAACCATCTCATCCTCTGCCACCCACTTCTCCTCCCGCCTTCAATCTTTCCCAGCATCGGGCCCTTTTCTAATAAATTGGCTCTTTGCATCAAGTGGCCAAAGTAGTGAAGCTTCAGCAAGAGTCCTTCCAATGAATGTTCAGGACTGATCTCCTTTAGCATTTACTGGTTGGATCTCCTTGCAGTCCAAGGGACTCTCAAGAGTCTTCTCCAACACCACAGTTCAAAAGCATCATTTCTTTGGTGCTCAGCTTTCTTTATAGTCCAACTCTCACATCCACACATGACTAGCTTTGACTATTCAGACCTTTGTTGGGAAGGTAATGTCTCTGCTTTTTACTGAGCAGCTGGGGAAGAATGCATGCAGTCGCCATCATCAGTGTGGTCAAGATATAGCTTCTGTATCTGAAGGCAGGAGAAGCCGCCAGCTAGGGGGAGATGCCACTCTTTGTGACACGTGACTCTTCTGTTGGCAAGTGACTGAGATGCACTCAGAGAGCTCAGACAATGGGGACATCCAGTACCCAGCACAGGAGTGAGTCTCAGCCCTGAGACAGGAGGTGTGGTCAGTACCAGGAGGGTCAAGTAGGTCCTGAACTGCTAGGTCGTCTGGCCACGAGGCAGCCCCTACTGTCTCCCAGAACCCTCCAGCCTCGCCTGCTTCCTTCTCTGCTCTGTTCTTCCTGCTCCAGGGCTTGGTGGCTTCTGTTCTTATTGGGTTTGTGGTAGAGAACAGTGACCCCACAGTATCTGTGTTCTCAGTTCTAGGAGTCAGTGGAGGCTTAGCAGGGCAGTCTAGATTCCTGGGAGGAAAGGAACTTGGATCAGGTGAGGCTTCATACCGTCAGAGCCCTCATGGAACCAGAATCAGGCCCATCAGACCTGATTTCTGGACTGAGCTAGGCGGAGATGGGTGGGGAGGGAGGAAGCTCTTAGAGAAGCTGATGGTCACCGGGAAGTGTGTCTGGAGTTAGCCGCTGGGTGGGGAAGCCTGTCTTCCTCCCTCTCTCCTTTCTTTCCTCTCTTCCTTCTCTCCCCTCTCCACCCCTATGCCTCCTCCCTGCCATCCTTCCTTCAGCAAGAGCTTTTCATGTGCCATCCATGCCCACTGCGGGGTGGTCAGACCTGGAATCTCTGCTCTGTTCTTCCTGCTCCAGGGCTTGGTGGCTTCTGTTCTTATTGGGTTTGTGGTAGAGAACAGTGACCCCACAGTATCTGTGTTCTCAGTTCTAGGAGTCAGTGGAGGCTTAGCAGGGCAGTCTAGATTCCTGGGAGGAAAGGAACTTGGATCAGGTGAGGCTTCATACCGTCAGAGCCCTCATGGAACCAGAATCAGGCCCATCAGACCTGATTTCTGGACTGAGCTAGGCGGAGATGGGTGGGGAGGGAGGAAGCTCTTAGAGAAGCTGATGGTCACCGGGAAGTGTGTCTGGAGTTAGCCGCTGGGTGGGGAAGCCTGTCTTCCTCCCTCTCTCCTTTCTTTCCTCTCTTCCTTCTCTCCCCTCTCCACCCCTATGCCTCCTCCCTGCCATCCTTCCTTCAGCAAGAGCTTTTCATGTGCCATCCATGCCCACTGCGGGGTGGTCAGACCTGGAGTTAGGCAGGTGAGCAGACAGACGCCGTGACAGCTCCTGCCCTCGTGGAGCCCACTTGCCTGGTGACACAGGCCGCCTTGAATGAGAAGAGCATTTTCCTCTCACTGTGAAATGACCGCTGGGAGATGCACTTTGAAGAAAGGATAATGGACTCGTGAGACCGTGGGGCAGGGGCTTCCATGAGGATATAACAATGAAAGTTAATTGGGTGTTAAGAGCATCCCAGGTCAAAGACACAGCATCCCTGTGGCTGGTGGGGAGTAAGGCGTGACCCAGAACTGCTCGGTCACTGGCGGTCTGGAGGGAGGGTGTGCCTGCTCACTGACAAACAGACAAAGCTGGGCCTGTGGCCAGGAGCCCACCGTGTGGGCCATCAGACTGTGCGCCCCAGGTGTGGGTTTTGTCGGCAATGGAAAAGGCAGCCATCCATACGGGGTTTAAACCATCAAATAACATGGGCATATCCATAGCTTGTCAACACTCCTCTGCCTGCTCCCTGGGGGGCTGAGAGGGGCAAATGTGGAGACAGGAGGTCCTAGGAGCCCATCGTGGTTGCCCATGTGCAGGAATGTATGGAGCAGGGGGTGGCTGACTCGGTGGGAGTAGAAGCGATGCCGTAGTCAGCCCTGTTGAGAGAGTCTGAGTTAGACTTAAACTCCACAGTGCCTGCCCAGGGGTCATCAACTCCAGCGTCTTGGAAGTAATTGGTTCGCTGTTCTGTGCATCCATTTGGATGAGCACAGAGGTGACCGCGGCTAATGCATGGAGTGAGCAGCTCTGCCTGACTTTGTTCTGACGCCCTTTCCCTTTCCTTCCCTCTCAGCTCTTTAACTGGGGCATCATCTCAGGGCCGTGAAAATTCCATCCAACTTCACCAGGATCCAAGATTCTCCCTGGTCACAGATCGCTCTTTCCATCATTTGCAAGAGTAATTGCAAACTCAGGACAGCCTTTAGTTTTGTTTTATTTTAAATTGCATCACTGCTTTGGAACTCTTAGGTCTTTAGATATTCCCTGCTGCCTGGTGCCATTGCTAATGACCATTTCTATTCTCACCTCGTAACAATGGTTCTCAGCCTTCGTTTTTATAAAACAATCCACCTAAAGGATTTGTCAGATTCGTATTAGTGTCAAGGGTGGGGGAGTATAAAATTCATTTCAACTGCAGGTTGGATTAAAAGCAGATATAAAAGTGTGGGCATGAAGCTGACACAGATGTGAAATTAACCTTACCCCCTGCATGCCGAGTGGGGGAGCGCCATAGGCAGCCATGATGCTCAGAGAAGACTTCTTTCTGGAGTTAAGTTCAGTGCCCTCACTTGGGATTTAGCACATTGGGTCAATGAGGCAGGGCTTCCTGGACTTTCCCAGTGTGGTGAGCAGCTGGAGAGAGGCTGGGCACTGTGCCAGGCAGCAGGGCTGCTGGGCTAGATAAAACACTGTCCTTGAGGACTTCCTTGGTGGGTCAGTGGTAGAAAAAATCCACCTGCCAATGTAGATGACACGGGTTCGATTTGTGATCCAGGAAGATCCCACATGCCGCGGTGCAACTAAGTGTGTGCACCATAGCTTCTGCGCCTGAGCTCCAGAGCCCCGTGGCTGCAACTACTGAAGCCTGTGTACCTAAAGCCTGTGCTCCTCAGCAAGAGAAGCCACCCCAGTGAGAAGCTCACAGACTACAATGAGAGAGTAGCCCCCCCCTCCCACTCAGTTCAATTCAGTTTATTTGCTCAGTTGTGTCCGACTCTTTGTGACCCCATGGACCACAGCATACCAGGCCTCCCTGTCCATCACCAACTCCTGTAATTTACTCAAACTCATGTCCATTGAGTCGGTGAAGCCATCCAACCATCTCATCCTCCATCATCCCCTGCTCCTCTCGCCTTCAATCTTTCCCAGCATCAGGGTCTTTTCAAATAAGTCAGCTCTTCGCATCAGGTGGCCGAAGTATTGGAGTTTCAGCTTCAACATCAGTCCTTCCAATGAACATTCAGGACTGATTCTTTTAGGATGGACTGGTTGGATATCCTTGCAGTCCTCTCAAGAGTCTTCTCCAACACCACAGTTCAAAAGCATCAATTCTTCAGTGCTCAGCTTTCTGAGCCCGCTCACTGAACCTAGAGAAAAGCCCAAACGCAATGAAGACCCAACACAGCCAAAAACATATAATTAATTANTCTTTTAGGATGGACTGGTTGGATATCCTTGCAGTCCTCTCAAGAGTCTTCTCCAACACCACAGTTCAAAAGCATCAATTCTTCAGTGCTCAGCTTTCTGAGCCCGCTCACTGAACCTAGAGAAAAGCCCAAACGCAATGAAGACCCAACACAGCCAAAAACATATAATTAATTAATTGTTGCCATTGCTGCTGTTGCTCAGTTGCTAAGTCATGTCCTACTCTTTGCAACCCCATGGTCTGCAGCACGCCAGGCTTCCCTGTCCTTCACTATCTCCTGGATTTTACTCAAACTCATGGCTATCGAGTTGGTGATGCCATCTAATGATTTCATCCTCTGCCACCGCCTTCTCCTCCTGGCCTCAGTCTTTCCCAGCTTCAGGGTCTTTTTCAGTGAGTCAGCTCTTTGCATCAGGTGGCCAAAGTATTGGAGCTTCAGCTTCAGCATCAGTCCTTGCAATGGATATTCAGGGTTGACTTCCTTTAGGATTGACTGGTTTGATCTCTTTGCAGTCCAAGGGTCTCTCAAGAGTCTTNGTGAGTCAGCTCTTTGCATCAGGTGGCCAAAGTATTGGAGCTTCAGCTTCAGCATCAGTCCTTGCAATGGATATTCAGGGTTGACTTCCTTTAGGATTGACTGGTTTGATCTCTTTGCAGTCCAAGGGTCTCTCAAGAGTCTTCTCTGGCACCATGGTAGAAAGCATCAATTCTTCAGCCCTCAGCCTTCTTTATTAATTATTATTATTATCTTTTAAAAGAAATCTTTATAAACGTTGTGCTCACCCTCTAGGAGTTCACAACCTGGACAGCCCAAGGCTAAAGGGGTTAGAAAGAGTGTGTGATTCTTGTTCAGATGAGGGATATGCAAAAGGCCATGGGACCCTGGTGGAAAAAATCAGTCCAGCTGGATGGGTCAGTCAGTCATGGCTACAGAGAGAAGCTTCCATTTATGTGGACTTAGAATAGTGAGTTCAAGAAGGGCCAGGTGATGACCAGCTCTGGAAGGAAGATGTGATCAGTGTTAGAGGCAGGAAGTACCTTGCATCTTTCCAAGTATTTCAGTTTCACTGGATCATAGGATGTGCAAGGGAGTGTCTTAGGGGGAAGGGTCCCCAACCTCCAGGATCTAATGCCTGATGATCTGAGGTGGAGCTGATGTAATAATAATAAAATACACAGTGAATGTAATGCTCTCAAATCATCCAGAAACCATCCCCCAACCCAGGTCCATGGAAAAATTGTCTTCTAAGAAATGGGTCCCTGGTGCCAAAATGGTTGGGGACGAGTGCCTTAGGTGAGGGAGAAGGAGACTGGAGAGGAGGCGGGGCAGCCTTTAAGAATGTTGACCTGCCCGAAGGACCTGTGATCAGTGGATCTGTGGATTTATAATCGGTCTGTCTAGGATCTACTGGTCCTACGATTTCTGTTATTAGGAGACAGAAACTTCACCAGCCTAGGCAAGCTATGAATTTATAGAAGGTCACCGATAGCTTTGACTGTTCATTTCCTCGGTCCTGATTCTTCTTTCCACCTCTTTTGGTTGTATTCTTCTGATCATTGAGATCTCAGCCCATTGTCACTTCCTTGGCACTGCCTTCACCAGCATCCCTGACAAGATCTGTCTTCCCTGCTAGACTGTGAGCCCCAGAATGACAGTGCTTGGCTTTAAAAAAGGCTTAATGAATAATAACAAAATTTTTAATAGCATCGATTTTGTGCCAGGCACAATGCTAAATGCCTTACAAATGTCAACTTTGATTACTAACCTCTATCCATTGAGGATATGTTTATTCCCACTATGTTTATTCCCATTTCTCTGAGACAAAGAAAGGTTAAATGTAACTTATCTGTGGTCACAAAGCTAGTAGGTAGTGGAGACATGGAGGGATGGATAGATGGATGGGTGGATGGATGGAGGAAAGAAGGATGGAAGGGTAGTTGGATGGATGGGGGAAGGGAAGATCTGGAATCTGGGTGGGTGCATGGATGGAGGGAAGGAAGGAATGAGGATTGAATGAAGGAAAGAAGGATGGAAGGATGACTGAATGGATGTATTACTGAAGCAAACTTCAGTCCACTCTCCCGCTCACAGCAAAGCCAATCTTCTGACACGGGGCTGTGCTGAAGGAAAGTGCAGTATCCGTTGTGGGCACCAGACAAGGAATCCAGAGCAGCTAATGCTCAGAAAACCCAAACTCCCCTTATGGGTTTCAGGAAAGAGCTTTTAAGGGTATGAGTAAGGCGAGGCAAAGAAATCTCAGGGTGTGTGATCAGCTTGTGCACACACCCTGGTTGATGGTGAGGTATCAGGGCTGTGTCAGTGGGGTTAATATTATCAGTTCTCAGGCTCCAGCTGCTCTGGGGGTGCATACTCATGATCATCATGTAGTTAAGTTTGTCCATTTGGTGGGGGTCTTAATATCTGCAAAACAACTTAGGAATGGGCATTAGATACAATTATCTAGGTACTTCAGTGGAGAAGGACCTGGCAACCTACTCCAGTGTTCTTGCCTGGAGAATCCCGTGGACAGAGGAGCTGGTGGGCTGCTGTCCATAGGGTCGCACAGAGTCGGACACAACTGAAGCGACTTAGCACGCATGCATGCATTGGAGAAGGAAATGGCAACCCACCCCAGTATTCTTGCCTGGAGAAACCCATGGACAGAGGAGCCTGGTGGGCTGTTGTCTACGGGGTCGCACAAAGTCAGACACAACTGGAGTGACTTAGCAGCAGCAGGTACTTCAGGGAGAAACTAAAGATTCTGTGACTGCCATATGATTAATTTACTATTTAAATTGCTTATATTCTCCTGGCCCAATTCCACCTTGGTCTCACCATGTTTATATCTTTCCAATCATCAATTCTTAAGCCAAGTTTTTATGACTCAGGGGATGCTTGGGAGACCAGAGCTTTTCTACAAATGAATGACAGGCAGTGAACGTGGGGGTTGTCTATCCTTGGAGATCCCATTGAGTCCTTTTCGGTTACAGATGGATAAGCACTGTTCCCACCATACTCACCCTTCACAGCTGTCTGTACCATCAGAATTCTCCAAACACTGGTCTCTCTCTTTGCAATATTTCGGAGCCTCTTGATGTTATCAGATGTTATGATTTATCAACATCAGTCGACTCACTAAATGTGAAGTTAAGGAAATGGTTCATCGTATTTACAAAGGGGAAGCACATATTTTAAATATATGTTTGTAAATAATGTGCAGCACTGAGCTCTGAAATGTGTGAATTGCACTGAATCTGGGTATAAGTTATAGAACTACTTTGTAGGAGTAGTTGAAAGAGCCCCATTGGGTCAGGTTTCTAGGACACTGCAAACCAGTCCCACCTCTGCTACTTAAGTTTCTTGAAGAGAGAGGGCAGTTCAGGGCCAACTCTCTTTTGTATCTGTGTGTGCGTGCTAAGTCACTTCAGTTGTATCCAACTCGTAGCCCGCCAGGCTCCTCTGTCCATGGGATTCTCCAGGCAAGAATGCTAGAGTCGGTTGCCATGACCTACTCCAGGGCAATCTTCCTGATCCAGGATTGAACCTGTGTCTCTTGAGTCCCCTGCTTTGGCAGTCGGGTTCTTTACCAGTAGTCCCACCTGGGAAGCCCCTCTCTTTGAGATAAGGCTCCATATACGTCTTTCAGATCGATTAGTAAATCTTGATTTTTCTGGCTGAAGATGACCTTTCCCCCAACTCACTGAATTATATGATATTATTATGGCCATTTTCAGTTCAGGTGATATTTGGTTTATTTAAAGATTAATGAAAATGAATCTTGCTCCTTTTGATTGGGTGATGATAGCCATGTTTATAAAATGTATTATTTATGGGACACCTTATATCAGTTTTCTTCGTTGTAAAATGAAGTCACTTGGAACCTTTGCTGTCACGGAATTGAGCATTACAGAATCTTTGAGTTCTAAGACTGAAAAGAAATTTAATGTTGGTTTCATCCTGCCTACTCCAGTGCAGAAAATCTCACAATAAGATCATTAAAAGATCAGCCTCCCATCTTTCCTTGAAGACATCCTGTGACAAAGAGTTCATTGTGGAGGTTAGGAGCATAGCAGAATGGTTCTAAATTTGTTACCCAATTTCCCAAGTTCAAATCCAGGCTCCACTACCAATATGCATACTTTGTAGAACTGAGCTGTCTGAGCCTTGGTTTCCTCTCCTGAAACAGAGAAACTGGGAATGCCTTCCCGATTGGAGTGTGAAGGCATTCAATGAAAATAATATTTGAAGCTTTGATCTTTGTCCTTTTCATCTTCATCACCATTATCATTGTTAGGTTTTACCTATTTTATCGGTTAACCAGATATTAGTATGACCAAGACAGATGCAGACACAATTCAGCAATGCATTCCTAGGTACTAAAGTCTCCCTTCTCTTTTTCCCTAGGAAACTGCTCGGAGAACTCATGCGAGTGGGACTTACAGCTTCCCTGATCAGACTCAGCTTTCAGTAAGTGAAACTGCTTTTGAGCGGTCATTACACAATGCCACCCATGGCTTTGATTGTGTTTGCAATGAAAAGCTCTCTTCTGCGGGCCTGGGCTTCCCACAAACACTTTGCTGCCAGCCTGTGTCTTTCTTTTTTTGCGTCACTACATCGGGTTCAGAGGTGAGAAGAGGCTTTTCTGGATAGTATCTTGAAAAAGAACAGAAGAAATGTCAGAGAAGCGTGAGAAGAGTGTGATATGGGTTAAACCTACCATTACCATCCGGGGGTTAAATTAAATGTGCTTTTGTTTTCTTTTTGTTCCCTGAGTTTTTCTCAATGCCCCTGTCCCAGTCACTGGAACCCTGCAAAGTCAAAAGAAATGGCAGAAAGCAGACACGTTAGTGAGACCATATATTTATTGAGGCATTTCAGAGCAGAACAGTTCTTTTTGCTCTTTCTGAGCCAGAATGCATTACTCCTATATAAAAACGACTGCGAAAAAGAAGTTCTATACTTTAAGATGCTGGGGTATGTTTTGGAAATTTCATTTGTTTTTAGCAAGTAAGCACTTTCTGCCGTCTGCCTTTCTCGTTGCACACAAGGACTTTATTTTTGGTGAAGTTAGCAGTATTTTGTCCAATTTCTCCAACTCTTATTTTTTTCTGATACGCTAGCATTCGGAGTGGTGGTGGGGGTGACGCTGCATTCTCCATAAAGTCTCTGCCATCAGTCTGCTTCTGCCTGAGTTTTGTCGGCAAGACACTTGTGTTCGGAAGAAATCTGTAATAATTTAGCCATAAATATAAAAATTTTTAAAGGCTTACTTAAAGAAATATTTATTTTTTTCCAAGATGTAGCGTCCTTCCTAGGTCTCGGAATTTCTTAGTATATTCTACTTCTGAGAGTGCTGGAGACTAATTTGATACATCAAATATCATAAAGGGGCAGGTAGAAATTGGTGGCTGTGGGACTCCAGGCCTGGAAGAGGCTGATCAAAGAGAATTCTTTCGCCCTCAGTGATGTTGCAAGACTGCTGTTATTGCTGTGGCATTTGCATATGCGAAGGGAGCTGGGAAAGAGGAGGAGAAAGAAAGAAATAAGAAAGATGATGTGTTCGCTGCTCGCTCGCCACATCAGAATGACTAAGTGTAACCCTGATCAGCTAAAGCTTGTATCACACAGGAGATTAGACCCACAGCTTTTGTTCCCAATAAGAAAGGAAATTTCATGTTTAATTCCCTACATGCCACATCTATCCTTTAATGCCTTTGAAGTTCGGGCTACAGCGTTCGGGCTACTCCCTTGAAAACTGGGGAGATTTTGTTAGCGAAACAAGGAGAGGGCTGTTTGGCATGCAGTCTGTTCCGATCTATTTGCTGCCAAGTTAAGTGTGTATGTTACTCTAGCTGTTCCTGTTTCAAGCAGTGTCCTTCTGGACTTCTGGTGATGCTGGAGGAGGCCGGGGAGGAATGGGGGATGGAGGATGTTGAGTGTGGGTTTTCCAGTGATGCACGCCCCTTCCACCTTTCTCTGTACCTTCTCAACACGATACAAATTACTGCTTCCCGAAAAGAAACCCGTGTTCCCTTCCAAGATTGGGGCTGAAGACTCTGACCTAGGGGAGTCTCTGGTCCCTGAGATAATTAGCACACTGTTGTAAGAAACTCATGTTAATTTGTCTATGGATATGGTATTTTCATATCTACAATTGCAGTCAGAAGAGGGAAAAAAAGTATTAATTTGCTGCTCCAAACCAGTGTGCAGATATCTGATAATTTTTTAAAAAAAAATTAAAAAGGAAGAAATAGAAAACTTCTCATCGGGGATGTTTAGAGCTGTGGCCCAACCTCCATGCCTGATAGATTCTGATGCCTTCTTGTTATCATAGCTTCTCTGGCTCGGTGAATGCCTCCGCCAGTTCCCAGGGCCCACAGGTGTGTAGGTGGAATTCTGGGAGGTTGCTTGGTTACCAGGAAAGGGGATGATCTGGCAAGTCCCTTTGGCCATGTGCCTAGTCCTTGGGTCCCCTTCACCAGTCCCGTGTGTGGTCCCTCGTTGCAGGCGTCAGGAAACCACTCCAGCCTCTCATGGGATTTTACAGGGAGCAGTTGGAATTGTCTCATATCTAACTCCATGCCTGAGCTGATGCAGTGGCTAATATCTTATTTTAGGCTGAGACAGGGTTGGATATCATTGGCTTCAGAAAATCAGTGTCCATTTCCTGCTTCCAAAGTTTGGTGATCGCTCACTGTTTATTTTTTCCCAGAATTCCCCATCTGTATTAACCTTAGGACACAGATTGGCCAATGTACATGACGCAGGGGGTTAGCTCACATGACCCTACGTCTGTGTAGGCATCTGGTTCCCACATCCCTTCATGAGCTGCATCTAGAAGGAAAACTGCATAAAGTTGATTGTAGCACCATCAGCGGTTGATCTTCAGCCTCCGAGTAATTTCTTACAACTTTTATCTTTTTATTTAAATGAATTTTAACAACATTTTCTTTTATTTTGGAGAATAGCTGATTAACGACGGTGTGATAGTTCCAGGTGGACAGTGAAGGGACTCAGCCATACATATGCATGTATCCATTCTCCCCTAAACCCCATTTCCATCCAGGTTGCCACGTAACTTTGAGGCGATTTCACTGTCTTCCAACTTTTAAATTTAACTTCCAGTGGAAGCCTTCCTTTGACCTCTGTCTTCTGTCAGATTGCACTTTCATGGGATGCTGTATCAGAATTAAAACTCATTCATTCGTTGAGCAAAAATTAATGTCATGTTTGTCTTTTTCTTTAGTCCACTGCCATCCAGTAGAACTTCCTGTGATGATAGGATAGTCTTTATCTGTGCCATGCAGCACGGTAACCACCAGCTGGATCTGGCCCTTCACCTGTGGCCGTCAGCACTAGTGCTGCTGAGGAACTGAGTCTGCAGTTTTGTTTGTTTTTAATCGAATGAAGTTTAAGCAGCATGTTGTAGCTAGTAACAGCCTACCATGCTGGGTGGGGCATCTGTAGACCAGAGGTCCTCTGAATACAAGGCGAAGTCTGAGTTGTCCATTCTTGTACTCAGGCTGATAATCCGCTGGTATAAGTCAATGTGGATATGGGTTGATAAGCTCCTGCTGTCCCAAACTCTTAAGCATCTTTCACCCCTGCGATTCCATATGCCTTATCCCCCCCAACATGGACCCTTGATCCAGAACTAAAGGATGAATGATCTTCCTGCCTGGTCCTCTGGTGCCCTGACATGTGTCTATTCTAACTGACTGGTGTCTGACTCATGCTGGTCATTAAATAATATATGTGTGTGTGCTAACTCACTTCAGTTGTGTCCAGCTCTTTGAGACCCTATGGACTGTAGCCCACCAGGCTCCTCTGTCCACGGGGATTCTCCAGTCAAGAATACTGGAGTGGGTTGCCATGACCTCCCCTAGGGGATCCTCCTGACCCACACAGGTCAAACCCTCATCTCTTACATCTCCTGCATTGGCAGGCAGGTTCTTTACCACCAGGGCCACCTGGGAAGTCCAAATAATATATAAGCTCTGATTATATTCACAGTGGTGACTGTAGTCGTGTCCATAATAGACAGTCAGTACTTGTTGGGTATAGTGATGGGTGAAGACATGGAGTGATGGGGGGATGAACAGGTACCATGACTGCGTCTCATCTTCTGCTGGAGTGTTATATAAGTGAGGACGACAGAACTGACCTTAGACCAGAGAAGTCTGGGTCACCCTGATGCTGATTTTTGTCCTCACCTTTCACTGAGTATTCTTCTTCCAAGTGTCTACCTCTGCTTTGTCCGCGGCTGGGCCCAGAACACTTGGCTTCAGATCCGAAACTGAGCGCTAGTGCCAAGTGCAGCACAGACTGCTGTATTGCTCCAATTACTTCTGGCTGTCATTTCTGACTCCAAATTCCCAACGTGAAAATCAGACCAGACCCCACTCACTCACCTAAGGATACCATTCTCCTCCCAGGGACCCCATCCCAAGCTTTAGCCATCTCTGACTTTGTCTTCCTCCTCATCCACCACCAAGAGAGAAACAAGTTTTTGATCTGGGCCTTCCAAAAGCCTCACTTCCATACCCTTTTGTTGGCACACACTCCACAAAGTCCTTCTTTACATGGCTGTGAAGACTTCCTAACTGGTCCTCATGCCTGAAGCCACCTTTCCCCTGGATTCTATTCTATTTATGGAAGGAATAACATTCCTGAAGCATGAATATCATCTTGTTCAAAAAGCTAGTTCCTACCAAACACCCGGCCTTCTCTCGGAGGATCCCTAAATACCGTCTGTTCCAACTGGGCAAGATGATCTCTTGAGTTCTAAATATGTTTATGTCCCAACATCATGCATTTGCAATCCTTGGTCTCTTCCCTGTGCTCTTTTTTTTTTTTTTTTTCTTTCTTTTTTTTTTTTATTTCTTAAAGATTTATTTTTTTTTTGTATTTATTTATTTTTTTACACGAACTCCCAAACATGAACCCCCCTCCCACCTCCCACCCCACATCATCCCTCCAGATCATCCCCATACACCAGCCCCAAGGAAACTTCTTTTATGATCTCTGTGAAGACCCTCCTGATGAAGGAAGTTTTCCCCATGTACTTGAGTTCCTTGATTCCCTTTTGTAGGAGAAAGAAAATAGTAAGTCTCTTTTCAGTGTAGAAGCGTGACCCCTATGATCTTATTTTTAGAATCTGGATGGAGCTCAGTGGAGCAGATGAGAGGAGAACAGTGCAAGGGTGAACAGAAGAGAAGGAGCAATGATGGTCACCCAGGGAGGTGGAATTCTTTTGAGTTAAAGAAGTCAGGAGCCTGACTGGGGGTGGGAGAGGGCGAGCATCATTGGGAATTCAAGAGGGAAGGAAGAGCAAGAACAGGACAACACAAGAGCATCAATTTCATCCATGTCCAGACCTCGGGAGGGTGTCACGCCACTTCATTTGGAGTCACATGGTCTAGAGGGCAAAGAAAAAGATGCTCACTGACCTTCTCACTTTCACTGTCACTTGGCCAATCAGCTGCTACCACCAGACTCCCTTGTCTACACATCTCACATGTGGGTCTCTTGTCTCTCTTGAGCTGCTGCATGGCAGAACCCTAAGGCATTCTTCCTTCTCTCCCCGTCTCCCCTCTGCAGAATTGGGAGTAGGAATCCAGGGGATATTTTTGATTTAATGAGTATATGGAAATGAGAGGTGAGAAAGGAGAGTGTAGGGAGAGAAATACAAGAAGACAAGCATTTCCTTCTGCTCCCGTATTGTTTGAGCAGGGGAAGATAAGAAAGAATGAAAGTTATAAGGAAGATTTGTGTGAGGGTAGAATTTCAGAGAAGCCTGAAGTGTTACCTGGCTTGTGGTTCTTCATCATTTCTACCATGGTGCTCATCATGACCCCTGTTTATCCTGTTTATCACTTCTGTTTTATCTGTCTCCTCCATTGGGCCGGAGGATATAGAAGGTATGGTTTGTGTCCGCCTTACTCACTGCTATATCCTATATCCCTAACACCTCTCAAATGAGAGACACACATCTATTTTGAAAGAATTATTGAGCTGCATAGATTGAGGGTATGAAAGATGATCACACTATTTGTACTTTGAATCATTCTTCTGTCATCCCTAATCCCTTACAATCCACCTCTACGCCATGTCTCATTCAAGATCAATCTCTGAAACAGCAGGAGAGCTAGACTCATGTCCCGGCATTATTAACTGACTGTGTGAGTCTTCTATTCCCCCCTTTTTGGCTGTGCTGGGTCTTCACTGCTGCATAGGCTTGCTCTAGTTCCAGTGACGGGGAGCTGCTCTCTGGTTCTGGTGTGTGGGCTGCTCATTGAGGAGGCTTCTCTTGTTGCACAGCGTGGGCTGCAGAATACAGGCTCCACGGCTGTGGTGCACAGGCTTAGCTGCTCCACGGCATGTGAGATCTTCCTGGGCAAGGGAGCGAACCCATGTCTCCTGGATTGGTGGGTGGGTTCTTTACCACCGAGCCACTAGAGGAGTCCCAACCGTGTGATTCTTCACAATACATTTGACCAACTTTAAGTTTCCTCATTAAAAATTGTAATAGTAACAGCAAGGAATTGAACTCCAGTAGTCTGGACCTGGGCTTCCCCGATGTCTCAGACAGTGAAAAATCTGCCTGCAGTGTGGGAGATCTGGGTTCTGCCTTTGCATCAGGAAAATCCCCTGGAGAAGGGAATGGATACCTACTCCAGTATTCTTGCTTGGAGAATTCTATGGACAGAGGAGCCTGTCTGGTGACAGTCCCAGGGTCACCAAGAGTCAGACATGACTGAGCGACTTTCGTTCACTCATTCAGTCTATACCTAAGGCCCCTTCCAAGTTGGAATTCAGTAAACAAACATGGAAGGCAGAAACTAGGCCACGGCAGAGAAGGCTGAGCAAGGGTATCATTATCTCAGCAAGGCCGAGATTGTTGAGTTATGACCAGCGGTGGTTCTTCACACCCCGACCTGGGGGCAGAAATGAGCCCCTTGTCTCCTGGACAAGAAAGAAAATATACCAGACATGTTGGGGACTAATGCAGTACTGATATTCTGCTTTCTGTTTTCTGTATTAATAAATTGATAGGGCTTCCCTGGTGGCTCAGATGGTAAAGAATCTGCCTGCAATGCAGTTCGATCCCTGGGCACTCCAGTGTTCTTGCCTGGAGAATCCCATGGACAGGGGAGCCTGGCGGGCTACAGTCCATGGGGTCACAAAGAGTTGGACACAACTGAGTGACTAACACACATACACAATAAGTTGATACTGATAAAGTTTGATCCACACACATAGNTGCCTGGAGAATCCCATGGACAGGGGAGCCTGGCGGGCTACAGTCCATGGGGTCACAAAGAGTTGGACACAACTGAGTGACTAACACACATACACAATAAGTTGATACTGATAAAGTTTGATCCACACACATAGATTGCTTTAGAGAATTAGAGGAAATAAAAGAAGATTTTGCCTGCAACCTCTCATACTGGCTTGAACACCTAAGAGGCAAAATCTTGGTATTCATCCTGATTATTCATCAGTTCCCAGCTGAATGACCAAGGAAAACAATGACTCGGGATTTCTGCTAAATCCCTTCACTTAAGCTAAAGATTAGATCTACTTGCTGTTCCTATTTAACATTGTAATGTGAGGTTTATATATATATATAAGTACTTTATATACTTATATATATATATAAAGACATTGGTGAACCTGTGGCAATGGCTAGAAATTGCAAAGGACAAACAAAAATTTCAGTACATTGGCTGGTTAGTGAGTTACAGCAACAAGGAATTTAGTTTCTCGGAATGGAGGAAGCTACAGATTTTTTCAACTTTTGGCAGGCTCCACAGAAGGATAAACTTTCTCCAAGTGCTGGTAGCCAGAACAGTTTTTTAAATATGTGGCTAGTTTCTTTGGAACCCAAGTAATTAATTCCGACAAATGAAGATTCTTGACTCATTGAAAAATTACGTTTAAGAATGTCTGATCGAAGTTAGCTTAAAGACAGTTAAACAGGGATTTCTTCTTTGTGTAATGGGAATATGGAAACCCCAACTCTGTGCCTGGCATACAGTCAACACTAAATAAATGATAACAGGGCTTCCCTGGTGGCTCAGAGGTTAAAGCATCTGCCTGGAATGCTGGAGACCCGGGTTCGATTCCTGGGTCGGGAAGATCCCCTGGAGAAGGAAATGGCAACCCACTCCAGTACTCTTGCCTGGAGAATCCCATGGAGGGAGGAGCCTGGTGGGCTACAGTCCATGGGGTCGCAAAGGGTCGGACACGACTGAGCGACTTCACTTCACTTCACTTCACTTCATTACCATCTTTGCTATTCAGGACAATGGCATAACTGAGAAGTCATCTCCTCTCACCGATTGACACGTGTGTGTGCATGAGTGTGTGCATGTTGGCAAGCTGATTAATTCACTGGACCTCAGTCCCCATTTTTAAGGAGGATGAGTCATCTTGGAAAAACTGTATTGTTGTACACTGCAGCTCAGGTCTTAGGAGAGTGACATAAAGTGAACACTCACTCTTACTCTGTAATGTTTTCCTTCATTCATTTATGAACAGATAACTATAAAAAATTATTGTGTTGGATTCTTGCCGGGTACTGGGGATATTGCAGCAAACAGAAGGACATGGGGTCCTGAATTTATGATAAAAGTTAAGTCAGTCAAACATTCCAACTTCTACTAACTATCCTAAACCATTCAGTCACAGAGAGACATATATGTTGGGCTCAGAAGACAGGGATATGATTAGATTCATCTCAGATGTGGGCAAGGTCAACAGTTATCCCCATTGCAGGTAAATTATTCTCTTCCATCTGTCCAAGCCATTTTTTTTTTTTTTTTTTTCTCTTTGAGCTGGCTGGTCTTTGTTCTGGCCCTCTCTCACCTTTTACCTGCAGTGCTCTTGCAGGGCACTGCCCCCCAGCTCCCCAGAAGTGACCATTTTCACAGAACAAGGCTGGGCTCTCCCTACCAAGTCTCTAAGCTTCCCTCTGCAGAATCAGTGCCCATTTCCAGCTGCTAATGCATTAATAACAGAAACGTCCCTGGCCGTGACCTACCTGAGTCATTGCACACTAATCATCGGAGGCAATTTCAAGCAGATTGACTAGTGATCAGTGTCCTCCCCGGCGTCCAGGCGGGAGGACACGCCACTGCCTTCACGGCCTGGGAGCAGATGGCCGAGAGCGTGATCGCTCATCACAGCCAGCGCGGCTCTGACTCCGGGAAGGGGACTCACCATGTCTTGCATGCAAAGCCAGGCTCTCTCACCCAGGGGCTCTGCTCCAAGGGCCCACCTTCTGCTTCCAAACAGATTCCAGGCTCTCCCTGACCTTCTTTGTGCCCATCTGAAGCTCAATGCTCAAGTAACTCTCTGAAGATGATGAGGAAACAGGATTGACCTGCACCCCGGTCTTTCTAATAGACGTGGCTGCCACAAACTAGTCCAATTGCTCTCCCACGATTCAGTGTCATTCCTTGTCCAGAGTCGTGGTCCAGCGTGGGCCTATAAACCAGTGTTCTGATCTCTCCCCTCAAGTTTTAGCTTATTTGTTTTCCTGTTGCTCAGCCACTGCCCACGATCATTGATTTCAGGGTGACACGACATATCCACAGAATGATGCCTTGCTTCCTTATTATGAAATACCTAGGAGGTTCCCATTCTTTTCACGAACACTATTATTGTCAGAGTTAATGACTCAGGATCTATGGAGTTTTCTTCCTGGGATAACTTCCAGGGGATGTACCCCCAGGGGAATTTACATGGTCAAAGGATAAGAGCATCTTTTTCACTTTGGGTGCATAAGATATCATTTTTATTTATATACAAATGGACAGTTAATTTACAACCAGCTCACTGTATTTTAAGTTTTCTACTCTTAGCTGCCTATGTTTTATTAGCCCATAAAGAAGATTCAGGGAGTTCCCTGGTGGGCTAGTGGCTAAGACTTCAAACTCCCAGTGCAGGAGTTCAATCCCTGGTCAGGGAACTAGATCAGAACTAAGAGTTCGTATGTCGCAACTAAAGATCCTGCATGCGACAATGAAGATCAAAGATTCTGTGTGTCACAATAAGACTCAATGCAGCCAAATAGATGAATATTTTTTTTAAAAAGTACTGTCTCCTAAAAATAAAGAGAATTCAGATTATATTTAAGAGGAGCTAGGCAATGAAGTGGAGAAGGCAATGGCATCCCACTCCAGTACTCTTGCCTGGAAACTCCCATGGATGGAGGAGCCTGGTAGGCTGCAGTCCATGGGGCTGCTAAGAGTTGGACTTGACTGAGCAACTTCACTTTCACTTTTCACTTTCATGCATTGGAGAAGGAAATGGCAACCCACTCCAGTGTTCTTGCCTGCAGAATCCCAGGGACGGCGGAGCCCAATGGGCTGCCCTCTGTGGGGTCGCACAGTCAGACACGACTGAAGCGACTTAGCAGCAGCAGGCAATGGAGTGGTAAATGTGAGTCAGATCAAATCTTTACCTTCAAGGTGCTCACAGAGAAGGAGAAGCCAGATTAGGGGATAGCCCACTGGTCCCCAAAACAGCAAAGCCCTAAGGAAGATGGAGCTTCAGGTCCCCTGGATTCTGGCACAAGACTCCAGTTCTGAGACTGGTGTCTCAGGGCAAGTGTCTAGTGTCAAAGGGAAAGAACCTTTCCGTTTGATCTGAGTTGAATGTCATGCTGTGTCTTGAGAAGGGTTTACAGACTCAGTGTCTTGGGAGTCCCATGTTCTCCGGTCCCATGTGTGTTGTTCAGTCGCTCAATCATGTCTGACTGAAGCACGGTAGGCTCCCCTGTCCTTCACTATCTCCCAAAGTTTGCTCAAATGCATGTCCATTGAGTTGGTGATGGCATCCAACCCTCTCATCCTCTGTCACCCCCTTCTCCTGCCCTCAATCTTTCCCAGCGTCAGAGTCTTTCCCAAAGAGTGGGCTCTTCACATCAGGTGGCCAGAGAATTAGCGTTTCAGCTTCAGCATCCATCCTTCCGATGAATATTCAGGGTTGCTTTCCTTTAGGATGGACGGGTTTTATCTCCTTGCTGTTCATGGGACTCTCGAGGGTCTTCTCCAGCACCAGTCCCAGGCATCCTTGTTATATCTATAAATTCATTTATGAGAACTCAGTTGTATGCATTGTGTTCCCAGCCTAAGTTTATGAGCCATCCACTACAGTATACTCTGAAAAATTCTGTTGGTAGAAATTCATAAAAATTGCACACTTCTAGCTAAAGAAGCAGGGAGCCTTTTGGCAGTGCGTGCTCCGTAGACACAGTGGGTTACATCTAGTCATCTAGGTTCATTTAGATTCAGGTAAAGGAAGCAGCAGACCTGGAGGGAAAAACACAGACTTTAAGACAAATAAATGGGGATTCAAATCTTGGCTCTCTGTTTATCAGTCCTGCAAGTTTTGGAAAGTTATGTAACTTTGCTCAGCCCCAGTGTCCTCTTCAATAATGAGGAAAGCAGTCACAGGCCAAAGGTTTCTTGTGAAGATTAGATGCAGATTCCTTTTGGAGAGGAGAGAGCGTCTGCTTGGGGGAAGCCACGGGGATGGAGAATATGATGCTGAGAGCAGAACCTTGGCAGAGTCAGCTCAGCAGAAGAGAGTAGCAAAAACACCGTTCTGCTGGGACTTCCCTGGTGGTCCAGTGGTTAAGACTCTGTGCTACCAAAGCAGGAGGTAACGGGTTTGATCCCTGGGTAGGGAACTATGATCCCGCATGCTGTGTGGCATGACCAAAAATCTAAAGAAAGAAAGAAATAGGAAGGAAAAAAATTAAATTGAAACAAAAACAAAAACATTGCTCTGTTTCAGTTGGGGGAGACCTTGTTGTGGTTCCGATGGGCAAGAAGATGGAAGGAGAACTGAGGCAGAGGGCAGAACCAGCAAGGGGG
>SJYX01019280.1:352463-445004 GCA_006410675.1 Oreotragus oreotragus
TGCGACCACATTTGAGGGGAGGGCCCTCACGTGGCCCGGACTAGAGGTCAGTGTGCAGTCATTTGCCTTGTCATAATCCAGTCGTTCACTCTGTCTGCCTGCTCGCTGACTCCCAAGAGTGAAACTAACCTTTCACTTCAAAACACTTACATTTAAAATGTTTTTGAGGGACTTTCCTCATAGCCCAGTGGTTAAGACTCCAGGCTCCCAATGCAGGGGGTACAGGTTCAATCCCTGGTTAGGGAACTAAGATCCTGCCTACTGCACTGTGCAGCCAAAATTAAAAAAAAAAAAAAAGTTTCTGAGAGTGAGCTTTTTATAGATGCTTCCTGAAGTGATGCGTTCCTGTCTGGGGTCCATGCTGAGCAGAACCGATTCTGTCCTCAGCCATTCCGAAGGTGACAATGGGTGCAGGATATCTGCTCCCACAACAGGCCTTGGGCTAAGCTTTGTACACGAAGGGCTGTACCTTCTTTCATCCACAGGAGGACCTGTGAGATGGGTCCTGCTAATGCCTACAGTTTTGCAGATGGGGAAACCGACCCTTGAATGGGTTACGTGGGCTGCTCATACTCAGATGGCCAGAAAGTTGGGGGGCTGGGCTGGACTCTGACCATCTCAACTCTTGACCACTGTATACTAAGTTCTTTCTGTGTGTAGGACCCTGGGTCCAAAGTGCCAACAGGGCTGAGCATTTTAGTCAAGAAATCGTGGCAAGGAGTTTTGGCTGCAACAGAGGTTGGAGGCTTGTGGCGCCTGAATATCTCAGTAACACCTTATTCCAGTTGTTCAGTCGCTAAGTTGTGTCTGACTCTTTGCGACCTCACGGACTGCGGCACCCCAAGCTTGCCTGGCTTTCACCATCTCCTGGAGCGTCTAGGTTGCTTTTATTCTCTCTAGTGTACGTGACACTGATGACTGGTATGATTAAAGATAAGACTTTGTGGAGCTTTCCTTTCTCTTCCTCTTCCTCTCCATGCAAAGAAAGAATGAGAAATGTGATGTATGCTTCACCGTGAGCATGGAAACTGAAGCATGGTCTCTGGTTACCAGGAACGTTGCATTGAACGGAGACTCTTGATAGTTGAGGCAGGTAGGTCCACCTAGAGCCCCAGCCCTAAGTCCTTCTGTTGCTCAACATGCTTGTACAGTAAGTCCCCTACATACAAACCCTCAAGTTGAGAACTTCCAAAGATATGAACACGCGTCTGGTTCCAGCAAGGAACCAAAACCTGTGCCATCAACGCCAGATGTGAATGAAAGAACAGCTTGTCCTCTGTCTCCTACTGCTGGTGACCCTTCAGCTCTCCCATCTCCCACCTTCTCTCCCTGCCCCAGTCAGTACCTCTTCTTGCCTGTTCACTTGATGTCAGCCCGTGGATGCCAGCTGCTGTACTTTTCAACATACCATCCTGTAAGATTGAAAATGTTTTCTTTATTTCTTGCATTTGTTGATGTGCTATTTGTGTGAAAAGTATTATAAACCTATTACAGTACAGTACTATACAGCTGATTGTGTTAGTTGAGTAAGTAGGCCAACTTTGCGGACTTACAAGCACATTTGACTCATGAACATGCTCTTGGAATGGAACTCGTTCATATGGAGTGGATTTACTGTAGACTCAGAGTGGCTTGATTCTCCCATCAATGTTTTCACTGGGTTGCAACTGAAGTTCAGTGCTGAGAACAACAATAAAAAAATAAATAAAAAGGTGAAGGACTGACCGGCAAGGAACTGAATTTTCCCTTTGAGATTTTATATGTAGTACTTGTTGTTTCTGTTCAGTCTCTCACTTGCGTCAACTCTTTTCCACCCCATGGGCTGCAGCAGGCCAGGCTTCCTTGTCCTTCGCTATCTCCTGGAGCTTGCTCAAACTCATATCCATTGAGTCAGTGATGCCATCCAATCATCTCATCCTCTGCCACCTCCTGCCCTCAATCTTTCCTAGCATCAGGGTCTTTTCCAGTGAATTGGCTTTTATACAATCATATTCTTGCCTGGGAAATCCCATGAATAGACGACCCTGCCAGGCGACAGTCCATGGGGTCTCAAGAGTCAGACATGACTTATTGACTAAACCACCACCACATGTGTATAATATACATGTGGATAAAGAGTCAGCCTGCAATGTTGGAGAATGCGTAGACAGGGGGTAGACAAGGGTTCAGTCCCTGGGATGGGAAGATCCCCTGGAAAAGGAAGCGGCAACCCAAACCAGTATTCTTGCCTGGATAATCCCATGGACAGAGGAACGTGGTGGGCTATACCGTCCATGGGCTTGCAAAAGAGTCAAACATGACTCAGCACGCATGCACACATATAGAGTTTAACACTATGATTAACACGATGAATATTCATAGGTGTGTTCACAGTTATTTTAATACAGAATTATGAGACTGGGGAAGTGAAGAAAGATAATGTCTATCTCAGTCTAAAGTAAAAAAGACCTTGTTATTCAGAGCACAGGGTCCTGCTTCCACATGGTGGCTGCTGTCTCAGGTCTAGTTACAAGCTCCTTTCTTAAGGCTGACTCTGCAAACGTGACTTTGAACAGCCAGGCAGTGCCACCCCTGCACAGAGCTCCTAAGAAGGCTTGTACATCTTTGCATCCTTCTTCAGCAGTCCTCACGGCACTGAGCTCAGAGCTGCGGATGGTACAGTACGTGTCAAGCCCTCCATCCTCCCTGTGAGAGCTTTGATCAGGGATGTGGTCAAAGGTGAGGCGTCAGAACTGGTTCCCTACCGTCCCTGTGATCCTTGTCCTTGTCTCTTCCCAACAGGAATTGCCCTTTCACTGTATCTGGCAGGCAACTAGAGCCCTGCTTTCATGCACTGGACAAATACACATTGAATCCTCTTCTATGCCAGGCATGGTTCTAGCTGCTGGGGACAGAGTGATAAACAAGACTGGCAAGTTCCCAAATCCATGGGGATTATAGTTCTCCAGAAGAAGCAAATACTAGACAAACAACCATACAAATCAACGTATATTCTGTGAGATAAGAACCTGGACAGAGTGTGGTGGGGTTCCCAGGTAACTCAGTGGTAAAGAATCCTCCTGCCAGTGCAGGAGATGCAGGAGACAAAGGTTTGATCCCTCATCAGGGATGATCCCTTGAAGTAGGAAATGGCAACCCACTCTAATATTCCTCCCTGGAAAATTCCATGGACAGAGGAGCCTGGTGGGTTTCAGTCCCTGGGGTCACAAAGAGTTGGGCAGGTCTGAGCAACTAAGCACACACACAGGCACAGAGTATGGTAACTTAATCTGAGATCAAGGAATTGATATTCAAGTTGAAACATTCTAGGGAAAAGTCTCTGGGTAGGTAGGGCAAGACAGTTAAGACTTTTGAAGAATTAAAAGAAGATGTGGAAAGGGAGTGCTATAATGGGGGCATTTGATGGTCTTGGATGAGTGGACAGGGAGAGAGATCCATCCAAGTACAGATTTCAGGTTTTATTCTAAGTGCCAGGATCAGCCATTGAAAGATCTGGAAAGTAAGGAACGTGATCATACTTGTGTTTTTAAAAATATTACTCTGGCTATTGTATTGAAGTTGTCTTGGATGGAGGCAAAGTGGAAGCAAGGATAGCAGATACGAGGTATGTTAAAATAGTCAGAGAGAGGGCTGACATTGGCTTGTTGTGGGGTTTTGCCTATGGGGTTAGAAAAAGATCAAGGATCCTCTCTACCTGCTTGTCTATCTATCTGCCTATCTACGTAGGTATGGGTACGTCTATCCATCCATTCATCCACCCACCCACACATCCACCCAACCTTCCTGCCTCCCTCTATCCATCCATCTACCCAACTACCATACCACCCATCCTATCCATTCATCCTTCCTTCATCTACCTACCCTTCATCCATCCATCCACCCACTCATCTCCCAACCCTGTCTCAATCCATCTATCCATCCATCCATTCATCCACTCATCCACCCACTCATCCACCCAACCCTGTCTCAATTCATCTATCTGTCCACCCATCCACCACCCACCCGCCCACCGATTTAATCCCCCTCCATCCATCTACCCATTCTCTCATTTACCACCCCCATCCACTCAACCTGCCTCCCTCCATCCATCCATCCATCCACAATACCATCCATCCTTCCATCCATCCATCCTTCCTTCATCCACCCCCCACCCCCCTCCATCTATCCATCCACCATACCATCCATCCATCCTTCCTTCATCCACCCCCCACCCCTGCTCCATCTATCCATCCACCATACCATCCATCCATTCTTCCTTCATCCAGCCAGCCATCATCCAGCCATCATCATCATCTATTCCATGTTGCATAAAATCCACTTGCTCATTTTTTTTAGTGCATCAGTGAGCAGTGCCACTATATTCTAAGCCCTATAGAAGTCACAAAGCTGTTTTTGTTTTGTTCTGTGATTTTCTGTATTGCTCCAGGAATAGGCAGATAGTTCTTTCTTACCTATTAAAGTTTGCTTGGAGGCAGCCCTGTGGGCTCCCTCGTTTCCCTTTGCTGCTGTTTACTTTGGATGACACCGTTTGCCTTTACATAAGTTCCTCATGCACTGAAGGCTGACATTCTTAATCATTCTGTCACCTGTGTTACAGCGGAATGCTGAAAAGATACCAGGTACGCCTGCAGGAGCTCAGCCGTCTGAGCAGTTTGTGGAGCACCAATGGGATGTGAGGTGGTGGGGAGGTAATTGGTTTAGCCAGATGTAAATGGGAGAAGACTGAAGACACCACTAATATGTGGATGCCTAGGAGGAGGGGTGGCCGGCTTCCTTTCAGATTTGAGGAAGAATAATTGAATCCATAGCTATGAGAATGAAAGCAACATTAAGAGACTTTTATGGCAGCCTATGAGGCGGGAAGAGCTAAATTCAATCAATGTGAATTTACTGAGTGCTTATTATGTACCTGTCACTGTGTGAGGCATTTTAGCCAAACAAAGGGGAAAATAATAGCAGGACATAAATAAGTCTTTATATTCTCCGTGGGAAGTCAAGATTTCAAAACAGGGATGCTTCAAGCATATATTAGAAAGGTTGAGTAGCAATTATAAGCTGTATTAATAGGTAGCACTGTTAGAGCTTTGACTATACGACTCTGTGACTATGATTAATTTACTTAACCTCTCTGAACATCAAGTCTCTCCTTTATGAAATGTTCATATGACAGCATGGAATGCCATTGCATACACAGAGACACACACAGACTGCACACACACACATACACACACACACACACACAAGTTGGTTAGGGTTCTTCAGGGCTACACTGGTTGTATTGTGCCAGGTAGGCAAGTGAAGAAAATGCCCTTCACTAGACTTTTAAAAAGTCTACTATTTTAGCAAATTATTTAAAATATCTACATGTATAGAGTAGAGTAAGTCAGTATAAACCTTGACATGGACTAGAAAAGTAAATAGGTGTCGAAAAAACCATAACGATAAGGCCATCCAGTCTCATCATGTCATGGGGAAGGAAAGCTATGACAAACCTAGATAGTGTTTTAAAAAGCAGAGACATCACTTTGCCAACAAAGTTCTGTATAGTCGAAGCTGTGGTTTTTCCATGTATGGATGTGAGAGTTGGACCATAAAGAAGGCTGAGTGCTGAAGTATGGGTGCTTTTGAATTGTGGTGTTGGAGAAGACTCTTGAGAGCCACTTGGACTGCAAGGAGATCGAACCAGTCCATCCTAAAGGAAATCAACCCTGAATATTCATTGGAAGGACTGATGAAGCTAAAGATGAAGCTGAGGGTAAAGCTCCAATAGTTTGGCCATCTGATGATGAAGAGTTGACCCACTGGGTAAGACTCTGATGCTCGGAAAGATTGAGGGCAGGAGGAGAAAGCAATGACAGAGGATGCCATGGCTCAATGGCATCACCAACTCAGTGGACATGAATTTGAGCAAACTCTGGGAAATAGAGAAAGACGGGGAAGCCTGGAAGTCCATGGGGTCGCAAAGACTTGAGCATGACTTGGCAACCGCACAACAGCAACAAAAATTTTCCTGACCTTGCACACTTCTCTCTATTACATAAAAGGTATGGGGCTTATGCAAGCTTTATATTAGCTGCTGTTTTTCAGAGCATGGGCCTTTCTATTAATAGTAGATCTTAGTAGCTGAAATCATACTGAAGTCTTCCTTGTATTCCAGTTCTGACATCCATGTTATACACTGACATTCTCGGGATCCTAATGATCCTAATACATCTTTCCCGTACATCTTGCATGTTGAAGGTTTGTTTTTTTTTTTTTTTTTTTTGAATCTGATACACAAGATTTCTCCATTTCTGGTCTTTTTGTGAATTCAGTTCCTTTTTAAGAAACTCTCCTTATCATCCTAACTTCTCTTTTACCTTATAGTCATTTCTATCATTTGTCCAACTCTTTGCTAGCTTTTCATTCTTGTTTTCAAAATTCTCTCTGTAGGATGCACTTGTAATTTCTACACAACTGAATACTCTTAAAGTTTTTATTTAAAAAATATAGATATTTTCTTATATGCCATGTTGAAAATAAGACAACAGGAGTCACTTATGCTAAACTTCAGGTTTCTCAGAAATAAAATCTTAAAACAAGTCAGTCAGAAATTGCCTGATCAACACTGGTTATCTGCCCAATAGACTGCTATCCCCTAAAGGAAAGTAATCTTGCAATAAACAATCCCTTTTTTGCTGAATATAGCTGCCTTGTTCCAGCTCCCTTCTGCCTATAAAAGTCTTTCATTTTGTACAGCTTTTCAGAGTTCCTTTCCGTCTGCTTGATTGAATGCTGCCCAATTTATGAATTGTTCGATAAAGCCAATAAGATCTTTAATGTTTATTCAGTTGAATTTTTAAAATAGTTTTCATTAAGTTTAAGATTGGTGATGTATATTTAAACATATCTCATAGGCATTATAACTTGGTTTCTAAAACACATTTTATAAATAAATGCTTAGAATCACAGCATTTTTCTTAAGAAGAACCTGCATATCACCTGACAGTTTCATTATTTACCAATTAATAGAAAAGTGATTTATCATATCACTAGATGATTCTCTATCTGCTCATTTATTGGCGAAAGAAAAGAAAACCACCTTTCATTAACCATCAGAAGGACATAACTACTTTATACCCTGAGGGTTAAAGAACAATTTAAGTGAATTACAATTACTTTTATTTTTACAGTGATGGGGTCGGAAATGGAATGGTTGGACTCAGAAGGATTTTTCTAGAGATGGATTTTAACAGTTGAATAGATTTGCCTTGATTAAAGAAGGAAATAAGAACTTGGAGAGGAAATACAAGTATTACTTTAGGGTTATTGAGAAAATCTGGCTCACGGGGCTGAGCAGGACAAGGAGAACTCATCAGCCACTCGAGACAAGTTTTTATTAACAGTCAACTGAATGTGCCAGAGTGGTCGTTCTCCACTGAGAAGTAAGGCTCAACATCCCATGGATTTTGGCGCTCTCGAATCTGAGTATCTGGATTGACTTGTAGGGAGATTCGTATCTAGGCTTAGTGAAATCAAACTTTAGACAGAGGGCAGGCACATATATTTCTTCTTGCTTGCTAGGTCTGATGAAGAGAGGCATCCTGTAGTTTTGTTGAGGAGAAGGCATCTGAGCTTAGCAGGCAGGTGCTGTGATGGATTAACAATGTCTTCCAGGTGTACAGGAAGGGGGGAGGGGATGGTAGTACTCGAGCCAAGTATCACCATCCTACCTGAGACAGGGCATCTTCCCTTGTGGACAGAGACAGGGGGTGCTGTTTGCTTCTGGAGACCGTGTCCACTTGACTTGGTGCCTAAATAGTAAGATGATTTCATTTCATTACAACTGTCAAGCAGAGGGGAGTGATGTCATCTTAGAGCCCCATGAGGATGCTACGGTTTACTTGGGGATACCTATTAGTATTTCTAACCCAATTCCTTTTCAACACAATGGTTTAATTGTAGGAAGGGCTGTTTAGGGAATACTGTTTGATGGGGTTTAATCAATTTATGCTATTGGCTTCTGCTACAGATTATATCATTCAACACACAGGGCAGACTTCATTCCATTCATCTTGGGGAAAGGCGATTTAGAATGGAATACGGCTGCTTTGAAGCTGCTGTTCTCATTTCTGAATGTGGATGGGTCCCAGGTGGAAGGTCTTGGCACTGTGTGCTGCTGTGTCCTTCCTGAATCTCTCTAAGCAGATGCTTGATCAGAGAACAGAGCCAGCGAGGGGAGGAAGTTGTCGAGATGTGCTGTTGGTAAATGTGTCTAGGGAGACTGACATTTTCTTAACCACCCCTCTTAATCATAATAAAAATGTGGTGAATTTGAAAATGTAAAAACAGATAAAAATGAAAAATATATTATAAAACCGTATAACCTGCCTTATGATATATTTTTTTTTCTCAAACTTTTTCCTTTGTACTGGAGTATAGCTAATTAACAGGCTTCCCTGGTGACTCAGACGGTAAAGAATCAGCCTGCAATGCAGGAGACCTGGGTTAGATCCCTGGGTCAGGAAGGACCCTTGGAGAAGGGAATGGCAACCCACTCCAGTATTCTTGACTGGAGAATCCCACGGACAGAGAAGCCTGGTGAGCTATAGTCCATGGGCTGGCAAAGAGTTGACACTACTGAGCATTAACGGTAAAGAATCAGCCTGCAATACAGGAGACCTGGGTTAGATCCCTGGGTCAGGAAGGACCCTTGGAGAAGGGAATGGCAACCCACTCCAGTATTCTTGACTGGAGAATCCCACGGACAGAGAAGCCTGGTGAGCTATAGTCCATGGGGTTGCAAAGAGTTGACACTACTGAGCATTGAACAACCACCTAGCCAATTAACAATGCTGTGGTAGTTTCAAGTGAACATTGGAGGGACTCAGTAAATATACATGTATCCATTCTCCCCGAAAGCCCCCTCCCATTCAGGCTGCCACATAACATTTAGGAGAGTTGCAAATGTTAAACAGTAGGTCCTTGTTGGTTATCCATTTTGAATATAGCAGCGTATACATAACCTGCCCAGGAAAATGAAGTTATGATTGCTGGGGTGGGGGGCAGGGAGGGAGAGTAAGGGAGTCTGGGAAGGTCAGGTGATATTTGAGCATCTATTATCACGTGCATCACCTGGTTTTCTGGGTGTATAATAAGCATCAGTGGCAGGTGAGGGAGGCAGGGAGCCAGGGGAGCAGAGCTGATGTGCTGTAGACTCAAGCCGCCATCTTTGAAACCAGAATCAATTTGTTAGCAGCTTCTGGTCCTCTCTGCGCTTGGACGTTTTCATCCAGAAGATGGATCAACAAGTCAGAAGGATTAGTAACTGTTACTGATCTTTAGTCCCTCTTGCTGATAAGGACACTGGGTCCGAGAAGTCAAAACCCATAGGTGGTAAGTGTTAGAACTGGAATTATCCTTTGGAGCTCCTAAGAGACAATACATTGTGAAGTTCTGTAGGGAGACCTGGATTTATTATCTGAATATGGGCTGGATTTTGAGTCTAAAACTGGTCCTTCAGCTCCAACCTTGGCACACACTGTGAGCTCTTTGCCGATCCCAAACTTCCCTCGGCCTCAGTCTCCTCATCTAGGAAAGCCTTAAGGTCCCCAAAGGGCTGGTGTGAGAATCATATGATGCAGCAGATGCCACAGCAGCTTTCACAGCAGAACGCACCATGCCAATGGAAGGTAGTGATCCAAGCAACACCAGATGCATAGCTGCAGGAGAAGGGCAGGAAAGACATGGGACGTCCCTTAGCCCAGGGGCACAATTGATCTAGAACAAACATTACCAGGCTGCTTGGATCCTAGCTAGAGTTATATCTGATAAACATCAGATTCAGTAAATATCATTTGTTGAAAGTCTACTATGTGCAAATTACTCTTCCCATTGTCTTTTGTGATTAAGGACTGCTTCTAACACAATCCCTATCTTAGAGGAATGTAAAATTGCATTGAGAAAAGCATTTTTCAATCTGACCCATTTTTTGGGGAAACTTAAAGATTTAGAGTAGTTTTTATTACTCAACAATTTCTTTCCATGAGGCTATTCTAGAAATGCTCTCTCTCTCTCTCTCTCTCTATATATATATATATATATATATATATATATATATATATTATGAACTTAGGATTTTCCCAAGAAGTATTCCCTCAGCCACATTGGTCCCCCTTATTTCCCTCCCCAAAATACCAAAAACGTATGCCCCTACAATGTCTAATTGTTTTCTTAGTGGTGCATTTAGAGTCAAAATGGTGATGCCAAGTCTTGTCCATGTCCTGCTTTCCCGACAGGGATAGTTTCTGAAAAGGGAACCTGGGGTGAGAGATATGAATCACTGCCCTTTTTGTGTGTGTGTGAAAAGCCAAGGTCATACCAGGGCGACCCAACCTGAAGCAAACCTAAAATATGAATGAATGATAGAATGAGGATAAGAAACTACATTGCGGGCAGAAAGTCAAGATCATACAGAAGTTACAGGGCACGGATGGATGAGAACCAGTGATTGAGAAGTCAGTCTCTTAGCAGAGTGGGTAGCAGGTAAGCACTCAGGGAGTCTGACATACCTGCAGGGGATACGGGCCTTCTACGCTGTGCCTCTCGGGTCAGTAGCTAGGGGTCAGGGCAGACAGCAGTGGGGGCCGGAGCCGGTGGTGTGCACACTCTGCTGCAGGGGCCGTTGCAGGTGCTTGTCATTTTCTCCACAGAGTGTGGAGCACTCTCTCCTGTGCATCCCGGCAGAGACAGGTGTACAGTCTAAAAGGACACATGTCTTACACATGTTGTAAGACACCCAGTACCACTTGCTGTCTCTACTTTGTCTCTGATAAATACGTGTCTTAGGAAGGACTGGAAAATCACTTGGCATCATGCATCTTTACAAGACCATCTCTGTGAAAGGTGTTTTAAAGGAACACTAGCAGAGACTAGCATAGCAAAAAGATCCTGCACTAAGAGGAAGTCTTTCCTTTCGAATATCCCTACAAAGGCATCTGTTTGTCTTCCTGGTGGGCCAGCATCCTCTGAGAACCAATCAGTGCTTATCAGGAAGGCAGTGGGCTCTTATCTCAATCCTAATTCATGCCAACTCACTAAATGGGTCAGGAAAGGACGATTTTAATTCTCACACTCTGTTTTTATGCTGTATGAGTTATAGGCAGCACTAGACACTTTCATCCAGGAAGTCTGTATTCTGGAGAAGGCTCTTGAGAGCCGCTTGGAGATTAAGGAGATCAAACCAGTCCTACAGGAAATCAGTCCTGCATATTCATTAGAAGGACTGATGCTGAAGCTGAAGGTCCAATACCTTGGCCACCTGATGCACAGAGTTGACTCATTGGAAAAGACTCGGATGCTGGGAAAGATTGAGGGCAGGAGGAGAAGGGGGCGACAGAGGATGAGATGGCTGGATGGCATCACTGACTCAATGAACATGAGTTTGAGCAAAGTCCAGAAGACGGTGAAGGAGAGGGGAGGCTGGCGTGCTGCAGACCAGGGGATTGCAAAGAATCTGACAGGACTTAGCAACTGAACAATAGCAATCTGGCAGTGACAAGAACAAGATTTTGTCCTTTGCCATTAAATATAATATTTTATGAATGTTTTATTATCTCTATCCCTTCCTGTTTTTAAGGTTTTTTTTTTAATGTGGACCATTTTAAAAGTCTTTATTGAATTTATTACAATGTTGCTTCTGTTTTATGTTTTTGATTTTTTAGCCACAAGGCATATGTGATCTCAGCTCCCTGACTAGAAATCGAACCTGCATTCCCTACATTGGAAGGTGAAGTCTTAATCACTGGACCACCAGGGAAGTCCCATCCCCCACCGTCCTTGAATGCCTTCCGCCTCCAATCCATAAACATATACCTGCATATTTGCTCCATAATTATAAGCTTTTAAAGGGATTATATCAATATTACCTATCATTTATAGCATATTACTACTTTAGCAACTTTCCACGCATTAAAGTTTATTAAGGTGCTGTCTATAGTAATCCTTGAAGCTACTTACNGATATGTTAACTGACATGACGCTAAATGCTTTTCTGTTGGTGGTGGTGTTCAGTTGCTAATTCATGTCTGATTCTTTGAGACCTCACAGACTATACCCCGCCAGGCTCCTCTGTCCTCCACTATCTCCCGGAGTTTGCTCAAATTCATGTCCACTGAATTGGTGATGCTATCTAACCTTCTCATCCTCTGCCACTCTTTCTCCTTTTGCCTTCAATCCTTCTCAGCATCAGGTTCTTTTCCAGTGAGTTAGCTCTTCAAATCAGATAGCCAAAGTAATGGCACTTCTACAGCAGCTCTTCCAATGAATATTCAGGACTGATTTTCTTTAGTATTGACTGGTTTGATCTCTTTACTACACAAGGGACTCTCAAGAGACTTCTCCAGCACCACAATTTGAAAGCATCAATTCTTCAGCACTCATGCTTCCTTGGTGGTTCAGACAGTAAAGAATCAGCCTGCACTTTTGGACTCCGTGGGAGAGGAAGAGGGTGGGACGATTTGGGGGAATGGCATGGAAACATTTATAATATCATATAAGAAATGAATCTCCAGTCCAGGTTCAATACAGGATGCTTGGGGCTGGTGCACTGGGATGACCCGGAGGGATGATACAGGGAGGGAGGTAGGAGGGAGGTTCAGGATGGGGAACACGTGCATGCCTGTGGCGGATTCATGTTGATGTGTGGCAGAATCAATACAATATTGTAAAGTAACTAGCCTCCAATTAAAATAAATAAATTTAAATTAATTTTAAAAATAAGATATATATTTTTAAAGTTCTTACATATATTTTTAAATTAATCTGGATGTGTGATTATTTTTCATACTATTTTAAATCATTTTTCATACTATTTTAAACATCATCATTTAAACATCAAATGTTTATTGTTTTTCAATTAGAATTCAATGCATTTTGGCAACTCTAACAATATTTCTTAATAATTTTATAATTTATTTGTAGATTATTTTGGATTTTCAACATGTATATCATACAATCTCTAATTAAACATTTTCTGGATTAAAACCAGGGGATTGCAAAGAATCTGACAGGACTTAGCAACTGAACAATAGCAATCTGGCAGTGACAAGAACAAGATTTTGTCCTTTGCCATTAAATATAATATTTTATGAATGTTTTATTATCTCTATCCCTTCCTGTTTTTAAGGTTTTTTTTTTAATGTGGACCATTTTAAAAGTCTTTATTGAATTTATTACAATGTTGCTTCTGTTTTATGTTTTTGATTTTTTAGCCACAAGGCATATGTGATCTCAGCTCCCTGACTAGAAATCGAACCTGCATTCCCTACATTGGAAGGTGAAGTCTTAATCACTGGACCACCAGGGAAGTCCCATCCCCCACCGTCCTTGAATGCCTTCCGCCTCCAATCCATAAACATATACCTGCATATTTGCTCCATAATTATAAGCTTTTAAAGGGATTATATCAATATTCCTATCATTTATAGCATATTACTACTTTAGCAACTTTCCACGCATTAAAGTTTATTAAGATGCTGTCTATAGTAATCCTTGAAGCTACTTACTAGAATACCACTTTGCAGGTTTTAAAGCAAAAACTCCAGAGGTGTTCCTGGATAAGAATCTGAATTTTGAATAGGCACACAACATGATTTTTATTAACATTTTAAAACCACAGCCTTTTATAGATAAAACCAAGGCTAATTTTCATACAACTTGAACATTAGGACCAAAAAATTTTTTTGTAAAACTTGGTCTCTGGGTGAAACTTAAGTTCTTGTTTCTTTCTTTCTTTCTTTCTTTTTTTTTTTTTAAGAGAAAGAGTGCTTCAAAGGTTAGAAATCCCCAATAGAGAATACCTGGTCACGTAATCTGAACTTATTCCTCTTTTAAGCTACAGAATAGCACCCAAGAGACCCAAAAAAGTTCATTCTTCTCCAAAGAACCAACTTTTCTAAGTTGATACCATTATCATAATTTATGTTTCTTTTTGAGAATTTTTTTTTTTTAAGAGAAAGAGTGCTTCAAAGGTTAGAAATCCCCAATAGAGAATACCTGGTCACGTAATCTGAACTTATTCCTCTTTTAAGCTACAGAATAGCACCCAAGAGACCCAAAAAAGTTCATTCTTCTCCAAAGAACCAACTTTTCTAAGTTGATACCATTATCATAATTTATGTTTCTTTTTGAGAGTGCAGAACAATTCAAACACTATAGAAATTTATCCAAAAGCATTTAACATTTGCTTTTGACGTAGGTATATGGTAAATATTTGCTTCACTGAATGACTGAGTGAAGAACCTATTTCATCACACAGGAAAATGATGGAAATCAGCTGGGAAGCATGGTGTATGGAGTCATAGCCTTCATGGGACGGCTTAATCACAGAATTGGGTAATGCACAGGATGTAGTCACTGGAATAGATGTAGATGATTAAAGAGACGTATAAGAGTGGAAGGAATATACTAGAAACATGTGCACATGCAGTAAAAGGTGATGAAAAGTTAAGTCTTTTGATTCATTTATGTTTCATCCAGTGCCTACTGTATGCCACACCTGTGCTGCTGAGGAAGGCAGACTTGATAAGGTGATCAGACACCCCAGATTTCCCCGCATCAAAGACTTTCCTGAGAGGTGGGACTTCCGCACTAAAACCAGGCAAATACTGTGATAGCTAGGATGAGTCCAACGCTCTGGACTTGAAGAAGTGCTAACAAGTATGATGGATGTTATAGGTGCTATGGGATCATGAAATGGGCATTGAATCCATGAGAGGACTCGGGAAGGTTGGGTGTTGTGGGAAAGTCAGAGATCACTCACCCATCACTGAGCTCTGAGCAGGACCAGGCTGGGAGAGAAGACCCTTTGAGGGAGCAGTCCAGCATCTTTGGGGGACTGTGATCCAGGAGCCTGAGAAAACCCACAAGAAGAGGGGTGAGGGGTGAACAGAAAGTGATGCAAAATGCAGCTGCAGAACTGGGCAATGTCGAGCCTCGTTTGGTACTTAGAGGGCACGTATTAACTTCCTACTAAGCACAGGTGGTGTGGGTTGATGCTGGACGTGGCTTCTTCCTGGCCAGAAGTTGAGATCTGGCCGAGGCAGTGAGAATGCTGCTTCCTGCCCACTAGACCAGTGGTCAGGGACAAGGCCCTGGCCCTTTGCAGAGAATTCCCACAGAGACAGGAAGTAGTGAAACAAGTAAAGTGTTTATTAGGAGGAAAAGAATTTAGGACATGTGGACAAACTCAGAGTCACACCCTCGTGGCAGTTTGAATCACTTATATTGGGCATTTCTTCCAGGTTTCCTTCCGCCAGTCTTTTTGCTTTGCCTGGTTCTGAGTCTGTATTTGGTCCATCTCAGGACCCTCCCACGTGTGCACATGCATCTCTCAGCCAAGATGGATTCTAACAAAGAGGCCTTCAGGAAGACTTGACATCACTCCCCTTTTCACCTCCATGGAGCTTTCTAGTTGGGAAAATCCCTTGACTTTGAGAATGACAAATATGTGGTTTCTAACCTTTAATCTTGGCAGGGCACAGCTTACTTACTCTTGATTGTCCTGCTGTTAATATCTTGCAGTTTCTGTCTACTATAAAGAACTCCAATTTCTCACCCTTGGGGGTTGGGGGCATCTACCTCCTGCCTCACTACTGCTGATATAACAAATTATCGCCAACCTTAAAACAGCACCAGCTTATTATCTTACACTTGTGGAGGTCAGCAGAATAGTCACTCAGTTGTGTCTGACTCTGGGTGACCCTATGGACTGTAGCCCACCAGGCTCCTCTGTCCATGGGATTCTCCAGGAAAGAATACTGGAGTGGGTTGCCATGCCCTCCTCCAGTGGATCTTCCTGACCCAGGGGTTGAACCCAGGTCTCCTACAGGTGGGTTCTTTACCATCTCAGCCACCAGGGAAAACCTGGAGGTCAGAAGTCTGGGCTGAAATCAAGGTCTTAGCAGGGCTGTGTTTCTCCCAGAGACTCTGGAGGTAGGGTCTGCTGTGTTGCCTTCTCCCAGCTGGTGCAGACTGCCTGCATCCCTTTGTTCCTGGCCCTCTTCTACCTTTAGAGCCAGCGATGGAGGGCTGAGTCTTTTTCACATCAAATCACCCTGACACTGACTCCCGCTGTATCTCTCTTCTCCTTTTACAGTTTCTTGTGATTGCAGGAAACCCACCTAGAAAATCCAGAATAAGCTGTGCATCTTAAAGTCAACTGATTAGCAACCTTAATTCTGTGTGCAGCCTTAATCCCCTTTGCCATGAGAAACATACAAATATTCACAGGTTCTGGGAGTTAGGATATGGAAGCCTTTGGTGGTGGTGTTGGTTGGGGGGTTGGCTGGGAAGCATGATTCTCCTGACCTTGGGGCACATTAAGGATTTTGTGCTGGGTTTGAAGAGGATTGGGATTCAGAAATGATCAAAGCCTTTCCGGGAATGGAGTGATGGTGATCTGTTTGCATTTTAGAGGATCACCCTGCTGTGTGTGTGGGGTGAGGCTGTGAAACAGGTCTGCAGTGTGGGGACACCTGCGGGGAAGCTCTTGCCAGGCTGCTGGTGAGAGAGGATGGGCTGGATGATCCAGACTAGGGCTTGCACCAGGGAGATGGACAGAAAGAAATAAACCAGAGCTGAAACCCGCAGGTGGCGATGCCATAAATTGGAGACAGACTAAAGACAGGAGAGAATGAGGAATCTCATGCTTTTCCGTGTGTGTATTCATGAAGAAGACTATGTCCTTTATAAGGGGTCACTTTGAGACCTTGTTGTGGAAGAGATAATGATTTCAGCTTGTCTTTGCTGAGAGCATCAAATAGACACCCGTTCCGGGTTAGGTGTACAAGTGTTGGTTTCAGAATTCACATCCCTGTCTGTTTCCTCCAGATGAAATGTTTATTCCCCCAAATGATTTTGAGAGGGGTGTTTCGATATTTGATAAATCTCTCCCGTGCGTTTCTTCAAATTTAGCGATAAGAACCTTATCAGAGCCATTTCTGTTTGGTGCTGCTCCTGGACCGGTCTATGCTAATCACCTTGACATTTTGTATTCATCAGGTGTGAGAGGAGCGCTTTATCCTGAATTGATGGGGACACTTGTTTCTAATGAGAAATCTGATGAAATCCAGTGCTTTGAATACAGAACATCTGCAAACTTTTGTAGCTTTAGAATTCTCCTGAAGTTTTTCTCTTCTCTGTAGAAGACAACCATGGTGGGTTTCAATGCAAAACTGCATCTCATAGTGATGTAGTTTCTCTATGTGATAAGGATTTTACTTTAAAACCCCATCAAAGAGGAGAAGGGACATTTTCCAGTGGAAAGATATGAAAATAAGTCTTAGTCTGTCTCAAGGTCTATTCAGTACCCCCTCCCAACCCTCACCCCCACCCCGCCCCAGGAAAGATCATCTCATCAGAAATTCAGGGGGGGTGGAAGAAGGCTTTTCATTCTTATTCTCATTTCCTGACATTCTTACTCTAAAAGTCATTATTAATGGAGAGAACTCTGCCTGTTAGGTAATCTGTGTCTTCCCCTAGCCCGGTGGTATTTCATTATCATTTAAATATGCCACCCACTGCTCCTTCTAAAACCTTTTGAATGGAGGGTCATTAGTAGATTTTTTTCCCCCCTAAATTATGCACAGCAGTTGTTAAAGCAAGATGGTCTCAGGGAAGCTCATTCCATGTTGAAGAAGTGGAGTGTAGACTGAGATAATTATCTGGATAATTCAGTTTGCCGTTATCTCTCCTGAAATGAAACATGTCTCTCATCCTTTCTTTTCTCCCTTCTTTCATCTTTTCTGGGTTATCTTTGCCAAAGAAAGGCACTCTTATTTCCATGCTGCCATAGACTACAGGGCATTTTTTTTTAATTTTTTTTTTTTTTGAAGTGTTAGCTATTTTTTTTTAAAGGCACATCAAACTTGTAATGGTCCATTTTAAAAGCAGGACTCATCTTTCCTTTCTCAGCCATTTCAGGGGATTAATTCTCCGTTTCTATGCATCCAGTTCCCTTTGGGCTGAGGATTACTCCAAACTTGGACTTTGTCTTTATTCTTAAGAATCACAACCCCCTGAGAATTAAACATGCTTCTTCTCATGAAAATTGCTGGAGGTTTTCTGAGAGTCTTTTGCTGTTGCAAATGTGAGCTGGGCACAATTCGCATTTTATCCTAGCAGAAGGAGCCTCTCCTGGGCATCCCAGCTTTCTGTGGAAGGAAGTGATCAGTCATTCTTGATCTCCATTCCTCATACACAATACCAAGGAGTGGTGCCCCAGAACATGGGAATTGTCACTGGAGGACCTGCTCTAGGGCAGGCATGCCCCTGTCTTAAGCAATTTTTCCGGGCCTCGAGTTTATATCTGTGAAATGGGAACAGCATATGCCAACACTGAAGGTGTTATAGTGATAAAATGTGGTGGAGAGATGAAGACACTATAAACATGTGACATATTCCCCTTTTTACCTTTCAGTCTTGAGTAGACCTGATCTCACGTGGCCTTGATCTGCAGCGGCTTGAAGTAGGGCTTCAGTTCTGGGCCAGAGATTGAGGTTGGGCCATGATTGAGTCCTGAATTCCTAGTCACTAGACCAGTGGTCAATGACAAGGGCCCTGGCCCTTTGGCTTTGCAGAAAAGAATTTCCACAAAGAAGGAAAGTAGTGAAAAAAAGTGAACTGTTAATTAGGAGGAAGAAGACTACAGTACCTGGGGACAGACACAGGGGTGGGCCTGGAGTCATGCCCTTGTGGTAGTTGGAATCACTTTTGTGGGCATTTCTTCCAGGTTCCTTTGGCTGGTCATCTTGCTTTGCCTGGTTCTGAGTCCGTATTTGGTGCATACAAGGGTCCTCCCATGTATGCATGCATCTTTCAGCCAAGATGGATTTTCCACTGAAGAGGCTACTGCTGTGGCATCACTCACCTTTTGACTTTCAAGGAGCTTTCTAGTCAAGAAGATCTTCCTGACTTTCAGAGTGAGAAACGTGTGGTCTCTTATGTCTTATCTGGACAGGGCTTAGCATCTCCTTCTTCTTACTGTTATGGAATTTCAATTCACAGGGAATGAACTCCACCCACTCTCCCTGGGGCCCATCTATCTCCTGCCTCAGGCCCAGACCAGCAGCTTCTGTCATATTCTTTACACTGAGGCCCAACGATATGGCTGACACGATCCTAGGAGCTGTCACCTTCAGATTGGCATTGCCACTAGCATTTGCCCTCAATCTCTGCAAGGATCAAATTATCTGCTGCTGCAGCTGCTGCCCTTCCACACCCCCTGAAAGGAGTTCATGGTGGAGAGCAGGAGCAAGGTGCTCTGTGCTCTGGGAAGACTGCCAGAACAGGTCTTCAGATAGTCAGATATTTTCAGGAGAAGATTTTTTGAGCCCGATTCTTATATCTCCTCCAATCTAGAAAAACACTAAAACCCTTCATGGTGATGATAGCTCCTCATGACTAGCAAAATTTCAGTAGACTAGCAGACACCTTTTAGAAAATTAAGTGCTTGATTACATGTGTTCCCCTTCATAAAAATCACATAAATACTGACCCCCTTCACACACACCTTTGGAGCAGTTTCTCATGGCTATCAGAAACGCTGTTTCCCAGGCTCCAGTCCTCATTTTGCCCCCAAATAACACCTAACTCAGTCTTCCCACGTGGTGCAAGTGATAACTCTCCTGCCAATGCATGAGAAATAAGTGACGTAGGTTCAATCCCTGGGTCAGGAAGATCCCCTGGAGGAGGGCACGGCCACCCACTTCAGTATTCTAGCATGGAGAATCCCATGGACAGAGGAACCTGGTGGGCTACAGTCCACGGGGTCTCAGAAGAGTCAGACATGAACAAAGGGACTGAAAATGCATGCATGCAACACCTAACTCGCAGCTCTCACAGTGTGGATTTTTTCTATTTTTTTTCAGTCAACAGAGTGAGGACACATTGGGGAAACAAAACTGCATCCTTGTCCTCCTGGATCTTAGCCTCCAGGAGAGGAATCAGAATATAAGAAAGAAGCAAGTGGGTATTTATTAAAGTGACAAGTAGTGATAAAGGCTCGGATGACCAGGAAATCAGGATGTGAGGATGGAAGTGTCCAGAAGGCATTTTAGACTGTATATCTAGATCGTACTGGGGCCTCTCTGATGACATGGCACTTGAGCAGAGAACTGAAATAACCCCATAACTGAGGCTTGTCTTGAGATTGGTGATGTCGATCACGTCAAAGGCTGACTCCTCCCAGACATCAGCAGAACAACCTCTGGATAAGATGAAGATGGATTTACTAGTTACTGTATTAAGACAGAGCTTCACATGTGGTGCTTGTTGTAAAGAACCTGCCTGCCAATGTAGGCAACATATAAGACCTGGGTTCGATCTCTAGTTTGGGATGATCTCCTGGAGGAGGGCACTCCAATATTCTTGCCTGGAGAATCCCAAGGACAGAGGAGCCTGTGGGCCACAGTCCATGGGGTCACAATGAGTCAGACAGGACTGAAGCAACTTAGCATGCACATAAGCTGTTTCAGCAGAGCTTTCATTGAGGATGAGCAAAATCAGAGTAATTTTTGAGATTTAGAAGTATGTTGAAGATGGATCTTTTCATACAGGGACTTGATTAGGAGAAGGTAAAGACTGTGATGTAATAGCTTAGGAGTGGTGGACAAAATAAAGCAAGGACCTTGGGGTGAAGAGTTCTGAGGGCCTTGGGGTGGAAGAGGATGCTTGATACTTGCTGTTGACAAGCGGATGGGTCTTTCAAAAGTTCCTGCAATATGCCACCAAGTCATTTGGAGGTTTTGCTCTCTGGGAACGAGTTTCCTAGAACAGTAAGGTTATATGATGAAGACAGTAAAATAATAAAGTCACAGTAATGCAGAGAGCAGCAGATGGTTCTGATTCTCAACCACCACCATCATCAGTGTTATCTGTTAAGGTTTATTGAAGACTTACTTTATCTTGAGTACTATTCTTGGTCCTGAAGGTGCAGCTGTGAACATGTAGGCATGTTTCTTCCATCTCATAGACTATCTATGGAAAGAGACACTAAACAGATACTTGTGTGTGTAATTAATTACAAATATGATTTATAGATGTTGCGTAGGGAGAATGTTACTTGCTATGATGATGATTTGTAAGTCAGAGGGTCCCGAAATGGTCCCCCTGGGTGTCTGATACAGTGCTTCTTACATGAAGGCTAGGTGCAGAAAGGAGCCAAGAAGAGAGGGGGGTGAAGGAGACTGAACTTTATCTCAAGAGCAAGGAGGAACAGAATGTCCCTGTATGTCAATGAACATTGTGTCCCTGTATTCACGCACACGTCGGCACCAACAGTATGCTAAGATACATTCACTGCACACAGTGACAGTGTTCAGAGTCATCCACATTGACACAGTCCATCAGCAATTGCTTGGCCTGTTCTTCTAACTAAATAGCAGTTGTTTGTTGAAAGAATGAGTGAATGTTGAATTAATCAGCACTGTTTAGTTCCTAGGTGACCTCCAACAGATCATTTGCTTATGCAAAGCATACAGAAGCTTGATAGAAGACACGTTTGCATCCCAGACTAGCCTGCCCAGGAATGCAGAAAAGCAGGCAATTCTCACAGTCAGTCCTCGACTATGCCCTCTCCTACTGATTCAGTGGGCTTCCCTGGTGGCTCAGATGGTGGCAAATCTACCTGCAATGCAGGAGACCTGGGTTTGATCCCTGGGTCTGGAAGATCCCCTGGAAAATGGAATAGATACCCTCTCTGATAGTCTTGCCTAGAGAATTCCATAGACAGAGGAGCCTGGCGGTCTACAATCCATGGTGTCCCAAAGAGTCAGACACGACTAAGTGGCTTTCACACATTGATACACACACAAATTCAGTAGAGCTGGGATGGCATCAGATTCCCTGGGCGATTTGGATATCCAGGTAGGCTGGGAACCTCTTCTATTTGGAATTTGTCTTTAGTGACCTCTGATGGACTTTTTCTGACATCTCTGGGTATTCCTAAAAAAACAAACAAGAGCAGGATGGGGATAAGTCAACCTATATATATCAGCTGGTCCTTTATAATTGGGGACCAGAAAGAGGGAGGAGCCGAGAGGGCGCTGAGAGAAGTTATATCCTAATGCATCGCTCTGCGCAGTTTGAGGTCTCTGCCCTTTGCATATAGTGGAAGATGAGGTTGCCTTGTGATGAAATATAGGGCATGCGTGGGGTCAGGCTGTATAAGTTCACGTTTTGTAGCTGTGCAGATTTGGCCGATTTCTTTCACTCTTTCTTGCCCTATCTGTAACAGAGAGGTTATGTTGGCAAGCCCATTTGTTCTTGAAGGGTTTAAGTGAGATACTTCAGTGAAAAACATAACACAGAGCCTAGAATCTAGTTGACATGCTGTCCACGGCAGGTGCCGCCCTCTCATGAAGGCAGTCACTCTACACACACCCCCTGAGAAGGCAAACGGGGAAGAGCTGATTTCAGTCATGTACTTCCTTGCCAGGCATGCAATGGGCAGAGACAGATTTGCTTGTATTTGGAAATCAAGCACTTGAGAGGCGATTCATATCTTGAGGTCTGATTCCTGATTGTATCAGAATCTTACAGCGACTTCCTTCATGGAAAAGAGCAGCACTTGGCTTGGATAGCTGATGCCATGTGGTGGGTTACTGGTGTCTCTTTCAAATTCCTATCTGAAATAACCTCTGTCTCACTAAGGTTGAACTAAGCACATCTTTATTTTGACTTACACTTTAGACAGGTTTACAGAGGCCAGAATAAAGCAGGAAAATGCCCTTCAGGACTCAAACCAGATAAAACTTTTTGTCATTCCCTACCCTGCCATCGAGTTGAGTGTGGAATTCACTTAGCTGATAAGGATGGTGACATTTTTCCTCTTTGAAGTTTTATCAGATACGAGTCAGACAAAGCCATATTTACCATCTACTTTGAGTTTCAAATGTTGGATGGTGGCTTTAAAAAAAAAAAAAATGAAGATGTGAAAATCATGGTGAAATAAGTGTTTGGAAACTTAAATATTTTTTTATTTTGTATTTGAGTATAGCTGGTTAACAATGTTGTGGTGGTTTCAGGTGAGCAGCAGAGGGACTCAGGCATCCATTCCTCCCCCACCCAACTCCCCTCTCATCCAGACTGCCACATCACACCAAGCAGAGCTCTCTGTGCCATCCCGCAGGTCCTTGCTGGTTATCCAATTTAAACACAGCAGTGTGTACATGACCTTCCCACACTCCCTAACTTTCCCTTCCTTGCATCCTTCCCCCTGCAACCATAAGTTCATTCTCTGAGTCTGTAAGTCTGTTTTCTGTTTTATAAATGAGTTCATTTCTTTTTAGATAAAGAGTTTAGGAACCTTTAATGAATGTAACTCGATGGACATGAGTCTGAGTGGACTCCGGGAGATGGTGATGAACAGGGAGGCCTGGCGTGCTGCGATTCATGGGGTCGCAAAGAGTCGGACATGACTGAGCGACTGAACTGAACTGAAACCATGATATTGGTAAAGCTACCCTATAGAATTAAAATAATGAAAATGAAATACAAACTCAGACAGTCCTAAATCCCATTAATAGAAATCCTTAGAGAAAAGCTCCCAGCTTGGCATGTGTCATGAATGGAGGGTAAGCGTTTTCATGTCATTTACCAGGATGATACTAATATTCTTGGTGCTCAAAGTCCAGATGGCAGACAGCACAGGTATAATCTTACTCAGAGCACATCTCTGTCCCTGGAGCACAACCCCGGAATTAACAAGGAAGCAGAAAGTCATGGCGCTTCCCCCGAGGGAAAGAGAAGCGTGAGTTGCGGGCCAGTTGTCAAGGGTAGACTTGGAGCCCTTCACGATTTCTGCTCCTTGTTTTTCAGTACTTCACAGAAGGGAATGATTAATGAGATTTCCAACTCAAAAGATTTCAGAGGTACATGGAGATAAGAAAGGAAGGCAATTTAATTTTCTTACCTGGAGTTCTTGCCGTCCCCAGGGGTGGCGCTGGGGGCAGTGGGGAACTCAACTGCCTTTGATCTCCAAGGGGGAGTTATGTGTGTCCCTCATGGACAGACAAAATAAATGGAGGAAGACTGACTTTCCTGTTAATTACGTTGGCATCCTCAAAGATCTTTTTCAGTGTCCTTAAAAATTCCAAGAAGCCCTAAACTTGTGAGAAGAATCATGCAGCTGGTACTGGATTAAGTTTATCTGTGGGCTGGCCAACAATTTTGTTCGTGTTTTTGCACATCGGCTTTTAGAAAAACTGGGATGAACTTTTTGGCTGACCCAATGGAATGCAGGGAGTTGGTAATGGACAGGGAAGTCTGGGGTGCAGTAGTCAATGGGGTCACAAAGAGTCGGACACGACTGAGCAACTGAACTGAATGGAATCTAGTCCCCAGCATCTCTGTAAGTACTTGTTTTGATTTAATTCAGTTCAGTTCAGTCGCTCAGTCATGTCTGACTCTTTGCAACCCCGTGAACTGCAGCACACCAGGCCTCCCTGTCCATCACGAACTGCTGGGGTTTACACAAACTCATATCCATTGAGTCAGTGATGCCATCCAACCATCTCATCTTCTGTTATCCCCTTCTCCTCCTGCCCTCAATCTTTCCAAGCATTGGGGTTTTTTCAAATGAGTCAGCTCTTCGCATCAGGTGGCCAAAGTATTGGAGTTTCAACTTCAGCATCAGTCCTTCCAATGAACACCCAGGACTGGTTTCCTCTAGGATGGACTGGTTGGATCTCCTTACTGTCCAAGGGACTCTCAAGAGTCTTCTCCAACACCACAGTTCAAAAGCATCAATTCTTCGGTGCTCAGCTTTCTTTATAGTCCAACTCTCAGTCCATATATGACTACTGGAAAAACCATAGCCTTGACTAGATGGACCTTTGTTGGCAAAGTAATGTCTCTGCTTTTGAATATGCTGCCTAGGTTGGTCATAACTTTCCTTCCAAGGAGCAAGCGTCTTTTAATTTCATGGCTGCAATCACCATCTGCAGTGATTTTGGAGCCCCCCAAAATAAAGTCTGACACTATTTCCACTCTTTCCTCATCTGTTTGCCATGAAGTGATGGGACTGGATGCCATGATCTTCGTTTTCTGAATGTTGAGTTTTAAGCCAACTTTTTCACTCTCCTCTTTCACTTTCATCAAGAGGCTTTTTAGTTCCTCTTCACTTTCTGCCATAAGGGTGGTGTCATCTACATATCTGAGGTTATTGATATTTCTCCTGACAATCTTGATTCTAGCTTGTGCTTCTTCCAGCCCAGCGTTTCCCATGATGTACTCTGCATATAAGTTAAATAAGCAGGGTGACAATATACAGCCTTGATGTACTCCTTTTCCTATTGATTTAATTACTTATAGGGAAAGTTTGCCTAATTTAGGTGGTACTCGTATGCTGAGAATGACATCTCTATAGCTATATCTGTACCTTTCTAGGGATGAACAACCCTTGTAGACTTTCTGAATCCTTTCTCTGTGGTTAATCACCACTATTTTGTGAGTACTTCATAGACACCAAAACACTATTTTTTTCATGAAGTCTGAAATTTAATCCTCATTAACAACATTAGGAAGTGAAATACGCTGAAAGTGTTAGTCACTCAGTTACATCCAACTCTTTGACTCCACAGACTGCAGCTGCCAGGCTCCTTTATCCGTGGGATTTTCCAGGCAGGAATACTAGAGTGGGTTATCATTTCCTCCTCCAGGGGCTCTTCCCAACCCAGAGATTGAACCCAGGACTCCTGCACTGCAGGGGGATTCTTTACTATCTGAGCTGCTAGGAAGCAGATGACATTAATTCTAGTTCACGAGTGAATTCAGATGAACTTTACAAATGAATTTGAACCAGGGCCTGAAGCACGTTGAGACTCACACTTTTGGTTAGTATTCTATTCTGCCTCCATCAGAACTGGTTGCACAGCCCTGGCACTCCCATGGAATTGCATGAAATGACTAAAAGATCCCGTGCAATGGACACTCGGCTGACATGCAGGAGCCAAAGTAAAGTTATAATACGTCAGCTATGTTGTCTTATTCTTACTCCTTTTTCTGTTGCCTTTCAACCATAGTTCTGGCAAGAGTTTGTGATGGAGGAGTTTTATGATATAAAAGATGGAGGTCACAAAGTTCCCATCTTCTACGAGAGGAGGCAGGATTTGTGCCCATGGAGATACATGCAGTCCTAATAAGAGAATATTTGTGTATGGACACAGAATAATACACACCCATGTCATCACAGGTATGCAGACGCACGTGGCTGAACTGCACTGTAGAAAATTAAATCAGTATCAACATCATTTGGAAATGGGAGGAAAGATGATGACCTTAGCATGTCTTAAAGCCTACAGAATGCATGGTTCTTCACTCACATAAATTCATTTATTTCCCAACATATCTGTAAGAATATGTACCATTTTCCCCATTATATATCTGGATAGCCAACTCATTGGAAAACACCCTGATGCTAGGAAAGGTAGAAGGCAGGAGGAGAAGGGGATGGCAGAGGACAATATGGTTGGATGGCATTACCGACTCAATGAACATGAGTTTGAGCAAGCTCTGGGAGATGGTAAAGCACAGGGGTGCCTGCCATGCTGCAGTCCAGAGGGTCACAAAGAGTCAGACATGACTGAGCCACTGATCAGCAACAAGACAGTTTATGCAGCTTGTCCAAATTTGCAAAATTAATACATAGCGCGGCCATCATAGGGCATTCCTGGTGGCTCAGTGGTAAAGAATCGACACAGGTTCAGTCCCTGGGTCAGAAAACCCCCTAGAGAAGGAAAGGGCAACGCACTCCAGTATTCTTGCCTAGAGAATCCCACAGACAGAGGAGACTGGTAGCTGCAGCCCATGGGATCACTAGGGAGTCAGATATGACTTAGTGTCAGAAGTAAAACAACAACCACCATCTTGCATATGCTATATTAACTTGCTCCCTTCCATTGGGATATAAGTGTTATTTAAACAAGCACCTTATTCTTTTTATTGATAGGATACTTTTGCCTAAAAATCATACTAGGCATTGAATATGATGTTCTCCACCTATCTGTTGAAATAATGATCACAATTGTGATTGAACTCTTTTTGACAAATGATCAAAATTCAGTGTTTATGTGTAATGATGATGATCATCCATGATCACTTGTGAAGGGTAATGACATTAGAGCTTTAGTCTGATAATTTTCCAAAGACTTTTTTTTTTTAGCCCAGGGCAAAAAGAAGAGGGTCATAAGCTGTGAGTGGAGGAAGTCAAAAAGCTACAGAACAAAAATAATCATCTATTTATCCTGTCCATACTTCAGGTTAGTGTGCAAAGTTGTCGGTGACTTTGAGAAATAATTCATACAGCACTATAAAAAAAAAAAAGGATAACCTGTGTGTTTATAAATAAAGGGCATTCATCATATTGAAACAGCAAAAACTTTTCAATCCCATTAGTTAACTCACAAAGGCTGCAAGTTGGTTGAACGCTGTCTTGCCTGTCTATTTAGTATTTCCAGACAGGGACTGTACAGTACAAAGCAATTTGCTTTTATATAATTTCCTTCATGCTTGCAAACACAACAAGCATCACAGGGAGAGTCAGTCATGAACTGAAGAGAGAAAGGGAATGATTTAAAGTGGGAGAGTGGTTCATTTGCTTTGGGGTATGAGAAACAATTATTTCANAGACAGGGACTGTACAGTACAAAGCAATTTGCTTTTATATAATTTCCTTCATGCTTGCAAACACAACAAGCATCACAGGGAGAGTCAGTCATGAACTGAAGAGAGAAAGGGAATGATTTAAAGTGGGAGAGTGGTTCATTTGCTTTGGGGTATGAGAAACAATTATTTCAATAGGCCAGAGTTTCTGCAGGAAGTCAGGTGAATAAGGATGCTTGTGCTGGCCCTCAGCTTTCTCAGGACTGCTTTGCCTAAGTAACTTTTTCTATTTAAAGGATTTCTTACTGAGCCGTGAATGCTTTTTACCACTGTGATGAGGGCCAGATTTGCCTCCTATAAACCTGGGAGCAGTAGTTTTATTTCCCCCTACTTCTCCCAAAGATCATCTACTCTGACCTTGCTGCTTTTATCATTGAGTCATGTATTTGAAATGCATTTGGATTTTAGCCAGGATGGAGATCCCGACCTTTAGACAAACTCCTTTTTAGCTCTGTGACCATTTTCATTTATTTATGTATATATTTGCTTATTTGAGAGAGGATTAGCTCATTTGCCTTCCTTGATGTATATTTTTTAAACTTCTTTTGTGTGTTTTTTTTGAACTTTTTATTTTATACTGGGGTATAACTGATTAGGGGCTTCCCAGGTGGAGCTAGTGGTAAAGGACCCATCTGCCAATGCAAGTAGACATCACAGACACAGGTTCGATCCCTGGGTCTGGAAGATCCCCTGGAAGAGGGCCCAGCAACCCATTTCAGAATTCCTGGGCTTCCCTGGCTCAGATGGTAAAGAATCTGAGCAACTCAGCCATATGTGCACATGTATCCATTCTCCTAGAAACTCCCCTCCCATCCAGGCTGCCACACAGCACTGTAAACTTCATGTTTCCACTGACTGATATAACTAGGCATTTATTAGGTTTCTGTAATAAACTGTAAAGTAGTAAAGGTCTTTTGAAGTGTCAGGCGTTGCACAAGGGTTTAGAGCTAGAGCGGGAAGTAGACACAAGGGTGGCCGTAGGAAGCTTCCTTGACCCCGGAGAGCTTAGGAAAGGTGAGTCCTTGAGCCCAAATGCATTGCTGATGAGACATTCTAAGCCCTGGTCACAATGCTTTTGAATTCATAGGGGTTCATTTTGTGTGCTCCCCTATATCCATGGCCCCTGGGTTTCTGCAGTGTCTCCCGGGTATTCAGCCCCAACGTACAAATCTTTTGTGTGTTTCCATGCAGTTGAAACAAACTGATGATGAGTTGAGCAGATGTTAATGTAGATCCGAAGGACACAGAGAGGGCTCCTGTCTCAGGAGGCAGAGTCCCAGTGACACAGCGCTGTCCTCCCAGCTCCTCCCTCAATGAAAAGCCCCATTGTACAATTTGCCCTTCTTGCCTTCAGTCTCTTTTTCCAGAACAATGAATACACAGACATGCAATCATCCTCCCCAACCTGCTGCAGAGAGTTTTGCCTTCTGTCTCCATACTCGGTCCATCTCCCACCTCCACTGGGACCCGTCTACTCCCCTCTGCATCTTCTCTTGCCTGCATTTTTTCTGTAAACCTTTGCCACCTCCCTGCCTCCACTCTGGGTCTGCTCCAGGCTCTTCTCCCCGGATGCTCCCACATGTGGTCAGGTCCGTATTCCTGATGTGTAGCCTTCAGTGGCTCAAGATTAAACTCCTTTCAAAGGATCCAGACCATATTTTTCTCTCTGTGACCTTTCAGGTCTCTGCCCACCTCTCTTTTCTTCTCCTCTTCTCTCTGTTCCCGCAGCTCTGGTCTTCTTTAACTCCTTCAAATATCCTTCCTTCCTTCCATCCTCGACACTGGCACAGGCTGTTCCTCTGTCTGGAATATTCCCCCTCCCCCATCTCCCCCATCTCCAGATCCAAGGGTCTCTCTAACCTGGTGGTGCATCTTCAGTATTTAACACAAGGACAAACCAGTCCATCCCAAAGGAAATCAACCCTGAATAGTCATTTGAAGGACCGATGCTGAAGCCGAAGCTCCAATACTTTGGCCACCTGATTGGAAGAGAGAAGTCATTGGAAAAGACTCTGGTGCTGAGAAAGATTGAGGGCAGAAGGAGAAGAGGGTGACAGACAATGAGATGTTGAATGGCATCATTGACTCAATGGATTTGAGTTTGAGCAAGCTCTAGGAGATGGTGAAGGACAGGGAAGCTTGGTGTATTGCAGCCCATGGGGTCACATAGAGGCCGACAGGACTGAGTGATTGAACACCAACCATCAACTAGANGAGATGTTGAATGGCATCATTGACTCAATGGATTTGAGTTTGAGCAAGCTCTAGGAGATGGTGAAGGACAGGGAAGCTTGGTGTATTGCAGCCCATGGGGTCACATAGAGGCCGACAGGACTGAGTGATTGAACACCAACCATCAACTAGAAGGCTTTCATTTACTACAGAATCAATCAATATGTGAATGATCAATGAATGAATGGAACAAAGTGAGTTCTGACGTTTCCCTGGAGATAACATTATCCATCCAATGAGGTCCATGTACTCTACAGGTTCATGCCCGTAAAGCCATGGTGTAACTATAGGTTAGTGGACGTACATATATTTTCTTCCTCTGATAGCTATGGTGACCTAGGAGCAGTGGCATCCTGCTAGCAATGCTCATAGCTTGAATCCAGAGCTTAGGTTCTAATGCCATTTCCAGTAACTCCTTGAAGAAGTAGCTGAGTCCAGGTCTTAGACAGGAAATATTCAAGACGGGCCAAGAGGATCTTACCCTGCCAAAAAGTAAGCAAGTACTCAGAAAACAAAACAATGGGGATTTGTCAAAGAAATAGAGGAGCCTGAAAAAGCTCCCGATGGCCAAACTGGAACAATTTGAGCAACAAAATAAAGTTGTATTGGATTATAACCCAAAGGATAAAATATACTACCTAGATAGTATGTTAAAAAGCAGAGACATCACTTTGCCAACAAAGGTCCAATAACATTATCCATCCAATGAGGTCCATGTACTCTACAGGTTCATGCCCGTAAAGCCATGGTGTAACTATAGGTTAGTGGACGTACATATATTTTCTTCCTCTGATAGCTATGGTGACCTAGGAGCAGTGGCATCCTGCTAGCAATGCTCATAGCTTGAATCCAGAGCTTAGGTTCTAATGCCATTTCCAGTAACTCCTTGAAGAAGTAGCTGAGTCCAGGTCTTAGACAGGAAATATTCAAGACTGGCCAAGAGGATCTTACACTGCCAAAAAGTAAGCAAGTACTCAGAAAACAAAACAATGGGGATTTGTCAAAGAAATAGAGGAGCCTGAAAAAGCTCCCGATGGCCAAACTGGAACAATTTGAGCAACAAAATAAAGTTGTATTGGATTATAACCCAAAGGATAAAATATACTACCTAGATAGTATGTTAAAAAGCAGAGACATCACTTTGCCAACAAAGGTCCACATAGTCAAAGCTATGGTTTTTCCAGTAGTCATGTACGCATGTGAGAGTTGGACTGTAAAGAAGGTTGCTTGCCAGAGAATTGATGCTTTCAAATTCTAGTGCTGGAGAAGACTCTTGAGAGTCACTTGGACTACAAGGAGATCAAACCAGTCAATACTAAGGAAAATCAACCCTTGGAAGGACTATGATTGGAAGGACTGATGCTGAAGCTGAAGCTCCGGTACTTTGGCCACCTGATGTGAAGAGTTGACTCACTGGAAAAGACCCTGATGCTGGGAAAGATTGAAGGCAGAAGAAGAGGGAGCTGGCAGAGGATGAGATGGTTAGATAGCATCATGGACTCAAGGGACATGAATCTGAGCAAACTCCAGGAGATAGCGGGCTTTCCTGATAGCTCAGGTGGTAAAGAATCTTCCTGCAATGCAGGAGACCCTGGTTCAATTCCTCTGTCAGGAAGATCCCCTGGAGAAGGAATAGGCTGCCCACTCCTGTATTCTGGCCATGAGAATTCCATGGACTGTATAGTCTATGGGGTCACAAGGAGTTGGACTCGACTGAGTGAGTTTCACTTCCATTTTCCGGGAGATAGTGGAGGACAGAGGAACGGGGCAAGTTACAGTCCATGGGGTCCTAAAGAGTCAAACATGGCTTAGCAGCTGAACAACGACAGCATAAAATAAATTTCCATACGTTCACACTGATGTAAATGAATTCTTGAATAAATTAATACATGCAAGAGGAGAAACAACTCTCCTGGGTAGAAGAATTCCAAAAAACTTACTTACATTCTTCATCTTCAAAGAAGTGAAGCAGAACTCTGCACTCTGGAGTTCTGGCTATGCATAGTGATTCCCCCCAAAAAGTACAGTGTGAAAAGCCAAAAAGAAATAAGCAGTTTTATGGTGGGGAAACCTGTTGGACCCCTGCTCAGCCAGGAAATCAGAGTCACATCAACAACAATAACTATGCCCGTTGTAGGTGCCCTTGATTGGATGTGATGATCTTGGAACTTTTCCTCTGTGATCTTCCTCTGAAGACCAGTAACCCTATTCTAATAAAGAAAAAAATGTTAGACAAATCCTCATTGAGAGACGGTCTATGAAATCCCTGAGCAGTACTCCTCATAACTGTCAAGGTCTTCAAAAATAGGGACAAACTGAGAAATGGTCCCAGCCCAGAGGAGCCTAAGGGGACAGGATGACTAAGGTACCTTTGCTGTGATACTCTCCATGAGATCCTCGAACAGGAAAGGGACATTTGGTGAAAACCAAGGGAATCATTCCAAGAGCGGGCTTTAGTGAATCATGATGTGTTGATACTGGTTCATTAATCTGACAAACGTCCCGTATCAATATGATCATAATAAAATTATTAATGGGTGTGTCCTCTGTGAGAGCTCTCTTTGCAATTTTTCTGTAAATCCAAACGTGTTCTTAAAAAAATAAAGCAGCTCTCTGAAGGGAAATGAAAAGCCGTGGGCACTCATTCTTCCAGCAGCTGGTGATGGATCCCACCTTGCTGCTACCCGGGGCCAAGACTGAACTGGGATTCTGCCCTTCTGTCACTCTCCCTGGTTCCTCCCCTTGCACCCTTCCTGCAGATTTTATTTTCCTTTGCTTCACACAGCACTCAGCTGCTGTCACAGGCAAATATCTGACTGCCGGGTATGCTATTGTTCAATGCACTGGGGAAAAATGAGCCTTCTTTCTGGAGTCTGGGTCCCTGAGCAAATAAACAGAAAAGAAAAATGGTGCTGCAGTGGGTGACAAGGTAGAGAGAAAGGCTGTCTCTTATACACATCTAGATGTGTATAAGAGACAGGACCTGATCTCAGAGAATTTTGAGCATTGCTTTGCTAGCGTGTGAGATGAGTGCAGTAGTGCGGTAGTTTGAACACTTTTTGGCATTGTCCTTCTTTGTGATTAGAATGAAAACTGACCTTTTCCAGTCCTGTGGCCACTGCTGAGTTTTCCAAATTTGCTGGCATATTGAGTACAGCACTTTAACAGCATCAAACTGCCAACATCTCCTGGATCATAGAAAAAGCAAGGGAATTCCAGAAAAACTTCTGCTTTACTGATTATGCCAAAGCCCTTGACTGTGTAGATCACAACAAACTGGAAAATCCTTCAAGAGAGGGGAATACCAGACACCTTACCTGCCTCCTGAGAAATCTGTATGCAGGTCAAGAAGCAATAGTTAGAACTGGACATAGAATAACAGACTCGTTCCAAATTAGGACAGGAGTATGTCAAGGCTGTATATTGTCGCCCTGCTTATTTAACTCATATCCTGAGTAAATCATGTGAAATCCAGTGCTGGATGAAGCAAAAGCTGGACTCAAGAATGCCAGGAGAAATATCAATAACCTCACATACGCAGATGACACCACCCTTATGACAGAAAGCAAAGAGGAACTAACAAGTCTCTTGACGAAAGTGAAAGAGGAGAGTGATAAATCTGGCTTAAAACTCAACGTTCAAAAAACTAAGATCATGGTATCCTATCCCATCACTCCATGGTAAGTAGATGGAGAAACAATGGAAACGGTGAAAGACTATTTTCTTGGGCTCCAAAATCACTGCAGATGGTGACTGTAGCCATGAAATTAAAAGACATCTGCTTCCTGGAAGAAAAGCTATGACCAACCTAGATAGCATATTAAAAAGCAGAGACATTACTTAGCGAATAAAGGTCCATTTAGTCAATGCTATGATTTTTCCAGTAGTCATGTATGGATGTGAGAGTTGGACTATAAAGAAAGCTGAGCACTGAAGAACTGATGCTTTGAACTGTGGTGTTAGAAATGGGTCTTGAGAGTCCCATGGACTGCAAGAAGATCCAACCAGTCAGTCCTAAAGGAAATCAGCCCTGAATGTTCATTGAAAGAACTGATGCTGAAGCTCAAACTCCAATACTTTGGCCACTTGATGTGAAGAACTGACTTACTGGAAAAGTCCCTGATGCTGAGAAAGATTGAAGGCAGGAAGAGAAGGGGACAACAGAGAATGAGATGGTTAGATGGCATCACTGACTCAGTGGACATGAGTTTGAGCAGCTCTGGGAGTTGGTGATGGACAGGGAAGCCTGGAATCCTGCAGTCCGTGGGGTCACAAAGAGGTGGACATGACTAAGCGACTCTCACTCACTCCTTTCACTCAAGAAGAACTTATGTGCCAGCTGCCCTCTGACATCAAACAGCCTACCTGCTTGGCCCTCAGTCCTGACCCTGCTGGCCCTCAGTCCTGACCCTCCTGGCCCTCAGGACTGACCCCTCAGTCCTGACATTTACTACAGTCATCCTCTAATGAGTAGAACAGCTAATATTTACTGAGTGCTCCCTGGGTGTCAGGCCCGATTCTAAAATTTCCTGTATTATTAATTTAATCCTCCCAACAGTCCCACTGGTAAATACTGCTATGATCATTCCCATTTTATGGATCATGCCCAGATAGGTTAAGCAACCTGCCTGAGGTCACACAGCTAAATAGAAAGCAAAACTTAAATTAGAATCAAAGCAGTGTGGTGGTGGGCCAGCTTCTTACCTCAGTGCCTCCTACAGGCACCACACAGGAAGGAAGGATGCTCACCAGTCTGACCCAGAACCAAGCCCAGGAGGGACCGCAGGGTGCTCAGTGAGTAGAACGGGATGTTGCTGTTGAGTTACTAAGCTGTGCCTGACTCTTTGGGGACCCCATCAAGCTCCTCTGTCCATGAGAATTCCCAGGAAAGAATTCTGGAGTGGGTTGCCATTTCCTCCGCCAAGGGATCTTTCAGACCCAGGTATCGAACCTGTGTCTCCCCTGCATTGGCAGACGGATTCTTTACCACTGAGCCACCAGGGAACCCTGAATAGGACTGGGTATTAATTCATTAATTGAAAGAAGTTGGTTCACATATGCAAACCACCTTGCATAGTCACACATTCAAATACAGTTTGGAATGCAAACCTCTCATTTGAATAAATATTTGCCTTTTCTGTCTCTGCAACAGTCTTTGCAAGCTGCTCTTTCATCTCCTGGCCCCCAGCCCAGGAAGCCCTCCCACCCATTTGAGCTTCTGCTCCCAATGTGCATGCACCTCCAGGCCTGCCTCAGAGAACTCTCTAGGCCAGAAGACTAAGCAGCAGTTTGCTCTGTGTGAAGACATTAGCTAAATGGGGTAATTCACACTAAAGTGTGAATGAAGCCAACAGTGGGAGGGGAGCAGGGAGGAGAAGGCATTTTAAGGTGGGAGCTGAGTAAATCCTCTGTTTGTTGCAAGCACCTCAACTTTCTGGACCTCGGGGTCACCATGGACACTCCTTATCAGCCTGCCCACTTTGATCCTCCCCCTCAAAGTCACAGAGCCAAGTTACTCAGCTGTCCACTGTCATCGTATTTTTCTGAGCCAAATGGGAAAAGAACAGTGTTTTAGAATTAGACCTGACTTTGAATCCCTTAGACAAGTAACCTAACATCTTCCAAGCCTCTAGTTTCTCATCTGTAAAATGGGTCTGGAGAGAATTAGATCAGCCCAAGACAGTCCCGGCCCAAGAAGGGGACAGTGTGCTGAGCGTTGCTTTCTCTTCGCTGCGCCAGCCTCACTCCTCTTTTCCCTTTCTCCAGGTCTCTGGAAAGGACTTTGAAACTATACCAAGCCATCTACATATGAACCCTCAAAGATTTGAGCATGTGTCCAGTCACGTAAGTTAGTTCACATGTCTGGCATACCTTGTCACAGGTGCGCATGTCTGGCATACCTTGTCACAGGTGCGCGTCCTTTACAAGTGGTTGTGCTTTTGTGAACTTTACTGTACAGCATGCATAGAGAACAGTAGAACAGTATCTGTGTTTCCAGCCCAGGATGTCCAGTAGCAAGGGTAAAAGGAGTGGTATGTGGACAGTTGTGTTAGCTGGGTACCTAGGCTAACCTTGTTGGACTTACAAACAAATTGGGCTTAAGAATGTGCTCTCAGAACAGAACTTGTTTGCATGTAGGGAACTTACTGCACCTCCCAGACTATGTTCTGAAGATATTTTTACCAGATGTTTCTTCCCAAAAGAATCTCTTGGTTCAATAAGCTTGGGAATCACCAGATTATGCAAGGTTAATTCTTGAGCCTGAAGAACTTTTCACAACCTTTAACACAATGCTACTTGCAGCAACTCTTCAAGGCAAGGACTATGATGCTGATTTGTCCCCCAAATTATATTTTTTAAGAATACACTACATGCCATGAACATTGATATCTACCAACAATGAATTTACTTCCTGAAACTTCACTTACAGGCTGGAGGGGTATGTGCAATAACAGAAAATCCCCTTTTGCCTGAAAGGATAATTATGATTTCAGTGTGGGGACCTCTGCATGGGAGTGATGGCTCAGTGAGTATCCAGGGGCTGGAACCTTCAGGCTGTTTACTTTCCAGTCCCCACTGAGCACATGCCAGGCATCTGCCCTCCTTCATGCCCACCCTTGGTTCTTTTGCATTACCTCTGTGTGTGCCTCTCAAAGTCTCGGATGTCCTGGGAGGCAGAGAAGAGTGTGAGACAAAATAAGTATCCACAGTAATGATGGTTGAAAGGATGGATGAAGGACTGAATGGATGGAGGGATGGACAGATGGGTAGATGGATACATGGGTGAATGGGTGGATGGAAAGATGGGTAGATGATGGATGGACAGATGGATGGATGGATGGATGGACAGATGGATGGATGGACAGATGGATGATGGAGGAATGGATGGATGGATAGATGGGTGGGTGGAAACATGTCTGACTCACAGACATCTTCCTTACTAGGTGAAATCTCCTGACATCAATTGTTGGAAATAAATTTAATAATTTTCAAAACCATCTGCAGTCTAAACAAAGTCCATCTGTGGAACGTGTTTGTCCCAAGGGCCACCAGCTCATGAGATGTAGAGCAGATAGTCATGAGCCAGTGTTTATTCAGTGGCCACTGGGGGCCAGGAGTCTATGTGCTTTACCACAACATCAACCTTCCACCGGTTCTGGGACTGGTTATGATCATTATCCCCACTTGACAGATGAGAGGATACAAACTCAGGGAGGCTAAGTAAGTAACTTCCCTGTCATCAGAGAGCAGGTTCGGAGCTGGGTGACCTGGGAGAGCCTCCTCCTGTGAATGGCATGGAAGCTCATGTTCCTTGTCCTTGGCATCAGCTCTCATTCAACCCCATAGCAGCCCTGAGAGGTTCCAATTTTCCTGATGAGTCCATTGAGGCTCAGAGAGTCCCCAGTGGAGTGCAGGCAGGTCCCAACTCAGGTCTGTGCGACTGAAAACAGCAGCACTACAGTTAGCTGCAGGCTTTGCAATACAGGGCTTCCCTGGGGCTCAGCTGGTAAAGAATCTGCCTGCAGTACAGGAGACTCCGGTTTGATTCCTGGGTCAGGAAGATCCCCTGGAGAAGGGACAGGCTGCCCACTCCAGTATTCTTGGGTTTCCCTAGTGGCTCAGCTGGTAAAGAATCTGCTTGCAATGTGGGAGACCTAGGTTCAATATCTAGGTAGGGAAGATCCCTTGGAGAAGGGAATGGCTATGCACTCCAGTAATCTGGCCTGGAGAATTCCACAGACTGTATAGTCCATGAGGCTGCAAAGAGTCAGACACAACTGCACGACTTTCACTGTGCACCTACAAGGAAGCTGGTACTTCATGCAATTTCCTGAAAGGTGGGGGAAGGAAACACATATAACCATTTAAGGAAAATCATTTAGCAGCGTGGTACAATTAGGTCACTGTGACCCTTCTCAAGACTTTCATTTCCCCCTATTTCTCTGCCTTTCTCCACCCTATTCTTTTTCAACTACCCCCACTGACCCAGCAGGACATTCCTGATGTAGTAAGTTAATGCCTTTGCCTTTCTCTGTGGGCTCACGCCTGCAAGGGAAACATGCCCCAAATCCCAAGTGCTATTTATCTAATAAGACTGCAGTTACCTTAATTATATTTCAAAGTCTCCACTTGTCCGAGAAATTTGCCTGCACCGCCTTGCCATATCTCTGCTTCTCTAGCCACCTCATGGTCCTCTAAGGAATTCCCGGCAGAACTGCCAGCCCCCAAACAGAAGGAGCCTGGTGGAGAGACGGCACACCCACTGGGTTAGTGGTTAGCCTGGAAGGTCTTCTACTTTGCATTGCAGATGTGTTCCACACCAAGCCAGACAGAGCTCAGAAGCCAAAGGAGCACTAAGCTGGGGGTGGGGGCTGGGGCAGGTGAGGCTCAGACACACCTGAGCTTCTGCATCTAGTCCCTGCCGCTCACCACCTGGATGGCCTTGGCGCTATCACCCGACCTCGTTGAGACTCAGTCCTGTTAGATTTCAGAGTTTGGATCAGTGCAGGTATGATGATGAATGTCATCCTCCCAGGTCCCAGGTGGGTCTCCTTGGGATCAAGTCTCATTTACTCAACAAACATTTACAGAGTGCACATTCAGTGCCAAATAGTGTGCTTGGCACTGGGCACTCGGATATGAAAGTGGATTGTTGGTCCCTGGGCTTTGTGGGGAGAAAGCAGGAAAATTCTGACTCACAAAGACTTGTGTGATCTTAACCCCTCTGCTGCGTGAAAAAAAGACAAGTTTAGGCAGATGATTTAACTCTGAAGCACCTCATTTTCATTATTTGCACAAAGAGAAGAGTTACCTTTTCCCATATGCCTGTGATGACTAAAATAATACAGGTTAAATCCCTACCACGGTCTTTGGATCACAGCCAGTGCTTCACAAATCAAGGCAGTTATTCAACTGATAACCTGTGAACAGGTTGCAGGGTATCGGGGCTTCAATGTCAGTATCCCTGGCAAAAATTCATGTCATTTATTTTTTTGTTTAAGGACCTCAGTTTACCCATCTGTGCAATGGAAGGGCAGTTCTGCCTCCTGAAAAGAACCTTCTGGTACAAGGCTAGCTCTGCCCCTTATTGAGCAGTGTGACCTTGGGCTCTGGGACCTCTGAGGGCTCCTTTCACAGGCCTCTATTACTTACATTCTTCATCTTCAAAGAAGTGAAGCAGAACTCTGCACTCTGGAGTTCTGGCTATGCATAGTGATTCCCCCCAAAAAGTACAGTGTGAAAAGCCAAAAAGAAATAAGCAGTTTTATGGTGGGGAAACCTGTTGGACCCCTGCTCAGCCAGGAAATCAGAGTCACATCAACAACAATAACTATGCCCGTTGTAGGTGCCCTTGATTGGATGTGATGATCTTGGAACTTTTCCTCTGTGATCTTCCTCTGAAGACCAGTAACCCTATTCTAATAAAGAAAAAAATGTTAGACAAATCCTCATTGAGAGACGGTCTATGAAATCCCTGAGCAGTACTTCTCATAACTGTCAAGGTCTTCAAAAATAGGGACAAACTGAGAAATGGTCCCAGCCCAGAGGAGCCTAAGGGGACAGGATGACTAAGGTACCTTTGCTGTGATACTCTCCATGAGATCCTCGAACAGGAAAGGGACATTTGGTGAAAACCAAGGGAATCATTCCAAGAGCGGGCTTTAGTGAATCATGATGTGTTGATACTGGTTCATTAATCTGACAAACGTCCCGTATCAATATGATCATAATAAAATTATTAATGGGTGTGTCCTCTGTGAGAGCTCTCTTTGCAATTTTTCTGTAAATCCAAACGTGTTCTTAAAAAAATAAAGCAGCTCTCTGAAGGGAAATGAAAAGCCGTGGGCACTCATTCTTCCAGCAGCTGGTGATGGATCCCACCTTGCTGCTACCCGGGGCCAAGACTGAACTGGGATTCTGCCCTTCTGTCACTCTCCCTGGTTCCTCCCCTTGCACCCTTCCTGCAGATTTTATTTTCCTTTGCTTCACACAGCACTCAGCTGCTGTCACAGGCAAATATCTGACTGCCGGGTATGCTATTGTTCAATGCACTGGGGAAAAATGAGCCTTCTTTCTGGAGTCTGGGTCCCTGAGCAAATAAACAGAAAAGAAAAATGGTGCTGCAGTGGGTGACAAGGTAGAGAGAAAGGTGGGGAGGCAGATGATGGAGAAGTCTGTCATTGACTCAGCATTTGGGGAAACACCACCCTTCTCATCTCCCCATTTATACTATTACCCAGTTGCCCAGCTCTCTACCCCCACCCCCACCCCCCAGTTCGTCAGTGAGCAAGGAAGGGTGTTGTGGTTGCTGGCAAGGTGTCCATTCCCAGGTTTAAGGGTTGGAGCCAACTGATTTGCCTCTGTAACTTTCATGCTGGTTTTAAATGTGCTGCCTAAGCTCTTGAGTCTTGCATTCTGGATTCTTTGCTGGGCACTCAAACAGCATTGGAACAGAAATGGGTGGTGGAAAGACTCTGGGAAATCCCAGTGGTAGTTTAGTAGCAAACAGAGGTTTCATCTTCCCCAGCGTCTCGGAACCCTGTTGAGAGGGCAGAGGTGGAGGGTGAACTCCAAGCTGTCTAATTCACCCTCCAGCTGTGAGACTTTGGAGAAACCATTTAACCTTGATGAGCCTGATGTGCAGAATTCAGTTCAGTTCAGTCGCTCAGTCGTGTCCGACTCTTGGCGACCCCATGAATCGCAGCACGCCAGGCCTCCCTGTCCATCACCAACTCCCGGAGTTCACTCAGACTCACGTCCATCAAGTCANTTTCCAGGCAAGAATACTGGAGTGGGTTGCCATTTCCTTCTCCAGGGGATCTTCCCACCCCAGGGATCATTGAACCCACAACTCCTGTGCCTCCTGCACTGCAGGCAGATTCTTTACCTCTGAGCCACAGTGGGAGCCCAAAAGTGTTGTCTTAGAAAAAAAATTAGAAATCTGTCCACCTAAAGGTAATGTTTGTAATTGAGCAGAGTTAAATTTTGTCTGGATTATTAATTTACTAATCATTTCTGTAGGTAAAGTTCAAACTGAGAAGTCTCATTTTTCCCATTATTAATCATTTGAATATTCCATTTACTGAATAACTATTATGTACCAGACTCTGCGGCAAGTGCTGTATGTGATTGTCTCATCTTCCCAACAGCAGGAGGTAGATACTATTATTCATTTCGCTTAACCCAACATCCGAGAGGTTAGGGGACATTTCAAGTTGGCAAGGCTTGAAGCCAGGATTCAGAACAGGGCTTGCAGATTCCAGCAATAACCTTTCAAAATGGTGATGCTCTATTGCCTGTTTGTTCAGTAATTTAGAAAAGAGTGGTATGAGGCGTCTTGCATCTCCCTACTTTAGTGGGGAGAGGGGCTGATGAGAGAAGGTGCTGTTTGCACAGGCATGAAGGTGACTCGAGGCCAGAAGAGCGTGGAGAATTTGAGACGCCTGCAGGCAGCCAGTCTAAGACCCTGCAGTCTGCTTTCTCCTGTGTTTATCCCTGCGCTCTGCTGGTTTCCATGGAAGGTGGGTTGTTTGGCCTTTCACTCATCCCAAGTCTGAGGAGTTAGTCTCTAACAGCTTATGGCCGAGGAGGGTCTTTTGAACCTCTCCTGGGCTTCATGAATCACTGAACATGGAAATTTTCAGTCACTTGATGGGAAGATTTCCTGTGCTGTGTTTTTCTGCATTTTGGGGGCTAGAGTATAGCTGATCCTAAAGGAAATCAGTCCTGAATATTCACTGGAAGGACTGGTGCTGAAGCTGAAGCTCCAATACTTTGGCCACCTGAGGTGAAGAACTGACTCATTGGAAAAGACCCTGATGCTGGGCAAGATTGAAGGTGGGAGGAGAAGGGGATGACAGAGGATGGGATGGTTGGATAGCATCATCGACTCAATGGACATGAGTTTGAGCAAGCTCCAGGAGTTGGTGATGGATAGGGAAGCCTGCTGTGCTGCGGTCCATGGGGTCCCAAAGAGGCGTATACGACTGAGCGACTGAACTGAACTGATATTCTCTGAATGAGAGAAGCCCCCACGTATTGTCACTTTTTAGCCCCGTGCTTTCTTAGCTATGCCTTGCCATTGGTGTATGGACAATGAAAATGGCTTCATCGACAAAGGAACACACTGCCTCACATCCTGTTGACTTCTATTCCTATTGCCTGCTGTTTCTGTAATGAGAGGTTTTGCAGCTGTTCAGCCTCCTAATCCCTTCTACCCCAAATGCATCTTTTGTGTCATGAGCCATCCAGAATTTGACAGCCTACTATGTGTGCCTCATGGCATCTTCTAGTCCATGAGACACTGAGGATGTTTAAAGAATACACTTGAAACAATTTAGTAGTATTTATATGAATTATAAAACCTCATCTGGTGCTTAAAATTAACACTGGGAGATTAGATCATTAAATTAATGGGATGTGATCTATGTCCTCCAAGATTTCAAAAATACCATTCTTTTAATTGTTAATTAGTGGAAGTACTGATCACAGAGCATGAGGAACAATTTTGCTTATTTTCAATGTGTTGTGTGTGATTATGTGAATTATTAACTCTGAGTGGCATTCAATTTAGTTCATTTCTGTGGCTTTATGAACTATTTCCAGTCTGCATCTGTTCTTGTTTTCAATTAAAAAATATGACATATAGATTTCAGCCTGTACCTTGCAATAAAAATAAGAAGGAAAAAAAAAACTTTCTTATACTTTTATATAATTATGTAATATTTATTTTTAGAATTTGTCCCACTATGTACCTGCCTTAAAGATTTTCCTTATAAGAAATTGAGATGTGCCAAAATTTTGGCAAAGAAAACTTGGATTTTTATTGACTGTAGAGTTAGTGCTATTATATACCTCCACTCCTGGAACCAAAAGTTCTTATCAGATTTATTGAGATTATTTTAACATTCTGAAACAGATTGTCCACACTATATTTGGAAAAAGAATCCAAGTGCAAGATAGATGTATTTGCAGCTTAGATCTCAAGTTTTTATTATAGTTGTCACTGGATATTTTTGAAAGTCTCTACTCTTCTGTTTTATAGAAATGGCGATGCCACTCAGTCCCATCCAGTTCCAACACAGTTGTAACATCTCAGGAAAGGATGGGCTATCTATTGCTTGACAAAGCCTTTGAAAATTAGATGATGCAATTTCAGAAGTTTTGGAAATAATCTTCTCAGAAACATACTTACTCATTATCAGTTCAGTTCAGCCTCTCAGTTGTGTCCGACTCTTTGCGACCCCATGGATTGCAGCACGCCAGGCCTCCCTGTCCACCACCAACTCCCAGAGTTTACTCAAATTCACGTCCATTGAGTCAGTGATGCCATCCAACCATCTCATCCTCTGTCATCCCCTTCTCCTCATGCCTTCCATCTTTCCCAGCATCAGGGTCTTTTCCAGTGAATCAGTTCTTCACATCAGGTGGCCAAAATATTGGAGTTTCAGCTTCAACATCAGTCCTTCCAATGAGTATTCAGGACTGATTTCCTTTAGGATGGACTGGTTGGATTTCTTTGCAGTCCAAGGGACTCTCAAGAGTCTTTTCCAACACCACAGTTCAAAAGCATCAATTCTTCGGCGCTCAGCTTTCTTTATAGTCCAACTCTCATATCCATACATGACTACTGGAAAATCTTACTCATTATAGGTTTTAATGAAAATATGTTCTGGCACCCATGGCAGATTCAAGCTGATGTATGGCAAAACCAATACAATATTGTAAAGTAAAAATAAATAATTAAATAAAATCATTGCTATATAAAATAAATAAAATAAAAACTGAAAAAAAATTTAAAAAAAACTTAAAACTAAGAAAAAAAAGTATGTTCTGGTGTTAAGACTATTCATTTATGTTTCTAAGAACAGGGAGAGGACTCTTCTTCCCCACAGGTCTATGGATGCCTTTATGTAGACAGCAATATAAACAGTGCTACCTATAGTTGTGCCGTGTATAGTGTGGGGTCTGGATGAATCCCAGTTTCCTCAGGTTATTGAAGCTGAGGATCAGTGCCTTGCATTGCATCCTGTTGTCTTCCTGAAGAATTGATGCTTTTGAACTATGGTGCTGGAAGAGACTCTTGAGAGTCCCTTGGACTGCAAGGAGATCAAGCTAGTCCATCCTGAAGGAAATCAACCCTGAATATTTGTTGGAAGGACTGATGCTGAAGCTGAAGCTCCAGTACTTTGGCCACCTGATGTGAAGAACTGACTCATTGCAAAAGACCCTGATGCTGGGAAAGATTGAAGGCAAAGGAGAAGGAGAGGGCGGCAGAGGGTGAGACGGTTAGATAGCATCACCAACTCAATGGACATGAGTCTGAGCAAACTCCAGGAAATAGTGAAGGACAGGGAAGCCTGACGTGCTGCAGTCCATGGGGTCGCAAAGAGTCAGACATGACTGAGCGACTCAACAACAGTCACCATGTGTCCCCCACTGTTCTGTGAGCTGAAGACATTGATAACAAAACAGACAAAATCTCTATCTCTAGGAGCTTGCATTCTAATCTACTGAATCAAATGCTTGATTCACTAGAGATCACATCTGAGGGGTAGTTACAACATACTGCCTCATACCAAATGCACAGTAGGATCATTTTCATGGTAGTAAGTGTTTTGGATCACAAGAAGGAAGTCTTGGCCACCCTCCTCCCCTGCCATCCAAAACTTCAATGATAAACAACTTATATAATGCATTCTTATCACTTCTATCTGTGAAATTCTCCTCTTTGAACACCCACCCGAGCCCCATGCACTAATCTTTTGCCTAATTTGTCAGGGTAAGACTTGTACCAAAAGGCAGCACTCTTACAGATGCCATGATGCTGAGATCTGCTTTCCAAATGCTTTGGGCATTTCCATAATATTGAATATACATAAAGAATACATGGTCAGGGGTTCCTGCATGGAGGCAAGGTGCTAAATTTGTCTGATTCGAGGCCACCTGCTCACATGTCATCTGTTGGCACCAGCCCACGAATTCGTGTGCCAGGACATATGAAATTAAGTTTACCTGATGCTCTGTGACAGCAGCTTTCTGTTACAACGTGCAAATTAGATTAGGTTAAGGTAGAGGGCAGAGGGAATGGATGGCTTCATAGATTGATATGAGAACAGTGATGGCTTTAACCAGAAGGTGACTGGTTACGATCCAGCTTGGGTCACGGGCCATCACAGGTTGCTATTACTGATGCCTGTGTGGTGACCTGTGCAGAAATGCATGGTTTATTTTTTATTGGATTTTACAGTACAGCCAAACAGCACATTACTGGTGGGACTTCATTGCCCTTTACTCTGGAATTTGAGGAAACAAGGTCAAAGAGTGAAAGGGGAAGGAAGCTGAAGAAACTAGTTGTCTCTTGAATATTGTTGGGGCCTCAGTTCCAATGAGTGACATGTGAGTTAGGGGACAATGTGGTACCCACTCCCCCATCCAGCCCCACGCTGACATGATGATTTACGTATCTCAAGGCATGTTTGCATAGGTATTCTCTCCACATGAAATGACCTAATTACAGACTTGAAAGTTTACCAGAAGAATCCTTTTTTTAAGTTAAAGGAGGCTAATGTTGCCTCTGCCTCATTAAATAGCTCAATTGACTTCAAATGCGTTTTTCACTTGTATTGAAAATTCAGAGATTCTCAACTTCATCTGATTTTTGAAGATTATTGTTCATAATGTGGTATTCAGTTGAGTAATAAACTTTAATAAAGCATCCATGGTACAACTTAATGACATTTATTCAAAGCTTAATGGCATAAACAAAGGGCCGCAGGGAAAATAGATTCAGATATTTAAGCATAATATACACAAAAACCTAAATCTTTCATTGGAAAGTTGACCAGTGATGCACAGAATGAAACAGAAATGACTATCAAAGGGATTAGAGTGTGATCTAGAGAGTTTTCAAGGATGGAATTGATAGGTTTATTAATCTGATTAAATAATTGTTTCCTTTGGAATTGTCTTTGACACTACCGTCATTTTAAGTAAAGTTGAGGTTGTTTCTGGCGAGGATGAGTGTTACATTTTTGAACGGAACAACAAGAGAAACATTCAGAAAAATTCTTAAAGTTTTTGAAGATGAAATAGAAAAAAACACTTTGGGGCTTAGCTAAGAGGCTAAAGGGAGAAACGGATTTTACATAAAAATCAATCGCTCTGTTCACTGACACCCAGTGACAGAAATAATAATTGTGTCCGTGCAGAACCAGACCCCCTTGTTACTTTTTAATGAAGTCTGTCTGATTCTGTGATATTTTTGGCCTAGGAAATGAAAGAGATGTTTTATTAAATGAAGCTAGGTCTATATAGGTAAGATGGCTGAACACTTGTGTAATTTTATACCGCACACTAAAAACCAAATACAGAAAAAACAGAGAACACAAATATAGTTCAAAACCACTTACTCCTCCGCCCCCTAGAAGCCTTATCTGTGTTGTCAGTGGCACAGTGGCCCGTATTTTGCATTTGAACAATGGCAGGAAGCCATTGGAAAGGAAAGAAAGGTTTTCCCTACCCCCTTCTTGAATCCTTATGCCACAGCGTCTGTTCCCTGCTGGAGTGAGAAGTCCAACTCTTCTTTGTGAGCCAAGAAAAATAGGACCTTTTTCAAATTCTGTTCTGCTAAGATGCTGGCAGAATTCAAACGTGCTTTCCCCAAACAGTGTAAAGCCTTTACCTGCTTAAAGCTGCTAAAAGCTAGTTAAAGCTTGGTTTACCAAGGTGAAAAGTTTGCTTATAATCTTCCTTGCTTTTGTTTTTTTTCCCTGTAGCCTTTTCTCGTTTCCTCTCTGTCTCTCTCTCCTCCTCCCTGTCTGCCCCCTTCCTTCCTCCCTCCCACTTTCTTTGCAACATTAAAGTTTTTAGTGCAAGCTCCGCATTATTACTTTTAACACTCACCTTGCCAGGGGTCATGCAATTCCAAGAACGCTTCTTTGTTTTAAGCAGACCTCCTGTCTTTTTTATTGAACCCATGGTGGGAACCTTCAGCTGACCATTTTTCCCCCAGCGAATGTGCATGTACGTGTGTGTGCACATGCTTTCATAGAGACATCCAGTCGTTGGGAGGATCTGTGTGGTCCACTGAATTTTCAAGTGTCACAGGTGATGTGTTTGGTCAAATGACTGAGACAGAAGCATCCTCCCTCGTGTGTCATTCCTCACCCTGAATTGCACATTCAACCCCGGTTACCAAAGGCCATTGAACACATTCCTGTAGGTTCTGAAGCTAAACTTTTTGTTTCTCTCTTCCTCAGTTGGTTGACCTGGAGACAGAGGTAGAGGCCCGATGTCAGCGCTGGCCTGTGGACGATTCCCACAGGAACTTGTGTGGGTGGGGTGGGGTGGGGTGGAGTAGTCCTTGTATGAGGACTCCCAGTTCTGAATGCTGCAGTCCACGGGGGTCCAAAGAGTTGGGCACCACTGAGCAACTGAACAACAGCAACAGCTTCCATCCAGAACTGTGAGACGATATAGCAACAACATAGGTGTGAGGCTGTGTATGAATGGGAGAGGTTAGCTCCGTAGATTGTGGCGTCTCACAGGGAGTAGGCTTAGCAAAGGCACAGTCATTAAAACTGATGAGTCTATAAGAGGATTCACCTTTAAAAACAAGGAGAGGCTTTGAAAAAGCTAATTGTTTTTGTTATTGCTGTTGGTGTTAATTAATTAATTAATTATTTTTTTAGCTTTATTTTACTTTACAGTACTGTATTGGATTTGGCATACATTGACATGAATCTGCCATGCTGCTGCTGCTGCTAAGTCACTTCAGTCGCGTCCGACTCTGTGTGACCCCATAGACGGTAGCCCACCAGGCTCCCCCATCCCTGGGATTGCAGTCCATGGGATTGCAAAGGGTTGGACGCAACTGAGTGACATCATGCATAGTTACTTTACAATGCTGTGTAGTTTGTTCTGTACAACCAAGTGAATCTGCTCTATGTTTGCATATGTCCCCTCCCTCTGGGATCTCCCACAGCACCCCACACCCCTCTAGGTCATCACAGAGCGCCAAGCTGAGCTCCTTGTGCTGTACAGCAGGCTCCCACTATCTGTCTCACACATAGTAGTGCCTATGTCCATCCCAGTGTCCCAATGCATCTCACTCCCACATTCTCCCCGACCACGTCCAGACGTCCATTCTCTACATCTGCATCTCTCTTCCTGCTCTGCAGGTAGCTTCATCTGCACCATTTTTCTGAATTCCACATATATGCATTCATATACATTGTTTATTCTTCTCTTTGTGACTTAATTCACTCCATATGACAGACTCTAGGTCAGCACTATTTATTAGCAGCATCTTCTCGTGTGCTGAATTCTGCTATGAATACCTTACTGAGATTATTTGATTTTTGCAGCCAATTTAGGATTTAGGTACTCCTTTTATTCCCATTTTACAGATGGGGCAAATACTCAAACTACTGCACAACTGCACTCACTTCACACACTAGTAAACTAATGCTCAAAATTCTCCAAGCCAGGCTTCAACAGTACGTGAACCATGAACTTCTAGATGTTCAAGCTGGGTTTAAAAGGCAGAGGAACCAAAGATCAAATTGCCAACATCCGCTGGATCATCGAAAAAGCAAGAGAATTCCAGAAAAACATCTTCATCTGCTTCATTGACTATGCCAAAGCCTTTGACAGTGTGGACCACAACGAACTCTGGAAAATTCTTCAAGAGATGGGAATAGCAGACCACCTGACCTGCCTTCTGAGAAATTTGCATGCAGGTCAGGAAGCAACAGTTAGAACTGGACATGGAAAAACAGACTGGTTCCAAATCAGGATAGGAGTACATCAAGACTGTATATTGTCCCCCTATTTATTTAACTTATATGCAGAGTAATCATGAGAAATGCTGGGCTGGATGAAGCTCAAGCTGGAATCAAGATTGCCAGGAGAAATATCAATAACCTCAGATATGCAGATGACACCATCCTTATGGCAGAAGGTGAAGAAGAACTAAAGAGCTTCTTGATGAAAGTGAAAGAGAAGAGTGAAAAAGTTGGCTTAAAGCTCACCATTCAGAAAACGAAGATCATGGCATCTGGTCCCATCACTTCATGGCAAATAGATGGGGAAACAATGGAAACAGTAACAGACTTTAATTTGGGGGGCTCCAAAATCACTGCAAATGGTGACTACAGCCATGAAATTAAGATACTTGCTCCTTGAAAGAAAAGTTATGACCAACATAGACAGCCTATTAAAAAGCAGAGACATTACTTTGCCAGCAAACATCTGTCTAGTCAAAGCTATGGTTTTTCCAGTATTCATGTATGGATATGAGAGTTGAACTCTAAAGAAAGCTGAGGGCCGAAGAATTGATGGTTTTGAACTGTGGTGTTGGAGAAGACTCTTGAGAGTCCCTTGGACTGCAAGGAGATCCAACCAGTCCATCCTAAAGGAAATCAGTCCTGATGCTGNGCCTTTGACAGTGTGGACCACAACGAACTCTGGAAAATTCTTCAAGAGATGGGAATAGCAGACCACCTGACCTGCCTTCTGAGAAATTTGCATGCAGGTCAGGAAGCAACAGTTAGAACTGGACATGGAAAAACAGACTGGTTCCAAATCAGGATAGGAGTACATCAAGACTGTATATTGTCCCCCTATTTATTTAACTTATATGCAGAGTAATCATGAGAAATGCTGGGCTGGATGAAGCTCAAGCTGGAATCAAGATTGCCAGGAGAAATATCAATAACCTCAGATATGCAGATGACACCATCCTTATGGCAGAAGGTGAAGAAGAACTAAAGAGCTTCTTGATGAAAGTGAAAGAGAAGAGTGAAAAAGTTGGCTTAAAGCTCACTATTCAGAAAACGAAGATCATGGCATCTGGTCCCATCACTTCATGGCAAATAGATGGGGAAACAATGGAAACAGTAACAGACTTTAATTTGGGGGGCTCCAAAATCACTGCAAATGGTGACTACAGCCATGAAATTAAGATACTTGCTCCTTGAAAGAAAAGTTATGACCAACATAGACAGCCTATTAAAAAGCAGAGACATTACTTTGCCAGCAAACATCTGTCTAGTCAAAGCTATGGTTTTTCCAGTATTCATGTATGGATATGAGAGTTGAACTCTAAAGAAAGCTGAGGGCCGAAGAATTGATGGTTTTGAACTGTGGTGTTGGAGAAGACTCTTGAGAGTCCCTTGGACTGCAAGGAGATCCAACCAGTCCATCCTAAAGGAAATCAGTCCTGATGCTGAAGCTGAAACTCCAATACTTTGGCCACCTGATGTGAAGATCTGACTCATTGGAAAAGACCCTGATGCTGAGCAAGATTGAAGGTGGGAGAAGGGGATGACAGAGGATGAGATGGTTGGATGGCATCACCGACTCAGTGGACAAGAGTTTGAGTGAACTCTGGGAGTTGGTGATGGACAGGGAGGCCTGGCGTGCGACAGTCCATGGGGTTGCAAACAGCTGGACACAACTGAGTGACTGAACTGAACGGAGCCACGGGTCGCTGAGAGGACAGGCTGAAGTTTGCAGAAGGAGCACGAAACAGACACCAGTTTCTTGTGATTCCAGGAATCAGCCCTCCTGCCCTTTTCCGTCTTACGGGACTATCAAAGCTGCTTTCTGTACGGTGCTTCATCTGCGCATGCTGCTGCGGATACTGTCAACAGGAAGCACTTCCTCTGTGTCTCCTTTATAAGTGCGCGTGATGAGAGGATGCACACTTGTCGGGCATCTCTTGGCTTTTCCACACTGTCTGTTGGCGCAACCCACTGCTTTCTTCCTCATTCTACATTGGCGGCTTGTGGCTCCCCACTGAGCTTTGGAAATGAAAGGTGAAGTTTCAGCTCAAGGCAGGTGATGAAACCAGGGCAGAATGAATAAAGCAGGGACCCTGATGTTGGCAGCTGGGACTCAGACTTGGGTTGTATTGGATATCAGCAGGTCCTTATGTCGCTGCAAGTTTAGCTCTTCTTTGATTTCCTTATGCATTTGAAATTGGGTAGGAATGGGGCAGGGGAAAGGGAACTGGGATGTGTTTCTTTCCTATGATGCAAACCAGTTGCTTGCATGTTGTATGGTTTGGACAGGTAGGAAGGTTGTAATAACAGAAAACGGAGTATGATGCCAGAAACAGAAAGCAAAAATATTTTAGAAGAGTCAGAGAGATTCTCTTCCAACCACAGAAAAAGAATCTATCTTCCTTGACCTCTGGGATTACCTAAATCCTCAACTCCTGCTTAGAAAAACAAACCCTAGATGTTCTAACATTTTCCTGCAAAGTGGTTTGGGAAAATTCAAAGTCAATGTGGCAGGAAGAACTAGCCCAAAGTGAGACATATCTGTGGGCTTCCCAGATGGCACTAGTGGTAAAGAATCCTCCTGCCAATTTAGGAGACATAAGAGACCTGGGTTCAATCCCTGGGTCAGAAAGATCCCCTGGAGGAGGGCTTGGCAACCCATTCCAGTATTCAGCCTGGAGCATCCCGTGGACAGAGGGCCTGGCAGGCTATGGTTCATGGGGTCTCAGAGAGTTGGACAGAGAAGGCAATGGCACCCCACTCCAGTACTCTTGCCTGGAAAATCCCATGGGTGGAGGAGCCTGGTGGGCTGCAGTCCATGGGGTCGCTCAGAATCAGACATGACTGAGCAACTTCACTTTCACTTTTCACTTTCATGCATTGGAGAAGGAAATGGCAACCCACTCCAATGTTCTTGCCTGGAGAATCCCAGGGACAGGGGAGCCTGGTGGACTATGGTTTGTGGGGTCTCAGAGAGTCGGATGTGACTGAGCAACTACCACATATGCATATATGTGAAGTGTACTTGGGGGCTTCTAATCTATTGATGAAATCTTATTTACTAAACTGGGTATAGGAAGCAAATGTTAGTTGTATTATAATACCACTAGTTTCCAATTAAAAAAAATACTGCTGTGCATCTGAAATATTTTATATAATTTTTTATAAATAAAAATGCATTTGATTCAAATTTATACAATCTTAAGGAATTCATTGATCATTTTTCTCTACGGGATGATAGAAACATTGACAGGATTAATTAAAAATAGAGATCTGAAAGGAAAAGAAAGCGGAGGCTGTTTTGAGAACCCTTCCCTTAGACCCATCTGTAATAAACAGGTACCTCTTAATTAGCCCTAGCAGGTTGGGGAAGAATGGTTAACTCTATGCAAGTTCTACTTTATTTGAGTTGCTCTCTTTAGACCTAAATTTTTTAGGGAAGAATAGATCTTTCCAGGTCCTTGAGGGCTGGTGGGAAAAACTCAGGTCTTACCATGACCTCAGAAGGTCATCGTCCTACTTTCTCCTTTATAAGTCTCGCTTACCGTCCAAACCTACCTCTCGTGTGAAGTTTTCCAAACCCTTTCACATTCCTCCAGAAATCCTTGTTTCCAAGGATCTGTACCATCCTAAACCAGAAGCTGACAGAGCCAGAGCAAAGCCTGGAGATCGCATGGTCTGGTTGGGCTCCTTTTATAGGCAAGGAGACTGAGACCTAGAGAGGATGAATGGCTTGTCTTCTGCTTCACATTTACATCTCAGACATACGTAGATACATTTTTTAAAATGTGAGTATGATTTTAATTTATGGCAAAATTTCAAGAAGTGTGAAAATAGCTTCTATATATATTTTATCTATTTAACCAGTTGTTTATTTCACTGTTTGATTTATCCTCCCTTCCTTTTCTCTTCTCTCCCTGTCTGTTTAATCTATCTCTCCATCTATTTCTCTAGCTATCATTTCCACTACCATATCTATATTGCATACTTATTTTTTAAGGGAAGGCCTTTAAGCTTTGATTATTTTTGGCTGCACTGGGTCTGCGTTGATGCGCTCGGGTTTTCTCTAGCTGCAGCAGGGGGGAACCACTTTCTAGTTGCAGTGGTCGGTGCAGTGCCTTCTCTCGGTGCAGAGCATAGGCTCGGTACTTGTGGCTCTTGGACTCAGTTGCTCTGAAGCATGGGGAATCTTCTTGGACCAGGGACTGAACCCATGTCCCCTGCCTTGACAGGTGGGTTTTTAACCCCTGGACCACCAGGCGAGTCCCATACATACTTATTTTTATTCTTAACTCTCTTAGTGTGTCCTGTCATCCTTGTCTGTTTCAGCCCCTCACTCCTAAGAACATTTTCTTACACGGCCACAATACAACGTCAAAGTAATTTCACATACCTAATTGTCCTGTTAACTAATCCACAGTTCATCTTCTAAACTCATCAGTTGACCCCAGAATGTTCTTGATAGCAGTTTTTCATGGCCCAGAATTCAGTCTATCATGCATTTCATTTAGTTGTCTCTTTAGTATCTTCCAATGCAGAACAGTAACACAGTCTTGCTCTGCCTTTCATGATCTTGACAAATTGTATGGGTATAGGCCAGTGATTTTGTAAATAACTCTCCATTTGGTCTTCTAGCTGTTTCCTCCTGAATGGAGTCAGGGATCACACTTAGCCAGTGGTATCACAGGAGTGCTCGTACCCAGCTTTCTCCAGTGAATCGTATCAAGAAGCACATGAAGTTGTTGTATCCCACTGGCAATGTTATCTTTAAGCACCTGGTTCAGCTGGAGTCTCCCACATACCCTCTCTGAAAAGTTTCCCATTGTCATTAACAAATAGTTTGGTGGAAAATACTTTTAAACTGTGTGAATATCCTGTTTGCTGTCAAATCTTCATTCACTTGTTTTTACCATCCACTGGTAGCTTTTGCCTGAGTCAGTTATGATCATGATGGCGGTCAAATGGTGGTTTTTCTAAGCCCATCACACTTACATTTGTTAGTTTGCCTTCTCTTTCTTCTCCTTCATGTATTCATTTAATCATTTATATCAGATGTGGAGCCATGAACTTATTTTATTCATGGGTTGCAATCTGTTACTATTTGTTCCAGTGCTCAAGCCACACCCTATTTGGTTGCTTGGAAGCCCTTTTTACCTGGCTCCTGTGTCCTCCTGACACGTCCCTTTCATTCTCCGTTGTCGGTGTCAGTTGCTAAGTGATGTCAGATGCTTTGCGACCCCATGGACTGCAGTCCGCCAGGCTTCCCTGTCCTTCACTGTCTCCTGGAGTTTGCTCAGACTCATGTCCATTAAGTCAGTGATGCCATCCAACCTTCTCATCCTCTTTCGTCCCCTTCTCCCCCTGCCCTCAGTCTTCCCCAGCATCAGGGTCTTTTCCAGTGGTTCGGCACTTTGCATCAGATAGCCAAAGTATTGGAGCTTCAGCTTCAGCATCAGTCCTTCCAGTGAATATTCAGGGTTAATTTCCTTTCAGTTCAGTTCAGTTCAGTCGCTCAGTCGTGTCTGACTCTTTGAGACCCCATGAATCGCAGCACGCCGGGCCTCCCTGTCCATCACCAACTCCCAGAGTTCACCCAAACTCATGTGCATCAAGTCAGTGATGCCATAATTTCCTTTAGGATTCAGTAATTTGATCTTCTTGCAGTCCAGCACCACAATTTGAAAGCATCAATTCTTTGCTTAGCCATCTTTATGGTCTAACTCTCACATCCATACGTGACTATTGGAAAAGCCGTCATGAGATCCTTACTTTCTGGTACCACAGGCTGTTCCAGGCTCATCTTGTACCAGCCCTTCCCCAACTGTGGAACCAGATGTTTCTTTAAGGAACACTGTTTCCTTTTAGTATTGAATGGTATTTAGAAACAAAGTCCTGGGTGCTCATGTTTTTGAGGCCCTTTCAATACATAGTATGGATAGAGTTAGGTAAAAACACACACAGGTACCTGGACATGTATACCTGTCTTATCTTTGAAAAGCCATGAACTTAGGTGACATCTCGAATAATAATATAATATGACACTCCTTTCCATATTATTACCTGACTTCTCCAACAGTAAAAACCTGGCTCTCATAGTTTTACTTATTTCCTTTATCCTCGAGTACCCAGAAAATCATTTCTGAAATGTTAACCCATGCTCCTTTGAAAAATAAACCTACCAACTAGTGTTCAATATTTGTTTACAGTTATTTTATCTTCAGAATAAATGTACATCTTCAAAATGTTCTGTTCTGAAGTTATATGGGTTCATTCATTTTTCCTCTCTCAGTGTGCTATATTATTCATTCGAAATACAGATAGATCCATTTTTTTTCCTGCTTTTACTTCGTTTGAGTACCTTGCCCTTCATCCGTGTAGACTATATTTAATTTTGATTTTTGTGTGTGTTAAACACGGCTATCGTTCCAGAACTCAAACCCCTTCATAGATTATGCTCACAAGGTGTCACTCATCCATTCCAAATGCTTCTATTCTATTTCCGCTTAAGTAAGCATTTTCATTATCTTTTAATTTATTTTTCCTGTGCATTTTCCCTAAAATTAGCAAATGTTTGTGTTTTCCGTGCTTCTTCCTTTATCTTACACAAAGGATGGTATACTGTTTTGTACGCTCTTTTCTTTAGTATACAGTACCTGTTTTTTCTTTCTACCATGAACATTAATAGGCAATTAGGCACAAACCTCTTTTTCCCTTCCACCATGAACTCTTCAGTACCTCTTTTATTCTACCATGAATATTTACAGGCTATTAGGCACAAACCAGTCATACTGCTGTCTTTTTTCAGCTCTGTAAAATCTCATCTCCTTGCATTTAAAGCTCTCTATCCAAATTTAGGTCTACCTGACGCACATGTAATGATACTTTTTGGAGGACTGAGCATTTCTTTTACTGGGTCTTCCCATGTAGCTCAGTCAGTAAAGAATCTGCCTGCAGTGCAGGAGACCTGGGCTTGGGTGGGGAAGATCACTTGCAGAAGGAAATGTCAACCTACTCCAGTGTTTGTGCCTGGAGAATCCCATGGACAGAGGAGCCTGGTGGGCTACAGTCCATGGGGTCGCAAGGGTTGGACACGACTTAGGATCAGAACATATCACTGCATTTTGATTTTCTTCTGGATGTTATACCTACAAATCACTCCTGATCAGTCCATAGTGATAGCTCACATTCTGTTTTTTTTGTTTGTTTGTTTTTAAACAGCTGCATAATACACCTTTTTTTGAATGACTGGATTATTGAACCTATCTCCTATTGTGTGCACATGTAGGGACGGGGGAGCCTGGTGGGCTGCCACCTCTGGGGTCACACAGAGTCGGACAGGACTGAAGTGACTTAGCATGGTAGGCTGTTATCCATATTAAATGTAAACACTGCTACGACGGATCAGCTTGTCCATGTGCTTGTTTGTTGTTTTGAATCTCGTTGGAGGGTTACTTTCAAAATATATCCCTAGAAGTGGGATGCGTAGATGAGAAAAAGGTGAATGAATGTGTGTGTGCACGCATGCGCTCAGTCATGTCTGACTCTTTGCGACTTTGGATTGGAGCCTATCAGGCTCCTATGTCCATGAGAATTTCAAGGCATGAATACTGGAGTGGGTTAAGAAGGTTCCCTCCATAGGGGTTATGTTCCATTTGTAATATATAAGAATGACTATTTATCCAGAGCATTTCCAGAAGATAGGTTATTTGTTTATCTATTTAGCCTATCCAATAGCATTTATTATTACTAGTATCTTTTGTCAGTCTTATACACTATGAGGTGATTGAGGAAAGAGACTCTGTTTTCCCAATCATGTTTGTATCCCCATTTCCTCGGACCATGTCTGGCACAGAATAGATGCTCTAAAATCAGTTGGTAGGAGTGTTGGCTGGCTGGTGGGAGCACTGTTAGCTGGGTTGATACTTAGTTGGGTGGAGAAAGGACAGTGGCATTGGAGGAGGTCTGCCTGTCTGCTTCATCAATATATGGCTTTTTTGGTTATACTTCTGGGTTCTTTGAGACCAAATACTGTTGTATCCATCATTTTAGTTCCATTTGGTCTTCACTCAAAATCTGTTCATCTTTTGAATAGGACAGAAAATCACAGCCAGGACTGTGACCATCACTTTTGAGTCCATATCTACTGTAGTGCTTGGCACTTAGTACATAGTGCTTAGCACTAAGTACTTAGAAAGGACTTAGTATTCAATTTGTCAGTTAGTTACATCAGCAAAAAATATCTGCTCTAATTTTTCATGGAAAGTGAAGCCGCTTTATCAGTTATTATTATTATTATTTTTTTTAGCAATGGAAATAGGCTTGATTCATGCTCTCTGGACAGATATTTATTTGCTCTGAGGTCATTTAAGGAGTATTCTATTGAAATCAGCAGATATTTTAAGAATGGATGGGCATTGTGTAGTCTTGTAATGATTCACTGGATCGTGTGATCAAGGGACAAGCTTTTGCTTTGGAGTCAATGTCTAAGATCCTACTTTGGAGGCCATTTCATGATCAGGCAGCAGAACTGGCTGGAAGAAATTTGTCTGAGAGTTGATGGAAAATGGGCATGTTAAATGGCTCCTGTCTCAAAATAGCTGTTTTAACCATCTCTTTTTATCCTCTCCCCCTAATGAAATGAGAGGCCCTCTGTAGTGGCTCAGTGGTAAAGACCTGTTACAGCAGGAAATGGCAACCCACTCCTGTATTCTTGCCTGGAGAATCTCGTGGACAGAGGAACCTGGTGGGCTACAGTCCATGGGGTCCCCTAGAGTTGGACACATCTTAGTGACTGAAGAACAACAAAACAAGAAAATTAAATGAGTAGCAAATTCTTTTACAGTGACATTATGAAAAGAAAGGAATCTTGATTTGTAAAAAAAAAAAATTATTTTCTTTTTGTTTTCCTTTCTGGTTCTATTATGGGTTTTGGTGTCTTTAGATAAAATGTTCATGATGAAGCTTAGATCAGAGGACAGGATGTTGTGTCACATAGGTAAGCATGTGGAGAGACATAACTTCCACTGAAAATGCCTTTCCCCAGGTCATTTACATCCTGCCCGAATGTTCTTGGGCAGAAGTTCCGTTTTACCCACCCAACTCCAAGAAACAAGTCATTGTTATTGCCACTGGTTGATATTGAGTAATCGTGCCTGGGTGGAGTCGGGGAGAAGGCAAGCTGAATTATAAAACGCCTTCCTTTGAAGTCAAATCAATTTTTATTCTTAATCTGTGAGCATGCGATGGGAACAAATAGCTTCTGAGTGAAATAAAGATTTCTTAGGCCGTCAAGATTTATCTTATCAGTCTGAAGAGGTGGGATTCCTGTTAGCAACTGGCAGTTTTAATAATCCATTCGCCCAAGGAAGTGTGAAAACAGCCTACAGAACAAAGACTCACAGCTCTGGGTATATCGAGTTCCTCTTTGCTCCTTTTTATTTCATCCTCTACTTGAGACCCTGCCAGGTCCAACTTTCAAATATTTCCAGGCCAATGTGTGTGTATACAGGCAGTCTCAGAAGTCATTTGTTTAGGGAGGAGGAGTCTTATGGTGCAATATTATGTTCTGCTGCCAAAACACCGAAAGGAAATAGGGCAAATAGGGTATCTTCTAAGAATGTCTCAAGGGGCCTTCACAGCAAATTCTCCGTGTATGTTTCCAAAGCCGAAGCCTTTAATTGGTCACTGTTTGACCACCTTTCCCAGGTTAATTTCTGCTTTAAAAATAGAGCCAAAGTCAGCAATCTGACTACTGGGCATACACCCTGAGAAAACCATAATTCAAAAAGATATATGTACCCCAGGGCTCATTCCAGCACTGTTTACAATAGCCAGGACATGGAAGCAACATAAATGTCCACTGACAGATGAATGGATAAAGACGATGTGGTACAAATATACCATGGAACTTTTTTTACTCAGTCATAAAAAAGGAACACAGTTGGGTCATTTGTAGTGACGTGGATGGACCTAGAGTCTGTCATGCAGAGTGAAATAATTCAGAAAGAGAAAAACACATACTGTACATTAACACATGTATATGGAATCTTAGAAAAGTGGTAGCAGATGAACCTATTTGCGAGGCAGGAACTGAGACACAATTGTAGAGAACTGACATGTGGACACAGCAGGGGGAATGGGGAGGGTGGGGCTAATTGGGAGGGTAGCATTGACGTGTATGAAACAGAGGGCTACTGGGAAGCTGCTGTGTGGCACAGAGCTCAGCTTGGCGCTCTTTGATGACCTAGAGGGGTGGGAAGGGGAGGTGGAAGGAAGGTTTAAAAGGGAGAGTGTATATGTATACTTACGGCTGATTCACTTTGTTGCACAGCACAGACGAACACCACGTCATAAAGCAATTATACTCCGTTAAGAAAAGGAAAACCAGTAAACCAAAGTGGACAGTTCTATGAATGGATTGAATAAACCTTTGAGCCTTAGGGTATGTTTTCTCCCCTAAGGCAAAGCCAAAGGAAGACAGCCTGTGCTGTCCTGTGTGTCTGTGGGCAGATGATAACTTCTGGGCAGGGAACCGATGACAAGGCCTGTGCAGTTCGGGCTCCCGTGAAAACTCTCTAGGAAAGACCACTGCCCATTCTCCGCCAGTGCTCCTGGGATGTGCAGAATCACACCATTGCCGCGCAGCCCCTTGGAAGCCGGCCAGCCCAGCCTCCCCATCATCCAGACGGAAAACTGGAGCCTCAAGTCACGGGGTTGTGGGTGAAGCCAGGGTCACTCAGCTCTAAGGTTTCCAGCATCTCAACACAAGTGAAGTGAAGGTTGCTCAGTCGTGTCTGACTCTGCGACCCTGATTCAGTCCATGGAATTCTCCAGGCCGGAATACTGCAGTGGGTAGCCTTTCCCTTCTCCAGGGCATCTTCCCAACCCAGGGATCAAACTCAGGTCTCCCACATTGCAGGCGGATTCTTTACCAGCTGAGCCACAAGGGAAGCCCACAAATACTGCAGTGGGTAGCCTATCCCTTTTCCAGCGGATCTTCCCTACCCAGGAATTGAACCGGGGTCTCCAGCATTGCAGGTAGAATCTTTACCAACTGAGCTATCAGGGAAACTCCTCACAAGGGGGATCCATTAAAAACAGACTCCTTCCTACCCTTTCTCCCTCACATGCCCCCAGTAAACAGTGAGGAGACACTGCCCCTGAGTGGCCAGGTCCAGGGAGTGATTACTCTACAGATGCCTTCCTGTGGTTTGGGGGATCAGCAGGGGTTCTGGGCTGAGGATTCCCCTTCCCGCTGCCCGGCCTCCCCCAGCGCCCGCCTCCCTGTGTCAATACTGATATGACTCTGTCTCCCTATTTGAGCTCATTGACACTTTCTATGGGGATCCACCCATGACTCCTTTGGGCAAACTAAGCCCCTTCTATCATGAATTCTCCTCCTATGCTGATCTGTCTTACAGCAATCATTCCTGGTTGCAATTGTACATTGACTTCTATGATTCGTAGAGTGGTTTCTCTCTCCCGCCAGAATCCGAGTCCCCTGGGATCGGTAGCTTCGTTCTTTATAGTCTCTGTTCTGGTCGTGGCACCTGGCCTGCCACTTAGCGGGCAGGTGTGTTTGCTTCTTGCTCTGTGTTGCCCAGTCACTCAGTCATGTTCTGACCCTTGGTGACCCCATGGATGGCAGCTCACCAAGCTCCTCTGTTCATGGGATTTCATGGGCAAAAACACTGGAGTGAGTTGCCATTCCAGGGGATCTTCCCTACGCAGGAATTGAACCTGAGTCTCCTGCATTGGCAGGTGTCTTTTTGTTTTTTTTCCCAACTAGCACCAGCTGGGAAGCCTACTCTAACAAAGTACCTGTAAACTGAGTGACTTAAATAACAGAAACTTCATCTCTCACAGTTCTGGTGGCCACATACTTGGGGAGCTTGAAACTGTCGAACTGTCTTTTCTCACACTTCTGGAGGCCATCAGTCTAAAATCAGACTCTTGGTTGAGCCACGCACCCTCCAAAAAGCTCTCTCTGAGTCCTTCTCTGCCTCTTTTGGACCTCAGTGGTTGTGCAGGATCTCTGGCCTCCCTTGGGCAGTGAATGGCATCACTTGAATCCATGTCTACATCTTTGCAGGGCCTTCCCGCCACGTGTCTGTGTGTTCGCTCTTTTCCTCTAAGGATGCCAGTCATCGGATCAGCGCGCACCCTCATTCAGTATGGCCTCATCTTGACTTGATTTCATTTGTCCAAATCCCATTTCCAGATAAGGTCACGTTCTGAGCTTCTGGGATGGGGCGAGGGTAAATGTTGAAGGTATCTCCTTCAACTCAGTATGGTAGTGATACACATTTGATGAATAAACGATAGTGTCCTGGTCTCCGGCAAGTCCCGGCCGAGGAGAACTGAGTGGGCACATGTGAGCAGACCCTAGTAGGACGTCCACTCTGCTGGAATTTTTGGGAGAGAGGGTCAAGGTCTCTGTTGAGGGAAATGAAACCCCTCCCCTGGAGTACCTCGACCCCTCTTGAAAGGCTCCTAGAGATTGCTTTGCTGTCCCTCTTCCCTCCAGAGTGTTTTTAATGTGTCTATTTAAATGCAAATTTTGACTTTCTGTCTGTAATCATATAAAATGTTTGGCACTAAAATTTTAATCAGGAATGTAATTTTATATAGAGGCAGTAAATGGAGTGGTAGGCCACACATAGTAGAACGGAGCCTCCCAGGCCGGCTTCCCAGCGCTTGGGAGCCCCGACCTCCCGGCTTCCCCGTTGAGTTGGAATCCCCTGCCCAGCTCTGCAGGCTGCTGCGCCAAAGACGTGCCAGGCTTCCGGGCGTGCCCACGCCCTGTCCCTAATCCCCCTGCTTGACTGTGCTTTCGCACCGCAGAAGGCCGCCGGGTGCTGTCTTTCTCTGTCCTCTGGTCTCCTCCAGATCCCCGTGGACCACGGGTGTGGGCGGCAGGGCTGTGCCAGGCTCCAGTCTCCGGTGATGGCTCATTTATCAGGATGTGTCTGGAGGCTCGGCCGCCGGAGCCTGTGTCGTTTGGGGCGGTGGCTGCTGCAGCAGATGTTTCTCATCCCCTCAGCTCCCTGCAGCCTCGAGCTCCATCTGCCCTAGACTCCGGCACAGCTGCCAGCTGGCCGCCTCTGCCCTCGCCTGGTCAACCTCTAAGGGAGCCGGGGCGTCAGGCACCTGTGGGGGCAGGGGAGTCTTTCCAGACACAGCAGCTCTCGGTGCCATGGTCCTTCTTGACAACTCCCTGCACAACTTTCTGCATCTTTCTGTTGGCAGGTTTAAAGTCGCCCTGATCAAGGTTGTAGAGAGATGGTGGACTTGCAGTTTGTCACTTTGGTCTTAGGTGTCCCCCGCTTCTCATGTCGAGGGTGTCAGACTGCACACAGCTGTCTGCCAGGTGGGCTTCTGATGATGTGGGAGTGTGGTCAGACTCTCCCGTTTCTAACTAGGCTGTTCACTGCCTCAGGGCATCGGCAGTGGCTGTTCCCTAGTCCTGGATTGCCCTTCCCTGTTGGCCAGCAGGCTCCTCTTCCTTGAGAGGAAATGTCCCCACCTCCAGGAAGCTGCCCTTCTGCTCCCTAATTAAGCTATACGCCCCTGTATCATGTGTGATCTCAACACCCTCTTTGTTTTCCTCATTGCCATTATCCCAAGCTATAATGATCAGATTTGTACAATCCCTTGAATGGTTCTTTAGAAGTTCACTCCTCCTAGAATGTACAGAAGGGATCAAGGTGGGAAGAGGGTGCTGAGATGGAGGTAAAGGGACAAGGTTGGCATCTGTAACTTTGAACCTATTGAGAGAAAATTGGCCCTGGAAACAGAGGGTAGCAGCCGACAGAGAAACAATTAGATGCACGTGAAAGGACAGGGAAGCCTAGTGTGCTACAGTCCATGGGGTCGCAAAGAGTCAGACGTAACTGAGCGACTGAACTGAGCACTTTTAACAAGATGGATGAGAAGAGAGGGCGATTGCCCGCCAGAACTGCAGACAGGCGAGGACGATGCCCAGTCTCCCAAACCCTTTTGCAGACCAGAAAGACTAGACTGGGGAGGGGGAAAGATGCCGAACTCATTATGGAAATGTTGGGCTTGGGGCTCCTATAGGAGACCCAGCCGAGGTTTGGCTGTAGGGATGTGATTGAGAGTTCATCAGAGAGGCAAGGGGGCTTGAAGTCATGGCAATGGAAGGTGCTCCCTTGGGAGGGAGGCAGAAAGCAAAGATCAGGTCCAAGCATTAGGGTCGCCGTGCATCTCAGCGAACTGGCTGTTCATGCTCTCTGCCTGTTGTCTCAGCGCCATTCCCAGTAGCAGCCCTTTCACTTGCCCATCTGCCCCAGTTTGGAAAGTGAATTATGTGATTGCCCCACTCAGCACTGATGGCTGGGGACCTTCAGAGTTTACAGGAGGGAAGAGAAAGAACCACCAAAAATCAGAGTGTGAGCCGAGGGGTAGGAGGAAGGCCAGACACGTGCCATATCGTGTACTGGATGCTGAGGGGACAGACTTTACGCACAGAGATGCGGCCAGTCCTGTCAAACAGTTCACAGAGGCAGAGTCATGCAAGGATTTGAATCTGCTGTTGACTTGAGCTACAAGAGAAATATGACTGATGTTGTCATGCTGGACAGGCTGGGGCCAGAGGGTGGTGGGCTTTCCAGTGGAAAGTGAGAAAGGAGAGACGGTTGGTCTCTCTAAGCTTTGCTGTGGAAGAAGGATAGGACTTGAGATGGGATCTCACTTGAGTGAAATCAAGAGAAGGTCCTCAGATGAGATGTTTGAGGGTCTCAGTGCTGGGAAAAGCCTGGCAGGAGTCTAAGGGCAACTCCTTCAGGAGGGAGAGTGTTCATCCGGGGTTCCTAACGGGCAGGGAGCAGGTGTGAGAAGGGATTCCTCCCCACTATAATAGTAGGGAAAAGAAGAAAGCGTGGACGTGAGGAAGTCCCTGTCTTCAGATCAGGCATCTGGAGAGAGCTCCTGTCCCTGAGTGTGTGTGATTCCTTCTGCAGTAGGAGGCATCTGAGAGGCCAGGAGACAAGATGTGAACAGGGCAGGCAGTGCTTTAAATCACCTGACAGGAAAATGGGGGCTTCCCTGATAGCTCAAGTGGTAAAGAAGCTGCCTGCCGGTGCAGGAGATGCTGGAGACAAGGGTTTGATACCTGGGTAGGGATGACTGCGTGGGGGAGTTTGTTGGAAGAAGCGGGATTGGGATAAGGGGACTGATTTCATTAGACAGAAAGGGTGAGATTCTAGAACCATGTTAGGTGTGAGGCCTAGAGGGCTTGGTGACCCTTCGAGGAAGCAGGAGAGAGCTGAACCCCTTAAGCAGGAAGGATGCTGCAAAGGAGGTGCAGGTTTGGGGGCTGCAGGGTGTCACGGGACTTCCCAGGGGGCTCCGCAGTAAAGAATCTGCCTGCCAGTGCAGGAGACGCAGGTTTGACCCCTGGGTCAGGAAGATCCCCAGAGGAGGAAATGGCAGCCTGCTCCCGTATTCTTACCTGGATAATCCCATGGACAGAGGAATAGTTGTTTTTGTTTAGTCATTAAATGGCATCTGACTCTTTTGCAACCCCATGGACTGTAGCCCGCCAGGCTCCTCTGTCCATGGGATTATCCATGCAAGAATCTTGCCCTCCTCCAGGGGATCTTCCAGACCCAGGGAATCTTCCAGACCCAGGGAATGAACTCAAATCTCCTGCATTGGCAAGCGGATTATTTACCACTAGTCATCTCAGAAGCCCTGACTGAGGAGCCTGTCAGAAAAATGGGGGCAGAAACGCACCCATTTAGAGGACTTTTACTGGACGCCTCTGTGCTCTCAGCCCTGAGAATCCAGGTGTGAATACAGCAGTCACATTGGCCCTCTCTGCTCCTTGGGAAGGGGTGGTAGCCACACTGCAGGCAGAGCTGGGCATGGAGGGGGCCAGGAACACTGCTCAGAGTGACCTGGGTCTACGTGGTGCATGATTTTCTTTATTCTGATTAAGAACATCTCAGTAGCTTTGGTTTAAACCCAGAGGAAATTGACATCTGGTTGATCTGGAAATGGAAACACAGAAGGGCATATGAGTTGAAGTTCTAGGGGGAAAGTAAATGGTGGTTAACGATGCATACTTATTTTTTAAGGGAAGGCCTTTAAGCTTTGATTATTTTTGGCTGCACTGGGTCTGCGTTGATGCGCTCGGGTTTTCTCTAGCTGCAGCAGGGGGGAACCACTTTCTAGTTGCAGTGGTCGGTGCAGTGCCTTCTCTCGGTGCAGAGCATAGGCTCGGTACTTGTGGCTCTTGGACTCAGTTGCTCTGAAGCATGGGGAATCTTCTTGGACCAGGGACTGAACCCATGTCCCCTGCCTTGACAGGTGGGTTTTTAACCCCTGGACCACCAGGCGAGTCCCATACATACTTATTTTTATTCTTAACTCTCTTAGTGTGTCCTGTCATCCTTGTCTGTTTCAGCCCTTCACTCCTAAGAACATTTTCTTACACGGCCACAATACAACGTCAAAGTAATTTCACATACCTAATTGTCCTGTTAACTAATCCACAGTTCATCTTCTAAACTCATCAGTTGACCCCAGAATGTTCTTGATAGCAGTTTTTCATGGCCCAGAATTCAGTCTATCATGCATTTCATTTAGTTGTCTCTTTAGTATTTTCCAATGCAGAACAGTAACACAGTCTTGCTCTGCCTTTCATGATCTTGACAAATTGTATGGGTATAGGCCAGTGATTTTGTAAATAACTCTCCATTTGGTCTTCTAGCTGTTTCCTCCTGAATGGAGTCAGGGATCACACTTAGCCAGTGGTATCACAGGAGTGCTCGTACCCAGCTTTCTCCAGTGAATCGTATCAAGAAGCACATGAAGTTGTTGTATCCCACTGGCAATGTTATCTTTAAGCACCTGGTTCAGCTGGAGTCTCCCACATACCCTCTCTGAAAAGTTTCCCATTGTCATTAACAAATAGTTTGGTGGAAAATACTTTTAAACTGTGTGAATATCCTGTTTGCTGTCAAATCTTCATTCACTTGTTTTTACCATCCACTGGTAGCTTTTGCCTGAGTCAGTTATGATCATGATGGCGGTCAAATGGTGGTTTTTCTAAGCCCATCACACTTACATTTGTTAGTTTGCCTTCTCTTTCTTCTCCTTCATGTATTCATTTAATCATTTATATCAGATGTGGAGCCATGAACTTATTTTATTCAGTGGGTTGCAATCTGTTACTGTTTGTTCCAGTGCTCAAGCCACACCCTATTTGGTTGCTTGGAAGCCCTTTTTACCTGGCTCCTGTGTCCTCCTGACACGTCCCTTTCATTCTCCGTTGTCGGTGTCAGTTGCTAAGTGATGTCAGATGCTTTGCGACCCCATGGACTGCAGTCCGCCAGGCTTCCCTGTCCTTCACTGTCTCCTGGAGTTTGCTCAGACTCATGTCCATTAAGTCAGTGATGCCATCCAACCTTCTCATCCTCTTTCGTCCCCTTCTCCCCCTGCCCTCAGTCTTCCCCAGCATCAGGGTCTTTTCCAGTGGTTCGGCACTTTGCATCAGATAGCCAAAGTATTGGAGCTTCAGCTTCAGCATCAGTCCTTCCAGTGAATATTCAGGGTTAATTTCCTTTCAGTTCAGTTCAGTTCAGTCGCTCAGTCGTGTCTGACTCTTTGAGACCCCATGAATCGCAGCACGCCGGGCCTCCCTGTCCATCACCAACTCCCAGAGTTCACCCAAACTCATGTGCATCAAGTCAGTGATGCCATAATTTCCTTTAGGATTCAGTAATTTGATCTTCTTGCAGTCCAGCACCACAATTTGAAAGCATCAATTCTTTGCTTAGCCATCTTTATGGTCTAACTCTCACATCCATACGTGACTATTGGAAAAGCCGTCATGAGATCCTTACTTTCTGGTACCACAGGCTGTTCCAGGCTCATCTTGTACCAGCCCTTCCCCAACTGTGGAACCAGATGTTTCTTTAAGGAACACTGTTTCCTTTTAGTATTGAATGGTATTTAGAAACAAAGTCCTGGGTGCTCATGTTTTTGAGGCCCTTTCAATACATAGTATGGATAGAGTTAGGTAAAAACACACACAGGTACCTGGACATGTATACCTGTCTTATCTTTGAAAAGCCATGAACTTAGGTGACATCTCGAATAATAATATAATATGACACTCCTTTCCATATTATTACCTGACTTCTCCAACAGTAAAAACCTGGCTCTCATAGTTTTACTTATTTCCTTTATCCTCGAGTACCCAGAAAATCATTTCTGAAATGTTAACCCATGCTCCTTTGAAAAATAAACCTACCAACTAGTGTTCAATATTTGTTTACAGTTATTTTATCTTCAGAATAAATGTACATAGTCAAAATGTTCTGTTCTGAAGTTATATGGGTTCATTCATTTTTCCTCTCTCAGTGTGCTATATTATTCATTCGAAATACAGATAGATCCATTTTTTTTCCTGCTTTTACTTCGTTTGAGTACCTTGCCCTTCATCCGTGTAGACTATATTTAATTTTGATTTTTGTGTGTGTTAAACACGGCTATCGTTCCAGAACTCAAACCCCTTCATAGATTATGCTCACAAGGTGTCACTCATCCATCCCAAATGCTTCTATTCTATTTCCGCTTAAGTAAGCATTTTCATTATCTTTTAATTTATTTTTCCTGTGCATTTTCCCTAAAATTAGCAAATGTTTGTGTTTTCCGTGCTTCTCCCTTTATCTTACACAAAGGATGGTATACTGTTTTGTACGCTCTTTTCTTTAGTATACAGTACCTGTTTTTTCTTTCTACCATGAACATTAATAGGCAATTAGGCACAAACCTCTTTTTCCCTTCCACCATGAACTCTTCAGTACCTCTTTTATTCTACCATGAATATTTACAGGCTATTAGGCACAAACCAGTCATACTGCTGTCTTTTTTCAGCTCTGTAAAATCTCATCTCCTTGCATTTAAAGCTCTCTATCCAAATTTAGGTCTACCTGACGCACATGTAATGATACTTTTTGGAGGACTGAGCATTTCTTTTACTGGGTCTTCCCATGTAGCTCAGTCAGTAAAGAATCTGCCTGCAGTGCAGGAGACCTGGGCTTGGGTGGGGAAGATCACTTGCAGAAGGAAATGTCAACCTACTCCAGTGTTTGTGCCTGGAGAATCCCATGGACAGAGGAGCCTGGTGGGCTACAGTCCATGGGGTCGCAAGGGTTGGACACGACTTAGGATCAGAACATATCACTGCATTTTGATTTTCTTCTGGATGTTATACCTACAAATCACTCCTGATCAGTCCATAGTGATAGCTCACATTCTGTTTTTTTTGTTTGTTTGTTTTTAAACAGCTGCATAATACACCTTTTTTTGAATGACTGGATTATTGAACCTATCTCCTATTGTGTGCACATGTAGGGACGGGGGAGCCTGGTGGGCTGCCACCTCTGGGGTCACACAGAGTCGGACAGGACTGAAGTGACTTAGCATGGTAGGCTGTTATCCATATTAAATGTAAACACTGCTACGACGGATCAGCTTGTCCATGTGCTTGTTTGTTGTTTTGAATCTCGTTGGAGGGTTACTTTCAAAATATATCCCTAGAAGTGGGATGCGTAGATGAGAAAAAGGTGAATGAATGTGTGTGTGCACGCATGCGCTCAGTCATGTCTGACTCTTTGCGACTTTGGATTGGAGCCTATCAGGCTCCTATGTCCATGAGAATTTCAAGGCATGAATACTGGAGTGGGTTAAGAAGGTTCCCTCCATAGGGGTTATGTTCCATTTGTAATATATAAGAATGACTATTTATCCAGAGCATTTCCAGAAGATAGGTTATTTGTTTATCTATTTAGCCTATCCAATAGCATTTATTATTACTAGTATCTTTTGTCAGTCTTATACACTATGAGGTGATTGAGGAAAGAGACTCTGTTTTCCCAATCATGTTTGTATCCCCATTTCCTCGGACCATGTCTGGCACAGAATAGATGCTCTAAAATCAGTTGGTAGGAGTGTTGGCTGGCTGATGGGAGCACTGTTAGCTGGGTTGATACTTAGTTGGGTGGAGAAAGGACAATGGCATTGGAGGAGGTCTGCTTCATCAATATATGGCTTTTTTGGTTATACTTCTGGGTTCTTTGAGACCAAATACTGTTGTATCCATCATTTTAGTTCCATTTGGTCTTCACTCAAAATCTGTTCATCTTTTGAATAGGACAGAAAATCACAGCCAGGACTGTGACCATCACTTTTGAGTCCATATCTACTGTAGTGCTTGGCACTTAGTACATAGTGCTTAGCACTAAGTACTTAGAAAGGACTTAGTATTCAATTTGTCAGTTAGTTACATCAGCAAAAAATATCTGCTCTAATTTTTCATGGAAAGTGAAGCCGCTTTATCAGTTATTATTATTATTATTTTTTTTAGCAATGGAAATAGGCTTGATTCATGCTCTCTGGACAGATATTTATTTGCTCTGAGGTCATTTAAGGAGTATTCTATTGAAATCAGCAGATATTTTAAGAATGGATGGGCATTGTGTAGTCTTGTAATGATTCACTGGATCGTGTGATCAAGGGACAAGCTTTTGCTTTGGAGTCAATGTCTAAGATCCTACTTTGGAGGCCATTTCATGATCAGGCAGCAGAACTGGCTGGAAGAAATTTGTCTGAGAGTTGATGGAAAATGGGCATGTTAAATGGCTCCTGTCTCAAAATAGCTGTTTTAACCATCTCTTTTTATCCTCTCCCCCTAATGAAATGAGAGGCCCTCTGTAGTGGCTCAGTGGTAAAGACCTGTTACAGCAGGAAATGGCAACCCACTTCTGTATTCTTGCCTGGAGAATCTCGTGGACAGAGGAACCTGGTGGGCTACAGTCCATGGGGTCCCCTAGAGTTGGACACATCTTAGTGACTGAAGAACAACAAAACAAGAAAATTAAATGAGTAGCAAATTCTTTTACAGTGACATTATGAAAAGAAAGGAATCTTGATTTGTTAAAAAAAATTATTTTCTTTTTGTTTTCCTTTCTGGGTCTATTATGGGTTTTGGTGTCTTTAGATAAAATGTTCATGATGAAGCTTAGATCAGAGGACAGGATGTTGTGTCACATAGGTAAGCATGTGGAGAGACATAACTTCCACTGAAAATGCCTTTCCCCAGGTCATTTACATCCTGCCCGAATGTTCTTGGGCAGAAGTTCCGTTTTACCCACCCAACTCCAAGAAACAAGCCATTGTTATTGCCACTGGTTGATATTGAGTAATCGTGCCTGGGTGGAGTCGGGGAGAAGGCAAGCTGAATTATAAAACGCCTTCCTTTGAAGTCAAATCAATTTTTATTCTTAATCTGTGAGCATGCGATGGGAACAAATAGCTTCTGAGTGAAATAAAGATTTCTTAGGCCGTCAAGATTTATCTTATCAGTCTGAAGAGGTGGGATTCCTGTTAGCAACTGGCAGTTTTAATAATCCATTCGCCCAAGGAAGTGTGAAAACAGCCTACAGAACAAAGACTCACAGCTCTGGGTATATCGAGTTCCTCTTTGCTCCTTTTTATTTCATCCTCTACTTGAGACCCTGCCAGGTCCAACTTTCAAATATTTCCAGGCCAATGTGTGTGTATACAGGCAGTCTCAGAAGTCATTTGTTTAGGGAGGAGGAGTCTTATGGTGCAATATTATGTTCTGCTGCCAAAACACCGAAAGGAAATAGGGCAAATAGGGTATCTTCTAAGAATGTCTCAAGGGGCCTTCACAGCAAATTCTCCGTGTATGTTTCCAAAGCCGAAGCCTTTAATTGGTCACTGTTTGACCACCTTTCCCAGGTTAATTTCTGCTTTAAAAATAGAGCCAAAGTCAGCAATCTGACTACTGGGCATACACCCTGAGAAAACCATAATTCAAAAAGATATATGTACCCCAGGGCTCATTCCAGCACTGTTTACAATAGCCAGGACATGGAAGCAACATAAATGTCCACTGACAGATGAATGGATAAAGACGATGTGGTACAAATATACCATGGAACTTTTTTTACTCAGTCATAAAAAAGGAACACAGTTGGGTCATTTGTAGTGACGTGGATGGACCTAGAGTCTGTCATGCAGAGTGAAATAATTCAGAAAGAGAAAAACACATACTGTACATTAACACATGTATATGGAATCTTAGAAAAGTGGTAGCAGATGAACCTATTTGCGAGGCAGGAACTGAGACACAATTGTAGAGAACTGACGTGTGGACACAGCAGGGGGAATGGGGAGGGTGGGGCTAACTGGGAGGGTAGCATTGACGTGTATGAAACAGAGGGCTACTGGGAAGCTGCTGTGTGGCACAGAGCTCAGCTTGGCGCTCTTTGATGACCTAGAGGGGTGGGAAGGGGAGGTGGAAGGAAGGTTTAAAAGGGAGAGTGTATATGTATACTTACGGCTGATTCACTTTGTTGCACAGCACAGACGAACACCACGTCATAAAGCAATTATACTCCGTTAAGAAAAGGAAAACCAGTAAACCAAAGTGGACAGTTCTATGAATGGATTGAATAAACCTTTGAGCCTTAGGGTATGTTTTCTCCCCTAAGGCAAAGCCAAAGGAAGACAGCCTGTGCTGTCTGTGTGTCTGTGGGCAGATGATAACTTCTGGGCAGGGAACCGATGACAAGGCCTGTGCAGTTCGGGCTCCCGTGAAAACTCTCTAGGAAAGACCACTGCCCATTCTCCGCCAGTGCTCCTGGGATGTGCAGAATCACACCATTGCCGCGCAGCCCCTTGGAAGCCGGCCAGCCCAGCCTCCCCATCATCCAGACGGAAAACTGGAGCCTCAAGTCACGGGGTTGTGGGTGAAGCCAGGGTCACTCAGCTCTAAGGTTTCCAGCATCTCAACACAAGTGAAGTGAAGGTTGCTCAGTCGTGTCTGACTCTGCGACCCTGATTCAGTCCATGGAATTCTCCAGGCCGGAATACTGCAGTGGGTAGCCTTTCCCTTCTCCAGGGCATCTTCCCAACCCAGGGATCAAACTCAGGTCTCCCACATTGCAGGCGGATTCTTTACCAGCTGAGCCACAAGGGAAGCCCACAAATACTGCAGTGGGTAGCCTATCCCTTTTCCAGCGGATCTTCCCTACCCAGGAATTGAACCGGGGTCTCCAGCATTGCAGGTAGAATCTTTANACCCAGGGATCAAACTCAGGTCTCCCACATTGCAGGCGGATTCTTTACCAGCTGAGCCACAAGGGAAGCCCACAAATACTGCAGTGGGTAGCCTATCCCTTTTCCAGCGGATCTTCCCTACCCAGGAATTGAACCGGGGTCTCCAGCATTGCAGGTAGAATCTTTACCAACTGAGCTATCAGGGAAACTCCTCACAAGGGGGATCCATTAAAAACAGACTCCTTCCTACCCTTTCTCCCTCACATGCCCCCAGTAAACAGTGAGGAGACACTGCCCCTGAGTGGCCAGGTCCAGGGAGTGATTACTCTACAGATGCCTTCCTGTGGTTTGGGGGATCAGCAGGGGTTCTGGGCTGAGGATTCCCCTTCCCGCTGCCCGGCCTCCCCCAGCGCCCGCCTCCCTGTGTCAATACTGATATGACTCTGTCTCCCTATTTGAGCTCATTGACACTTTCTATGGGGATCCACCCATGACTCCTTTGGGCAAACTAAGCCCCTTCTATCATGAATTCTCCTCCTATGCTGATCTGTCTTACAGCAATCATTCCTGGTTGCAATTGTACATTGACTTCTATGATTCGTAGAGTGGTTTCTCTCTCCCGCCAGAATCCGAGTCCCCTGGGATCGGTAGCTTCGTTCTTTATAGTCTCTGTTCTGGTCGTGGCACCTGGCCTGCCACTTAGCGGGCAGGTGTGTTTGCTTCTTGCTCTGTGTTGCCCAGTCACTCAGTCATGTTCTGACCCTTGGTGACCCCATGGATGGCAGCTCACCAAGCTCCTCTGTTCATGGGATTTCATGGGCAAAAACACTGGAGTGAGTTGCCATTCCAGGGGATCTTCCCTACGCAGGAATTGAACCTGAGTCTCCTGCATTGGCAGGTGTCTTTTTGTTTTTTTTCCCAACTAGCACCAGCTGGGAAGCCTACTCTAACAAAGTACCTGTAAACTGAGTGACTTAAATAACAGAAACTTCATCTCTCACAGTTCTGGTGGCCACATACTTGGGGAGCTTGAAACTGTCGAACTGTCTTTTCTCACACTTCTGGAGGCCATCAGTCTAAAATCAGACTCTTGGTTGAGCCACGCACCCTCCAAAAAGCTCTCTCTGAGTCCTTCTCTGCCTCTTTTGGACCTCAGTGGTTGTGCAGGATCTCTGGCCTCCCTTGGGCAGTGAATGGCATCACTTGAATCCATGTCTACATCTTTGCAGGGCCTTCCCGCCACGTGTCTGTGTGTTCGCTCTTTTCCTCTAAGGATGCCAGTCATCGGATCAGCGCGCACCCTCATTCAGTATGGCCTCATCTTGACTTGATTTCATTTGTCCAAATCCCATTTCCAGATAAGGTCACGTTCTGAGCTTCTGGGATGGGGCGAGGGTAAATGTTGAAGGTATCTCCTTCAACTCAGTATGGTAGTGATACACATTTGATGAATAAACGATAGTGTCCTGGTCTCCGGCAAGTCCCGGCCGAGGAGAACTGAGTGGGCACATGTGAGCAGACCCTAGTAGGACGTCCACTCTGCTGGAATTTTTGGGAGAGAGGGTCAAGGTCTCTGTTGAGGGAAATGAAACCCCTCCCCTGGAGTACCTCGACCCCTCTTGAAAGGCTCCTAGAGATTGCTTTGCTGTCCCTCTTCCCTCCAGAGTGTTTTTAATGTGTCTATTTAAATGCAAATTTTGACTTTCTGTCTGTAATCATATAAAATGTTTGGCACTAAAATTTTAATCAGGAATGTAATTTTATATAGAGGCAGTAAATGGAGTGGTAGGCCACACATAGTAGAACGGAGCCTCCCAGGCCAGCTTCCCAGCGCTTGGGAGCCCCGACCTCCCGGCTTCCCCGTTGAGTTGGAATCCCCTGCCCAGCTCTGCAGGCTGCTGCGCCAAAGACGTGCCAGGCTTCCGGGCGTGCCCACGCCCTGTCCCTAATCCCCCTGCTTGACTGTGCTTTCGCACCGCAGAAGGCCGCCGGGTGCTGTCTTTCTCTGTCCTCTGGTCTCCTCCAGATCCCCGTGGACCACGGGTGTGGGCGGCAGGGCTGTGCCAGGCTCCAGTCTCCGGTGATGGCTCATTTATCAGGATGCGTCTGGAGGCTCGGCCGCCGGAGCCTGTGTCGTTTGGGGCGGTGGCTGCTGCAGCAGATGTTTCTCATCCCCTCAGCTCCCTGCAGCCTCGAGCTCCATCTGCCCTAGACTCCGGCACAGCTGCCAGCTGGCCGCCTCTGCCCTCGCCTGGTCAACCTCTAAGGGAGCCGGGGCGTCAGGCACCTGTGGGGGCAGGGGGGGTCTTTCCAGACACAGCAGCTCTTGGTGCCATGGTCCTTCTTGACAACTCCCTGCACAACTTTCTGCATCTTTCTGTTGGCAGGTTTAAAGTCGCCCTGATCAAGGTTGTAGAGAGATGGTGGACTTGCAGTTTGTCACTTTGGTCTTAGGTGTCCCCCGCTTCTCATGTCGAGGGTGTCAGACTGCACACAGCTGTCTGCCAGGTGGGCTTCTGATGATGTGGGAGTGTGGTCAGACTCTCCCGTTTCTAACTAGGCTGTTCACTGCCTCAGGGCATCGGCAGTGGCTGTTCCCTAGTCCTGGATTGCCCTTCCCTGTTGGCCAGCAGGCTCCTCATCCTTGAGAGGAAATGTCCCACCTCCAGGAAGCTGCCCTTCCGCTCCCTAATTAAGCTATACGCCCCTGTATCATGTGTGATCTCAACGCCCTCTTTGTTTTCCTCATTGCCATTATCCCAAGCTATAATGATCAGATTTGTACAATCCCTTGAATGGTTCTTTAGAAGTTCACTCCTCCTAGAATGTACAGAAGGGATCAAGGTGGGAAGAGGGTGCTGAGATGGAGGTAAAGGGACAAGGTTGGTATCTGTAACTTTGAACCTATTGAGAGAAAATTGGCCCTGGAAACAGAGGGTAGCAGCCGACAGAGAAACAATTAGATGCATGTGAAAGGACAGGGAAGCCTAGTGTGCTACAGTCCATGGGGTCGCAAAGAGTCAGACGTAACTGAGCGACTGAACTGAGCACTTTTAACAAGATGGATGAGAAGAGAGGGCGATTGCCCGCCAGAACTGCAGACAGGCGAGGACGATGCCCAGTCTCCCAAACCCTTTTGCAGACCAGAAAGACTAGACTGGGGAGGGGGAAAGATGCCGAACTCATTATGGAAATGTTGGGCTTGGGGCTCCTATAGGAGACCCAGCCGAGGTTTGGCTGTAGGGATGTGATTGAGAGTTCATCAGAGAGGCAAGGGGGCTTGAAGTCATGGCAATGGAAGGTGCTCCCTTGGGAGGGAGGCAGAAAGCAAAGATCAGGTCCAAGCATTAGGGTCGCCGTGCATCTCAGCGAACTGGCTGTTCATGCTCTCTGCCTGTTGTCTCAGCGCCATTCCCAGTAGCAGCCCTTTCACTTGCCCATCTGCCCCAGTTTGGAAAGTGAATTATGTGATTGCCCCACTCAGCACTGATGGCTGGGGACCTTCAGAGTTTACAGGAGGGAAGAGAAAGAACCACCAAAAATCAGAGTGTGAGCCGAGGGGTAGGAGGAAGGCCAGACACGTGCCATATCGTGTACTGGATGCTGAGGGGACAGACTTTACGCACAGAGACGCGGCCAGTCCTGTCAAACAGTTCACAGAGGCAGAGTCATGCAAGGATTTGAATCTGCTGTTGACTTGAGCTACAGGAGAAATATGACTGATGTTGTCATGCTGGACAGGCAGGGGCCAGAGGGTGGTGGGCTTTCCAGTGGAAAGTGAGAAAGGAGAGACGGTTGGTCTCTCTAAGCTTTGCTGTGGAAGAAGGAAAAGACTTGAGATGGGATCTCACTTGAGTGAAATCAAGAGAAGGTCCTCAGATGAGATGTTTGAGGGTCTCAGTGCTGGGAAAAGCCTGGCAGGAGTCTAAGGGCAACTCCTTCAGGAGGGAGAGTGTTCATCCGGGGTTCCTAACGGGCAGGGAGCAGGTGTGAGAAGGGATTCCTCCCCACTATAATAGTAGGGAAAAGAAGAAAGCGTGGACGTGAGGAAGTCCCTGTCTTCAGATCAGGCATCTGGAGAGAGCTCCTGTCCCTGAGTGTGTGTGATTCCTTCTGCAGTAGGAGGCATCTGAGAGGCCAGGAGACAAGATGTGAACAGGGCAGGCAGTGCTTTAAATCACCTGACAGGAAAATGGGGGCTTCCCTGATAGCTCAAGTGGTAAAGAAGCTGCCTGCCGGTGCAGGAGATGCTGGAGACAAGGGTTTGATACCTGGGTAGGGATGACTGCGTGGGGGAGTTTGTTGGAAGAAGCGGGATTGGGATAAGGGGACTGATTTCATTAGACAGAAAGGGTGAGATTCTAGAACCATGTTAGGTGTGAGGCCTAGAGGGCTTGGTGACCCTTCGAGGAAGCAGGAGAGAGCTGAACCCCTTAAGCAGGAAGGATGCTGCAAAGGAGGTGCAGGTTTGGGGGCTGCAGGGTGTCACGGGACTTCCCAGGGGGCTCCGCAGTAAAGAATCTGCCTGCCAGTGCAGGAGACGCAGGTTTGACCCCTGGGTCAGGAAGATCCCCAGAGGAGGAAATGGCAGCCTGCTCCCGTATTCTTACCTGGATAATCCCATGGACAGAGGAATAGTTGTTTTTGTTTAGTCATTAAATGGCATCTGACTCTTTTGCAACCCCATGGACTGTAGCCCGCCAGGCTCCTCTGTCCATGGGATTATCCATGCAAGAATCTTGCCCTCCTCCAGGGGATCTTCCAGACCCAGGGAATCTTCCAGACCCAGGGAATGAACTCAAATCTCCTGCATTGGCAAGCGGATTATTTACCACTAGTCATCTCAGAAGCCCTGACTGAGGAGCCTGTCAGAAAAATGGGGGCAGAAACGCACCCATTTAGAGGACTTTTACTGGACGCCTCTGTGCTCTCAGCCCTGAGAATCCAGGTGTGAATACAGCAGTCACATTGGCCCTCTCTGCTCCTTGGGAAGGGGTGGTAGCCACACTGCAGGCAGAGCTGGGCATGGAGGGGGCCAGGAACACTGCTCAGAGTTACCTGGGTCTACGTGGTGCATGATTTTCTTTATTCTGATTAAGAACATCTCAGTAGCTTTGGTTTAAACCCAGAGGAAATTGACATCTGGTTGATCTGGAAATGGAAACACAGAAGGGCATATGAGTTGAAGTTCTAGGGGGAAAGTAAATGGTGGTTAACGGTATGGGCCATTAAATTGAATCTAGATGCAGAATAAAGTGCAAAGTTAGACTGTCTCTCTGTTTCTTTTTTCTTTATTCCCTGAGACAAGCATCGCTATGGTGAGTGTCCTTGAACACCTCTCTTTGGGGGCTTAGACATATTTTTCCCTAAAATAGATCTTGCCTGGAAAATCCCATGGACAGAGGAGCCTGGCAGACTACAGTTCATGGGGTCGTAAAGTTTTCAACATGACTGAGCGACTAATACTTTCACTTCACTTTCAAGATTTACTGATGGGGCCTGAGTGAGGAAGGGACAGGGCCCGTGTCCAGGGGGCCGTGATTATGGATGGATTTGATCCCACAGTCTTCCGGGATGAGCCACGTTTCAGCTGCCATGTCTTCAAATTCTTCAGCATTGAACTTAGTAAGTTCCCACTCCTTGGAGACAGAGATCTTCTGGTGGCTGGGGAACTTAAACTTGGCCCTCTGGAGGGCCTCAATCACGTGGTCCTTGTTCTGCAGCTCAGTATGGATGGGCGTGATGACCTGGCCACCCTGTCCTGTGGCTTTCTAAAGGAACCCTGTGGATACTGCTGTCTGGAACCTAGACTGGGGACAGCATGAGGCCAGACAGGAACATCCACTGGAAAAGGCTGTCTGCAAGGTCCTGTGGGGCAACCCGAGGCTGCCTTTTGCAGCCTTTGCACCCCAGGGTCCCCACATAGAAAAAAGTTGGCTTTGTTATCTTTAAATTGAGGATTTTAGTTCAGTCTGGATAAAGTGAAAAGTGAAAGTGTTAGTCGATTGATAGTGTCCGACTCTTGCTACCCCATGGACTGTAGCCCTCCAGGCTCCTCTGTCCATGGGATTTTCCAAGCAAGAATACTGGAGTGGGTAGCCATTTCCTTCTCCAAGGGATCTTCCCAACCCAGGAATTGGACCCACGTCTCCTGCATTGCTGGCAGATTCTTTACCATCTGAGCCATCAGGGAAGCCTCTAGCTTGGATGAAGTAGATATCAAACCTGAGTGATGTTATGGCGAGATGAACTAAAGCCAGATCTCTTGAACCTGGCAAACCCTTCCCTTTCTCCCTCCCCTGCTGACACGTGGGTGCCACGTGGTCTGGGGGACAGAGAGGCACAATGTGTATCTTCTTTCTGTCCTAGGGCCATCTGTCCAGGGATGTAGTTTTCTTTCTCCGTCTTGTTCCCTTTACTGGGTCGATGCACTGGACATCTTCTAGAAAAACATCTCAGTAAGCAAGATAAGTGGTTACAACCAAGCATTTTAAATCGACTGTCCAAGTACAAGAAACCACTCTGGGGGGTTTGGCAGGAGGATCTAGTTTGTTCTGGTTGCTGTTGATGCTGTTTTGTTTTTAAGCAGCATGGATCCTCTACTGCGTGGGGGTTTTCAGGGAAAAGACGACTCCTCTGCAGTACATCTACTATTGCTGTCAGCCTCCTCCCGCTCCAAAATGTTTCTCTTTCACCGCCATTCATCTTTCCCGATTGGTTTTGCTTTCCTTCTTCTCAGATGTGGCTAAATTTGCTTGTAAAGTTTTGTTTATTCATTGGCGCTCAGTTGAAAGGTGCTGGATCATTAATCTAGCTATTCAAGGTTAACCGTGCTTTCTGCTGAAATTGCCTTTTATGGAACAGATTTCAAGGTTTTGCCAGAGTTGAGTGCTACCTCATTTTTGACATTTCGGCAATGAATCCTGTTTGAAATGTGATTTGAATCCAATCATCATCTTATTTGTGAAGAAAGATAAATATAATATACAAATATTGCAGTCAAATTGCCTTCCTCCCTGCCCCTCTTGCACATACTGAAGCAGCTAGCTTTTGCCAGGGTGGCGTCAAGCAATGTCATTCCTATTGTAAATTCTGTGTGGCATTTTTCTCCCCTCCCAGAAGGCCTAAATGTGTTTCTTTTCTATCTTACATGAGTTGTTCAGGCTTCTCAAGAATGTACGTTGAGGAAGAAATGGAGCTCGTGTGATTGCTCCTGCTCCTTGTTGCAGAATCTTAAGGATTTTACAGTAAAGGACTGTGTGTGCCTGCTAAGTTCCTTCAGTCATGTCCAACTCTTCATGACCCCCTGGACCGTAGCCTGCCAGGCCCCTCTGTCCATGGGATTCTCCAGGCAAGAATACTGGAGTGGGTTGCCATTCCCTTCTCCAGGGGATCTTCCCAACCCAGGGATCGAACCTGAGTCTCCTGCGTCTCCTGCATTGCAGATGGATTCTTTACTGCTTAGCCACTGGGGGAGCCCAGCATAAGGACTGTAGAGGTCACCTAATTCATTTAGTGGGGCAGTCACACAATATTCTTTCTTTAAAGGAACAAATAAAGAATTTAATCCTCTAGGCCTCTTTGGAAACGTGTGAACGAGCTTCTGAGTACCCCTGCCTCCCAGTGTTTGGATGTGGCATTTTAATTAAAGATTGAGGCAGCAAGCTTGGTTGTTTTTTATGAGCTGGTACTGACTACAGTTCCCACTTCACCCTGTGGAGCTCTCATTCAGCCCATGTGTCTTGGAGGCTTGCTTTCTATGCAAAGAGTGCCCATCCCTTAGAACTAGCCTGCGGGCAGCCACCCTTAATAAACTCACACCGGGGATAGCAGCGTTTCTGTAAAAATTACAGCCACATCCAAGTTCCTCTTACTCACCCTCTCTCCTGTGTGCTGTCCATAAATCCTCCCCCTCTGTCCCCTAAGAGCTGCCCTTCCAAAGCTTCTCAAACTCACGTTTACGGTAAGGTGCTAATGGATGGATAATACTCAACATCATCTCAGTTATGCCAATGGGAAGATGCTAATGGTGTGGATGAGGCCAACCCGGTAGGTCACACCAGTAAAGCTTGAGGAGCCCTGGCTTCTGTGCTTGTATGATGGAGATGATCAGTGGAGTGCCTGGGAGTGAGGGATGTGGCTCTGGGCTCAGATCCTGACTCTACCACTTAGTAGCTGAGATCATTCTGTTACTTAATCTCTTTTTGCCTAAGTTGTCCCATCTTAAAAATGGGGGCAAGGCTGTCTCATAACACTGTTGTGAGAACTCTGTGAATTAATGATCCCCAAACACTTAGCACAGAGGCTGAGACATCACAAGTTCTCAGACAGTTATTAGCCACAAGCCGAAGAAGTGATCCCCTTGCTGTAAAATCTCAGATTCTAGTACCTGGTGACTGAAATGCTAGCTTTGCATAGAGTCAGCCCATGAGATCTTTCTTCAGGATCTCCTCCCACAACTTCCCCTTGGGGATTCCACTTGGGGACCCATTTCTCAACTCCATCTGTCTGGCGTGTTCTCATGATCGCATAATGGTGTAGATATAACACATGCAATGCACAGCAGCTTCATCTGGGCCCGACATTTTGCCAGACAAACCAGTGCCCAGAGGGGTGATTCCTACTCTCTCATGTCGGCTTTTCCTTAACCTTTGCGATTATTTCCTACCCTCAGTTCTTATCCAGTTCTTGTGTATTAGCATGGGTGAGTCCAAATCTTTCTCCACTCATTCAACTGATAATTATTAAATATCTACTTAGTCCCCGTGGTGTAGATACGGTACACACGATTCCTGCACGTACACACAGCTTATGACCTAGGGGGAGGAACAGAAGGGCCGCCACAAACAAATGGACAGATACATAAAGCAATCAGAAGAAGTGACATGTATGGGGGGGGGCGGAAAATCACCACAAAGAGAAACACAAGATGTTTGCTTTATTTCTTCTGAAGACAGCCTTGGCTTTGCAGTTTTTACCAGTTGCAACTGAGAGAGTTCTAACTGTTGTGGGGTCTCATTAGTACTTTCAGATCACTACGGAGGACTCCGAGGATGGGAACACCACGGGGGATGTGGGTGAAGGGTTGCCGCTTCATTCCTTTCTGTTCCTGGAGGCTCCGGCAGGAAAAAGAAAAGAGTAACTTAAGAACACAGACAAACACACACAGGACTGTGCAGAACAGCTGCGTGTTGGTGTTTGCACAGGCCCACTTTCACCTCGTATAGCCTTTCTTGTTATTTAAAAGAGTTTTCAATCATTAACCCACACCTTTTTTTTTTTTTCCCTTGACAGTGTTCAAGAAAATAAGATCATTAAATACATCCTCATGAAAGCAGGCACCTGGCTTTTGAAATATTAGATTTCTTCACTCCCATCCCCTCCATGGCTTCATCTCCACAACTTTAAAATGAAGGCCCACTTAGTCCAATTACTCTTATGTCCAGGATCCAGTATATGAAGGTGGTGTATTCACAAGCACCAAAAACTGAGTGAGGCTTCCTTGGTGGCTCAGCGGTGAAGAGTCTGCCTGTCAATGTAGGAGACTTGAGTTTGATCCCTGGGTCAGGAAGATCCCCTGGAGAAGGGAATGGCAACCCACTCCAATATTCGTCTTGCCTGGGAAATCCCATGGACAGAGGAGCCTGGCAGGTTAGCATTCATGAGGTGGCAGAAGAGTCAGACATGACTTAGTGATTAAACAATGGCAAAAAAACAGAACTGAAGGATGGGAGTGAACACGAGGTAGCCTTTTCTCTGAACCCATCAGTGATGGCCACCCTGTTCAGACAGCTCAGGTCGCAGCTGCCAGACAAATGACTGTGGGCCAGAAGGCACAGGGACTCGGAGCATGAGGCTGCCCCCGGGAGAAATCAGCGTGTGGACTAGTAAGGCTTGTAATAAAAATTGATGCTGCTTTGGGATCCTGTGATGGTACTTCTTCCGGCGACTCACAGGGACCGAGTCACCATCTCGACATTTCTGGCAGAAATACAGTGGTGCTGGGGAAATGTGCCCCGGGGAGGATTCGTTGCCCGCTTGGATGACCAGGCAGGGTGCGTGTTTTGGGCTGAATTGCTTTAGGTCAGGGATTCCATCTTTCCATCTTCTCATGACTGTGAAGTGAGGGATGTATGGGAACAGTCCAAGCTGATAACACTGTCCTCCGTTACTCTTTATGTGGACACTGATCTATTAATTAGAAGGTTTGCCGTAATCACGGGCACTTTATGCCTGTGTCCATTAGTGTTCCTGTTTACGCTTATGTATTAGATGAATTTGCATATCCATAAACCCAAGTCTTTCCTCTTAGCTCTTAGAGGTGCCCTTCTAATTACTCCCCGGTTCAGAGGTGGAAAGTCAAAGACCACCCTGCCACTGCAAATTCTGATCTTGAGTGAAGCTGTGGTAATGACATTGACCTGATGGCCAAGGCAGAGGCCTTGTGTCTTACTTTGAGAAAATCATTTATAAATATATTTGTTGATTTTTGAAAAAAAGTATGAAGTGATTGGAATATGCCCAGGCACTGTGTTACTTTCTGAAACTAAAGCAGAAAACAAAATAGAGAAGGCTGTCGCCCACAGGGAATATCTAATTCAGCCGTCCCCATCCTTTTGGGCACCAGTGACCAGTTTTGCGAAAGACAATTTTTCTACAGGCAGTTGAGGAGGGATGGTTTTGGGATGATTCAAGTGAATTACATTTATTGTGTACTTTATCTCTATTATTATTGCATCAGCTCCACCTCAGATCATCAGGCTTTAGATCCTGGAGGTTGGGGACCCCCTGATTTAATTTACTGGATGATTGAAATAAATAAATATGTAAGAAACAGGTGGTTATGATTTAAATTGTGATTTAAAGGAAATAGAAATAAACTATGGATTAACCTCAGTTCATGTGACAGTAAGGGGCTTAATGAGTTTTTAAGCATGGGGGTTAAAAGTGGCTTTTACTAAGAGATAATGTTTAAGCTGAAATCCACGTGACACAGTCACTCAATTGTGTCCGACTCTTTGTGACCCCATGGACTGGGGCCCACCAGGCTCCTCTGGCCATGGGATTCTCCAGGCAAGGATATTGGAGTAGGTTGCCATTTCCGTCTCCAGGGTAATCTTCCTGCCCCAGGAATCGAACCAGGGTCTCCTGTATTGCAGGCAGATTCTTTACCACTGAGCCACCAGGGAGGCCCAACCATGTAAATATCAATGGAAGCACTTCAGTCTGAAGGCAGAATTAGCACAAAGTCTGTGGGGTGGGGGTGAGCTCACTGGAAGCTTGTTGGACTCAAAAAGGAGCAAATGTGGTGGGTTTGGCTGGTGGTAGGAGGGCAGCATCAGATACAGTTGTGGAGGAAAGTGAGCAGCCAGTCCAAGGAGTAGTGTTTCTCAGCCTCAACGCTGCTGGCATTTGGGACTGGACAGTTCTTGAATGTGGAGCCGTCCTGTGCACTGCAGGACCTATGGAAGGATGTTTGACCTCCACCCACTAGATACCAGGACCCTACCCTCCTCCAGCTGTGACAACCACAAGTGTCCCCAGACATCGTCATGAGTCCCCTCCAGACGCGGCAAGGTCTCTTTCAGTAGAGAACCACTCAAGTTGGATTCACAGGCCTCTGAGGCATTTGCATTTGATTCTGGGTTCCATGGAAATTCACTGAACAGCTTAAACAGGAGGGTAGCATGATTTGATTTACGGTTTTTCAAAGATCACTCTGTCTCTTCTGAACCAAGGGATGGTAGAAGGGCAAAAGCAGAAGAAAAAAAAAAATCGTGGCCCCAGTGAGAGGTTATGCTGCTGTGATGAGAGGGAATAGCCATGGAAACAAAGTCCCATGGGCAAGTGTGTGGTGGGTGAAGTAGGCAGAACTTATTTATGAACTGGATGGACCCGACCAGCAGGGCGAAGATGAAAGAGAATTCCTAGATACATTTTTTTTAACTTTGTTTTACTTTACAGTACTGTATTGGATTTGGCATACATTGACATGAATCTGCCACGGGTGTACATGAACTCCCAAACATGAACCCCCCTCCCACCTCCCACCCCACATCATCCCTCCAGATCATCCCCATGCACCAGCTCCAAGCATCCTGCATCCTGCATCGAACATAGACTGGCGATTCGTTTCTTACATGATAGTATACATATTTCAATGCCATTCTCCCAAATCATCCCACCCTCTCCCTCTCCCTCTCCCTCAGAGTCCAAAAGTCCACTCTACACATCTGTGTCTCTTTTGCTGTCTTGCATACAGGGTCCTCATTACCATCTTTCTAAATTCCATATATATGTGTTAGTATACTGTATTGGTGTTTTTCTTTCTGGCTTACTTCACTCTGTATAATCGGTTCCAGTTTCATCCATCCAATACATTTTTAAATAACAAATCGGATACCTCTCCCTTCTTTGAGGTGCTCACACTGGAATGAGAGAAAACAAGCATATACATTGCGCTCACTGCAATGCACTCTAATAAATGTATGTTCAGCATGTGGCAGAGTGGAGTGGAGACATTCTTTCAGGGGAAGTCATGGGAGGCAGCTCAGAGGCTGAAAAACTTTAGGAGAATGAGTAGGATTTTTCTAAGTGGAGAAGGAGCTCAGATTCCTGGTTTATGAAGAGAGACCATAGAAGCCTTTTTCAATGTTTTATACTTTGGTCAAGGAAAATTATGCCCAGAGTGACTCTGCCCTATGTCTTGAGAGGGAAACAGCCTCCAAATTGTTGTCTTTGAAAAGGCTATTTTCTAAATTTGTGGGCCAGAGCAGCCTTGTGCTGGCGAGGCTGTGTTTTAAGATATTTTGCAAGTGTTTTAACTTAAAAGAAGACAGAGTCTTATTTTGTTTCTGTTGAATTTCAAAAAAAACATGTGCTTTAAGGAGAGTAACACAGTATTTCTAGATAATTGTTTTCTGGATCATACAGTATCTTAAGTACGTGAGAGCTTATAGTTTAGTAATAGTAATATAGAGGACTTCCCTGGTGGTCCAGTGGTTAAGAGTCCACCATGCAATGCAGGGGCAGTGGGTTTGATCCCAGGCCAGAAAACTAAGATCTCACGTGCAAAGAAGCATCTAAGCCCAAGCTCCTCAACTAGAGAGTCCATGTGCTGCAATGAAAGATCCCGCATAATTCAGCTAAGACCCTACACAGCCAGAGAAGTAAAATTTACCAAAAAACAAAATAGCAATACGGTTTCACCAAGAAACTGAGAGGTAACCAATTGTAGTTTGTTCATTTGAACCTCAGGAGCAAAAAACTTCTGTTTCCATTTGTGTAAATACAAAGCTAGAAAGTTAAAGCTAAATTTTACCATATTCTATGCAGTTTGAGGGGATTTCCCAGGTGGCGCTAGTAGTAAAGAACCCTCCTGCCAGTGTAAGAGACGTTCAGAGATGCTGGTTGAATCCCTGGGTCAGGAAGATCCCCTGGAGTAGGGCATGGCAACCCACTCCAGTATTCTTGCCTGGAGAATCTCGTGGACAGGGGAGCCTGGTGGGCTACAGTCCATGTGGTCACAAAGAGTCGGATATGACTGAAGCGACTTAGCAGGCACGCTAGGGTCCCAGTGGAATATAATAGACCATGGTGATGTTCCCGTTGCTTCACTCTGCGTTGTGGAAACGTCCCATGGGACTCAAGAGACTCCTGCCCCCAACCCACCTTAATGAGATGCAGACAGCGACTCAGAGTAGATGGCCTTCCATAAATACTTGGGGGCCCTCCAGCCTGGGACCTTGAGAAACTAGATGGTATGTTAAATTCCCTCCTTCCTTTGCAGGGATTAAAAAACATCTCTCAAATTGACAAGAAAATTGGATAATAAATTAATCGTTTACAGTTTAGTAAACCATATGCACAATTGAAGTTACACGTCACGGGTGTATTTTTATCTGATGGAACACCAGATGAGGGATAAACCATTAGCCCCACCCTCTTCTGCCATGGAAGAACAATGGACTGAAGTCTTTCATAATTGCTTATTTCAAGATGCTCATTAAATCAGGCCTGCGGTCCTGTCTTTTGTCTTGAAGGGATGTTGATCAGTGGACCGGGACAAAACCAAGCAGGGCCACTGGAGTAAGCTGAGCACTCTGTCTCTTTTGTATATTCTTTGAAATGTATGTTTGAGACCTTTTAGCAATAGATATAGTTTGCACCCAAAAGCTGTTTGCTTTTTGACTGGTGGAGTTGGTATGAGTTTAACCTACCATACGTAGTTACAGAAAGTGTCACATTATTTTCCTAAATAAAAGGTTCTGAGGATCCAACCCCCAGAGTTTTAAGAAATTCAGTCACAGCTGTTTATGGGTATGGGGATGGATTCTATGACCGTCCACCTATTATATGGACATTCATTGTGGAGTTTATGAAAGCTTGCAGTATAAGAAAGATCTAGTTATCTATGGGACCTTGTGGGCATTATTGGGAGGCTCATAATTAAACTTGCCCAGTTCATTTAAAAGGGACTGCTCTGCTAATTCTGTGCCGACCTGAAACAAGAGACCTTTGCTGATGCTTGGGTACTCACCTCCATGTATCCAAACCCTTGGTGGTGGTTGTGTTCTGTAGCCGAGTTGTCTGACTCTTTGCGACCCCCCAGGACTGCAGCACACGAGGCTCCTCTGTCCTCCACTCCAGGAGTTTGCTCAAATTCATGCCCATTGAGTCTGTGAGGCCGTCCAACCATCTCATCCCCTGCCACCCCCTTCTCCTTTTGCCTTCAATCTTTCCCAGCATCAGGGTCATTTCAGATGAGTTGGCTCTTCCGATCAGGTGGCCAGAGTATTGGAGCTTCAGCTTCAGCATCAGTCCTTCCCGTAAATATTCGAGGTTGATGGCCTTGAGGATTGAGTGATTTGATCTCCTTGCAGTCCAAGGGGCTCTCCAGAGTCTCCTCTAGCACCACAGTTCCAAATACTTGAGCACCCACCAAAAGCCCCACACCCTTCCCAGTTCCCTTTTGGGAATCTCCCCTTTCTCAGAATCATTGCTTCTGCCAAGCTCCCACTACTCATTTCTTTGCATCTTTTCCTGCTTCACCATCCCACATGGTCTCTGCTCACTGTTTCTTTGGACACACAGTACTGTGCTTTTTCCTGGGTTTTGGTTTGGGAGAGAGGACTGGCTGTGTTTTTACCAACCTCATCATGTTATGCCAGTGGTCTAAATGTTTCATCAGCAAGGTGACCAGTTGACTCCTAGTCTTAACTGCAGCACTCTTGAGAGAAAAAGGATGTTCATTTTCATCACTATGCCAGAAAGCTGGTTTATGGGTCTGGTAACTGTCCCAGGCAAGCTGGGAACTGTGATCACCTTACATAGGGAAGGAAGAAGCAAAATAGGAGGGATAGCCTGCAATGTTTCCATCAAGAATCTTGAGGGACGACTTCATTTTGGAAACTGGTTCTAAGAGGATACTCCATGTCACTCCCTATTAGCAATAGGTATAGTAACATCATGAGATGCAGGCAGGCATGGCGAGGCGTGTCAGGAACTCTCAACAGTGTACTTTTTTTCAGCTTCTTGTGTTTCCATCCCCAACCTTGAAAATATGGGATTCTGAGTTCAAATCGGGCTCAGATACTGACTCTGTTTGACCTTGAGCAATCTGCTAAATTTCATAGTGTTTGTTTGCTCATCTGAAAACAAAAGGGATAATGCTGATGCAAGCATAGAGTGAAGATTAATTAGTTTCTGAAGTGCTGAGATCAACAGATGAAAGGCTTTGAGTGGAAACTATTTTGTGTGTGTGTGTGTTTTTTTTTAGAGGAATTTATCGATGTGGGTGAATGAAATAGAACTTACTGAACCGAACTACAGGCACTCAGCTGTGGCTGAGAGTGGGGGAAGAAATAATATTGCTTCTCTCAAAGAACCCCACATTCTCCCCGCAAATAGCAATGGAGAAAGTTGTTTCTTTGTGATTCTGAAAGAATGAGAAATTATGCAAAGTAAGAGAGCAAGAACGGGAGAATAGATGCTGTAAAGATATTTTAAAGTAACTTTCCAGGATAAACTAGGTACCAGAAAATAAAACATGCTCTGCCAGTGCTCTGGGATTAGGTCGTTAGCCAAATGCCTATAAACCAAAATGGCTCAGCCAAGATCCCCTATAGAGGCCTAATGGCCCATATGTCATTAGCAGAAAGATCAGGTTAGGAATGAGAACCTATCCATTTAAAAGTCCTAAAACTGTTTATCATTGCAAGATTACTAGCACTTAGATTACCTGTGTTCCTATTTAAAACCAGCTTCACTCTTGTTACATTTGGTCTTTTCTCAAAGAAATATGATTGCTACTGATGTAGAGATAGAAAATTGAGTCTCAGAGAAATTAAATGACCAGTCAATAGCTGTTTGGTTGGGTTAAGTGGTACAGGCAATTTTTTGGCGGAGGGCTTCTGATCTGAGAGATACTGATTATTCTACAGGAAAGTCTCCTAAGTGATATCCAGACAACATATAGAGATGAATGATTTTCTAAGGATCACAGAAGAATTGGAATGAAGACAAGATATTATTTTTGTCAAAGGAAATAAAATATTCTGAGTATTAAACTAATGCACTTTTATCATGGAAATGATGGGAAGTTCTAACAGAGTAGAATTAAAAAATTCAAACTTCCCCAATGTCAAATAGAAACTCTGAGTTATAGTTCTTCTTTGTCTTTTATCCCTCCATTTTTGTAATATAGTCATGTTATTCCTTTTAAAGTATAGCGTTAATGACTCCATAACTTTCTGTCTTGTGGCCTTTGCATGGTTATCTTGATCTTCCCCTTACATTTTAGAAACTTAGTGTCCTGTATAAATAAAATTAAAAAATAAAAATCACTAGAGGTGAAAAGAAATAGAAAAATATAACCCATGATCATGAGAAAATAGTAGTTAATACCTACATGACTGTGATGTTGGAATGAGCTGATAAGGACTTTAAAGCAGGTATTGTAACTTTGAGTAGGAGTTTAAAGAAATGCAGTCATACAAAAATGAAATTTTTAAAATTAAAAATAAATTTTTTGACCCAGGCAAGCTGGGAACTGTGATCACCTTACATAGGGAAGGAAGAAGCAAAATAGGAGGGATAGCCTGCAATGTTTCCATCAAGAATCTTGAGGGACGACTTCATTTTGGAAACTGGTTCTAAGAGGATACTCCATGTCACTCCCTATTAGCAATAGGTATAGTAACATCATGAGATGCAGGCAGGCATGGCGAGGCGTGTCAGGAACTCTCAACAGTGTACTTTTTTTCAGCTTCTTGTGTTTCCATCCCCAACCTTGAAAATATGGGATTCTGAGTTCAAATCGGGCTCAGATACTGACTCTGTTTGACCTTGAGCAATCTGCTAAATTTCATAGTGTTTGTTTGCTCATCTGAAAACAAAAGGGATAATGCTGATGCAAGCATAGAGTGAAGATTAATTAGTTTCTGAAGTGCTGAGATCAACAGATGAAAGGCTTTGAGTGGAAACTATTTTGTGTGTGTGTGTGTTTTTTTTTAGAGGAATTTATCGATGTGGGTGAATGAAATAGAACTTACTGAACCGAACTACAGGCACTCAGCTGTGGCTGAGAGTGGGGGAAGAAATAATATTGCTTCTCTCAAAGAACCCCACATTCTCCCCGCAAATAGCAATGGAGAAAGTTGTTTCTTTGTGATTCTGAAAGAATGAGAAATTATGCAAAGTAAGAGAGCAAGAACGGGAGAATAGATGCTGTAAAGATATTTTAAAGTAACTTTCCAGGATAAACTAGGTACCAGAAAATAAAACATGCTCTGCCAGTGCTCTGGGATTAGGTCGTTAGCCAAATGCCTATAAACCAAAATGGCTCAGCCAAGATCCCCTATAGAGGCCTAATGGCCCATATGTCATTAGCAGAAAGATCAGGTTAGGAATGAGAACCTATCCATTTAAAAGTCCTAAAACTGTTTATCATTGCAAGATTACTAGCACTTAGATTACCTGTGTTCCTATTTAAAACCAGCTTCACTCTTGTTACATTTGGTCTTTTCTCAAAGAAATATGATTGCTACTGATGTAGAGATAGAAAATTGAGTCTCAGAGAAATTAAATGACCAGTCAATAGCTGTTTGGTTGGGTTAAGTGGTACAGGCAATTTTTTGGCGGAGGGCTTCTGATCTGAGAGATACTGATTATTCTACAGGAAAGTCTCCTAAGTGATATCCAGACAACATATAGAGATGAATGATTTTCTAAGGATCACAGAAGAATTGGAATGAAGACAAGATATTATTTTTGTCAAAGGAAATAAAATATTCTGAGTATTAAACTAATGCACTTTTATCATGGAAATGATGGGAAGTTCTAACAGAGTAGAATTTAAAAATTCAAACTTCCCCAATGTCAAATAGAAACTCTGAGTTATAGTTCTTCTTTGTCTTTTTTCCCTGCGTTTTTGTAATATAGTCATGTTATTCCTTTTAAAGTATAGCGTGAATGACTCCATAACTTTCTATCTTGTGCCCTTTGCATGGTTATCTTGATCTTCCCCTTACATTTTAGAAACTTAGTGTCCTGTATAAATAAAATTAAAAAATAAAAATCACTAGAGGTGAAAAGAAATAGAAAAATATAACCCATGATCATGAGAAAATAGTAGTTAATACCTACATGACTGTGATGTTGGAATGAGCTGATAAGGACTTTAAAGCAGGTATTGTAACTTTGAGTAGGAGTTTAAAGAAATGCAGTCATACAAAAATGAAATTTTTAAAATTAAAAATAAATTTTTTGCAATAAAAGCTTTGCTAGTTGGGTTTAGTAGCAAAATGGAGACAGTAGCACAATAGTTTGATGAACATAATAAAGATTACTATAAAATATTCAGTCCAGGGAACAGAGAAATATGATTAAATTATTAACAGACCAGTGGCCTGTGGAACAGTATCTAGTGGTATAGTCTATAGGTAATTAGAGTCCCAGAAAGAAGAAGGACAAATGATGTGTAAAACCTGTCTCTTATACACATCTGGATCGAACCTGANTAAAATATTCAGTCCAGGGAACAGAGAAATATGATTAAATTATTAACAGACCAGTGGCCTGTGGAACAGTATCTAGTGGTATAGTCTATAGGTAATTAGAGTCCCAGAAAGAAGAAGGACAAATGATGTGTAAAACAGTTGAAATTTCCCCAAATTTGGTGAAATAATTCAAAGTTAAATTTAAGAAGCTCAGGAAATCTTAAGCAGGGCAAATAGGAAGAAAACCACAGCTAGTATTATTTTAGCATCCATCTCATGGTAATGGTGATGAAGGCAAAAGATTTTTTAAAATCTTGAAAGCAGTCATTAAGTATAAGAAGCATAACAATGCTGATAATGGTCAACTTCTCATCAGAAACACTCGAAGCAAGAAGAAAATAGGATGAAGCTTTAAATAATTCAGTAAGAAATAAATCTGCTGACCTGGAATTCTAAATTCATAAAGGGTATCCTTCACAGAAGATGATATACAGGCAGTTGGGTTTTTCTGATAAAACCAGAGGCTTCATCAACAGGGGAACTGCACTATAGGAAATATGTAAGGAGAACCTTCAGGCTGAAAAGAAGTGATCCCAAGTGAACTTATATTTAACGACAAGAATGAAGAGCATTGAACATATGTATGTGGATAAGTATAAAAGGCTATAGTATTTCTTTTGTTATTTTTGAAAATACATGTAACTGTTTAAAGGAGATGATATCACTGTTTTTTTGGGGGGGTGAGGGGAGGGTGGTTATGACATATGTAGACACAAAGGATGAGCAGGTTAAATCTACATTGTTGAAATCTTCTTACACTTTACAAGAAGTAGTGTAGTTTTAATGCTAAGGAGGCAATGGCACCCCACTCCAGTACTCTTGCCTGGGAAATCCCATGGACAGAGATGCTGGTGGGCTACAGTCCATGGGGTCGCGAAGAGTCAGACACAACTGTGCGGCTTCACTTTCACTTTTCACTTTCATGCATTGGAGAAGGAAATGGCAACCCACTCCAGTGTTCTTGCCTGGAGAATCCCAGGGACGGGGGAGCCTGGTGGGCTGCTGTCTGTAGGGTCGCACAGAGTTGGACACAACTGATGCAACTTAGCACCAGCAGCAGCAGACTCTGCTGTGTTAGGATATATATTTAATTTCCAGAGCAACTACTAATATAATAAAAAGGGGCATAGTTTAAAAGGTNCAGTGTTCTTGCCTGGAGAATCCCAGGGACGGGGGAGCCTGGTGGGCTGCTGTCTGTAGGGTCACACAGAGTTGGACACAACTGATGCAACTTAGCACCAGCAGCAGCAGACTCTGCTGTGTTAGGATATATATTTAATTTCCAGAGCAACTACTAATATAATAAAAAGGGGCATAGTTTAAAAGGTAGAAAAGAAATGAAAATGGAATAATATAAATTTTAGTTAACCCCAAAGAAAATTGAAAAGGAGAAATAAATAAACAACAGCAAAAATAAAGGACAGCTAGAAACAAAAAAGCAAATATAAAACTAAGTTCAACTATACCAATACCTATATTAAATATAAATGGACTAAACATTCAAATTAAAAGAAGAGTCTTCTCAAACTTTTTTTTTTAAGAGACAACTATATGCTGTGTACAAGAATCCCACTTTAAATACAAAACACAGAAACACATGTTATGAAATAAAAGAACAGAAAAAAAAAAAACATAGACTGTAAACA